>LPNX010932703.1:79347-112026 GCA_001517045.1 Pseudotsuga menziesii
AAAGTTCAGACGGAATCTTTCTCAACTAGGGAAAGTATGTGGTAGAGATATTGAAGAGATGCAAATTCATGGCCACACCCATGGACTCCAACCTGAAGCTGTTAGCTGATGACTCATTAGAGTTAGTGGTTGTGACTCACTACAGACAGATTATTGGGTCATTGATGTACTTAACAAATACCAGACCAAACATTTGTTTTGCTGTGAACACCTTAAGTCAATATCTTGTTCAACCAAGACCGGTTCACCTAGTAGCTGCAAAACATGTGATGAGATATCTGAAAGGGAATATAGACTTTGGTCTATACTATGATGGTATCCATGAGTATAGATTGTATGGCTACACAGATGCAGATTGGGCTGGAAGTATCTCAGACAAGAAAATCACATCAGGTATATGCTTTTGTTTGAGGTCTGCTATGAGTTCATGGTTTAGCAGGAAATAGTCCAGTTTTTCTCTTAGCAAGGTTGAAGCAGAATACATAGCAGATTGCTCTACTAAGTTGTGAATCCATATGGATTCAGAAGCTGATATCAGGTCTCTTTGACCTGAAGATGGACACAACAATGATTCTATGTGATAACCACAGTTGTGATGACAAAGAACCCTGTGTTCCACGTAACACGTAGAAATCCGGTATTTCTACATACAAGATAAGATGAAGATAATGATACTATAGATGCAGATGATGGTGATTTAGTATTTCTATATTGAATGTAGAGATGATGATGTTTCAGTATTCCCATATTGAAGATATAGATGATGATGATTTTCAGTATTCCCATACTAAAGATATAGATGATATTTCAGTATTTGCATACTGTAGATATAGATGATGGTGATTCCGTATTTCTATACTAAATATAGAGATGATGATGATTTCAGTATTTCTATACTGAAGATATAGATGATGATGCTTTTAGTATTCACATACTGGAGATACAGATGGTGATAGATCAGTATTCAGATATTGAAAATGTGGATGATGATGGTTTGGATGATGATGTACTGACGAATGCTCTACCTCAAGTAGAGTTCGAACACTTTCGAGACAAGCTTGGTGTTATTTAGAAAGACCTTCCTTGAAAGGGGGAGTAGTGATGTTGTAGTGGGATTGTATCATCCCTGGGCATTTGCCCTAAAGTGATCTGGAGACCTCGGTCTTCGAGAATGAAGAGGGACTGTATCATCCCGGGACATCTGTCCACAATAGATCCGGTGACCTTGGTCCTCGAGAACATGGTGGGATTGTATCATCCCTGGGCACTTGCCCTAAAGTGATCCGGAGACCTCGGTCTTCAAGAATGAAGAGGGATTGTATCATCCCGGGACATCTGTCCATAATAGATCCGGTGACCTCGGTCCTCGAGAATGTGGTAGGATTGCATCATCCCTGGACATAGTCCTAAAGTGACAGGGAGTGATTATCCTGTAATTGTATCCGGTGGCTTCGGTTGTCGAGAATGTGGTAGGATTGCATCATCCTTGGACTCAAGTCCTAAAGTGATAGGGAGTGATTATCCCGTAATTGTATCCGGTGACTTCGGTCGTCGAGAATGTGGTAGGATTGCATCATCCTTGGACTCAAGTCCTAAAGTGATAGGGAGTGATTATCCCGTAATTGTATCCGGTGACTTCAGTCGTCGAGAATGTGGTAGGATTGCATCATCCTTGGACCCAAGTCCTAAAGTGATAGGGAGTGATTATCCCGTAATTGTGTCCGGTGACTTTGGTCGTCGAGAATGTGGTAGGATTACATCATCCTTGGACTTAGTCCTAAAGTGATAGGGACTGATTCTCCTGTAATCAATCCGGTAACTTCAGTTGTCGAGAATGCGGTGGGATTGTATCATCCCTGGACTTTAAGTCCAAAAATGATCCAAAGACTTTCTGTCTTTGAATTGTGGATTGCAGGTTGTTGCTAATGATGATGATGACGTACTGATCTAAAGAGAAGAGTATGATGATGACGCACTATGATGATGATGTTTCTGATCAAAAGATCAGAGTATGTTGATGATGTTTTTGATCGAAAGATCAGAGTATGATGATGATATTTCTATGTTGATGATGTTTCTGATCGAAAGATCAGAGTATGATGATGATGTATCTAATCGAAAGATCAAAATGTGATGATGATTATGATCGACAGATCAGAATATGATGATGATGATGTTGCTGCTAATCGAAAGGGAAAAGTGTTGATGATGATATTTCTGATCGAGAGATCAAAGTACTGAAGATGTTGCTGCTGATCGAAAGGTCAAGGTGCTGAATATGTTGTTGCTGATCGAAAAGTAAAAATGCTGAAAATGTTGCTGATTGAAAGGACAAAATACTGAAGATGTTATTGCTGATCGAAAAGTCAAAGTGCTGAAGATGTTGCTGATCGAAAGGTCAAAATGCTGAAGATGTTGTTGCTGATCGAACAGTCAAAGTGCTGAAGATGTTGCTGGTCGAAAGGTCCAAGTGTTTTCATTGCTAATTGAAAGATCAAAATGCTGAAGATGTTGCGGATCAAAGACTGAAGATGTTGCTGATGATTGAAGATGAAGACTACATGATGTTGAAAAGCTTCCAATGATTTATAGATGTGTTACCCTGTTGATGTTGATGATGTCCCCTATCTCTACTCTTGTTGTTGTTGATGTTGCTGTAGAATACACTTCTCGTTAAGGGGGAGTGTTGAAATATTGTAACTTCAAAGAATATTCTATATGTATCTTTTTGTGGTCCTCGATGGTCCTACCGGGAGAAACACTTGTATTACATTGTACCCCGATGCTCCTAATCGGAAGATCTAATAAGAGTCATGAGGTAGTCCCCTCTAATTGTAAGGGTGGGTCATTAGCACCCCAATGTGGTTACTTGAGCCTACATGTGTAACTCGAGCCTACATGATTTAACTCGAGCCTACATGTCAAATGAGTTAACTTAAGTGAACGGATGAATATAAATAGAGGTGTATTGCTCCTCATTAGGGACACACACACTCACTTGGAATAGCGCACTTGTGGAGGAGAGGAGTTGCTGGAGAAGGAGGAGAATCAGGTTTTTGATCTCCTTGTTGGTTTTACCTTTTTCCCTTTTTGGGGCATCTATATTGAGGAAGCTTTTGCTGGGTTTTTCCCTTTAGGATTTTCCTAGGATAAATATGTGTTGTTCTTGTGATACTGTTTCTTTCAGTGATCCTATTTTATATGCTTTTATTATGAAAAATGAAATGATATACTGATGTCTTAGTTAAGCATATGAAAATTCAACAATTGTGAGACATGAAGGTAGTAGATCGTCATGTGCACTGATGACCACTATACATTCTGATTCTAAATATGTTGTTTTGGAGTATTCCCACCAACTCTTGAGATGAATTGGTAGTAAATGATTGTGTACACTAGTGACCTCTAATTTCCCTGGTTCTTAACCTAGTGTTTTGGAGAATTCCTACTATCCCTCTTTCTCAACTTAGTGTAGGAGAAGTCTCACCAACACTTGATATTAATAGGTAGTATATGACCGTGTGAAACATGTCCTGGTTCTTGGTTAGAGATGGACTCATAGTAGATGAGATGTTGATTATTGTACTCTCTGATGGATTGTGTAGAGTTGCATAATTGATGGATATACAAATGAACTAAGTGGACCAGATATAGTGTTGAAAAACCTTCAATATGTATAGATATGATTTATACATATGAGATATACAGAAAGAAACTCAAATGTGCATGATGTTGATGATGACCATATCTAAATAATATCTTCGTTGTTGAGAGGAAGTGTTGGAAATTGTGTAACTTTAGAATTTATTCTTACTATACTTGTATTGTATTTACTTGTACCTCCTACAGAATATTATACTAATATAATTAATCATATAAACCCTATAAATAATAAATGTAAACCCCAGGGAAGATTAAACAAAGAAAAGAATAAAATAAATATTATTTTTGTATGTCCCCAAGGTAGGTCGGCCCTAGTAAGACAGTCAAGTCGGCCCCGGTAAAATTCACTTGGAAAATTAGTATAAATAGGAGGCTCCCCTTCTCATTTGTTACTCACTCACAACAAGTTTGCTAAAGCATACGAAGGAGGGCTACTACAACCAGAAGGAGTGTTTTCTGGGGTTGAATATTAAAGAGACCTTTTTCTCTCTCTTTCTTCTTCTCTCTTCTATCATAAACTATCATCTCTATACAAAGGTTTGCTGGTTTTTTCCCAATTGGGTTTCCCAAGATAAATTCTTATGTTCTATGTTTGTGTCCTTTGTCTCCCTTCTAGAGATCCTATTGTTTATTTGGAATTAAGTTAAATATTTCTATAATTTTGTAAAAACTAACAAGTGATTCAACCCAAGTGCATTCACCCAAGACAATGTTTGGACTATCCATCCACTCCATCCAAAGAAGAAATAATCCTTGTAAATGTTTTGATGTGTTATTAAAACATTTGCCATTAATCTTTGCGAAACTTATGCATCATGATATATGGGTTAGTTTATATGAAGACTCATGTAAATAGTCTATTGTTGTAATTTTTACTTTAGTATTTCATCAATTTAAAGCATTAGGAAAGAGAAAAATCCTCCTTCCACATATATTGAGAGGTCTAGAGCTTCATTGGTTAAGTTTGATTAAGTTTAACCTAGCTTGACTTGGACTATAGGGTAGTTTGACTTAGTCAACCAAACCAAAGAAATAGAACATACAGTTATGCCAACATAATTCATCTATTATATCACTTTGGAAGACAATTTGATCCTTGCATCCTTGGTTTCAAGCACATTTGGACTAATATGCATTAAATGTATCTTTCCTAAGGTTTAATTTAAAATTTTCCTAAGTCTAGATTTAATTATTTGGATCACATTATTACTAGAATTTTTGGAGGGATTTCAACTATGGATTTGATTGGTATCACCTTCAGAGGCCAATTGAATATCATCGAACACATTTCCCCCTCAAGATTCATAAGTATTCATCATTCTTGGATTAATAAGCATTAATTAATTGTTTTATAAAATCTTGTTTAGAAAATTGCCCAAGTGCAGCAAAGTGAATAATTTGTTTGGTTTTTCCTCTCTATGATTCCATTCTGCTAAGGGGTGTGAGGGACAAATCTCTACCAATAGATATCATTTTTCCAGAGATATTGTTCAAACTATTGGTCACATATTCATCGCCATTGCATGATCTCAAACATTTAATGTGTCATCCACACTGCTTTTCAACCAATTCCTTAAAGTCCTTGAATTTCCCAAAGACTTGACTCTTATTCTTCAATAAATATACCCATGTGAATCTAGAGAAATCATCAATAAATGTCAAATTATACTTTGCACATGTTCATGCAACAAAGATCATTCTGGACAAATTCCAATTGGTTCTATGCATTCCACGATTTCCCTAAATCAAAGGGTGCATGATGATGCTTTCCAATTATACATCATGTACAAAATCCATTAGGTGGAATGGTCTTTAGAAGAAGAGTAGCCATATTATGAGTTACCATCATTTTTAGACTTCGAAAGTTTAGATGACCAATTCGTTCATGCCAAGTTTGACTTCTATCGTCGGTATGAGCGACAAGTGGAGTCGTCCCAATCATCCAGGACACATTCATGGAAGGATCATAAGACTTATAGTGTCCATATTCCTGATCTATAACCCTTGAATCAACAGTTCCCCCCCAATCCTTTTATCCTTTACGATAAAGTGATCCAACCAAAACTCAACAATTTTCTTAGTCTTTGTCAGTCGAGAAACTAATAGTAAGTTTGCACTCATGATTGGTACATGATAGAAATTTTCTATGCGACCATGCTAGCATTCAACATCATCATTTCCAACGACAGTGAGAGCATAATCATTAGTGACATAAATATTCTCTTCAGAAGAACCACTTAAGGAAGAGAACAAAGAAGCATCATTTTCCATATGATGAGTACATCCAAAGTTAACTATCCCTTCAGTCTAGGTAATGCGAGCATGTAATTCCTAATAAGTATTGACAGAGAAGGTATAATTTTTAGGATGACGATTAGTCGAATCTATACTAGTTTATGCGCTATCCTTCAAGGTGGTTGACCTTTCCTTTTAAATCATTCATCTTCTTCCAACAGTTATTCATGACATGTCCCACCTTTCCACGATATCTAAAGGTATTATTCTTATTATCCTTCTTCATTGATGATGACTCTTTGAATTTCCCTTTTATAGGTTGGTAGATACATTTTGGTCATGGATCTTGTCGACTAAATTCTTTAAGTTTTGGCTTGGCCTTTCCTTTTAGAAAGTGAGATTGGTGCTTATTTCCAAGGTTCCCTTCTTCAAGCAACTTCTATTGATCCTTAATGAAAAAATTACAAAAAGTATCAAAGGTAAAATCCTTACCATCTTGCTTGTGTGACATCCACTTTTACCAAAAAGAGGAATAAAAGACATTATATGGTGTCTTAAAATTCATAAAAATCACCTGAATGAGTTTTCCATCCTTTTTCAGAAAATCCATGCCACATTCACCCGGTTTTAGTTGTAGCTCCATGATATGATCAAAATAGTCCTCGATCCAATCAAATGAAAGAGGTTCTATAGAGATCAACACTTTCTCTATCTGTATTACTTCACATTCATTTATCGCGTTGAACAAAGTCTTCATCTTATTCCAGATAGAA
The DNA here is from genome assembly GCA_001517045.1 of Pseudotsuga menziesii. Lineage (NCBI taxonomy): Eukaryota > Viridiplantae > Streptophyta > Pinopsida > Pinales > Pinaceae > Pseudotsuga > Pseudotsuga menziesii. The sequence continues at coordinate 86,019 of LPNX010932703.1, forward strand.
TGAGGATAGTCGATCCCACTTGTATGGAATTGAATCTCCCTCAAGATGTACATTGTGATAACACCTACAACTTTGTATATCTTTACATCAATGGAAAACATAGCATCGACATCTATCAAGTCAGTGATAGTAGTCTTATTGAGTTTTCACTGTACTTTTATCTTCAACAAGGTATCCATATTTGTCGCCTATATTGCATAACTGTGTCCATTGAGAACGACAATATTTACCTTGGAATCCATCTTTCTGATCTAATAGAATTTATCAAAGTTCAAGGAAAGGTATTAGTGGACAAATATTTTCCTAAAGTCAATCAACCCTAGATCTGACTCAATATTATTTGTAGACAATGGGTCTATATCAAAACCATCAACTCTGATACCATGTTGGGGAACCTCTTTAACCTTGAACTATTAAACAGAATGAAAACCAGACAAAAGGGAATAGTGTTCCAAGAATAAAGGTGGTGTCTAAAGACATCATTGCATCACTTAAGCATGGTGCACCATGATCAAAACATCACAATGCATAATTAGTATTAAATACAACTCAAATTGCTATGTTGGACAACCCATAGGGTTTCCCTTTCATAGTCTTCAGATCTAACCAACTTCTTCGAAGTAAGGAGGATTTGGTCCATAAATAGCAGTCGTAGGTCCTAATTGTTTTCGCAAAATACACAACGTCCCAAGGTTTAGTTATCTTTTGTAGTCACACCTCCCATGATATTTTTGAACATTCAGTTGTCTAACCAACCAATTGTTCGTTCATTCCACCAACCTTCGTAGTCAGGCCTCCAATCTACTACTCCACAAGTCACATGTTGTCTAATGGTTATTTGTATCTAAAATATACATAGGTGTGATGAACCATCAAAACCTTAGATTCCAACAATATGAGTTTCCGACATGAGACATGTTGAACAAGGAAACAAGACACTAAACACATTCATCCATACATACTTACTTAGACACATACACACATCTATATATATATGTATATAATAAAATAATTACAAATACAAATACAAAAATGAAATATAGACATAAAGATCCATTTTTATGTATAACAGTTGTTTGTATCTAGAATATACATAGGTGTGATGAACCATCAAAACCTTAGGTTCCAACAATATGAGTATCTTATATGAGACACGTTGACCACAGAAACAAGACACTAAACACATTCATACATACATACTTACTTAGCAACACACACACCCATATAATAAAATAATTACAAATTACAAATACAAAAATGAAATATAGACATAAAGATCCATTTTTTAGAAACTATAATATTTATAAAATACCTATAATCCCTTCAAATCTCAACTTTATCCTTCACCTACACAATTAGAGATTGTTAGAGCTCTTTCCCCACAGCTAAAGTGAGAAAACACAATGAAAAACTGGTTTTTAGAGTGGGACATGTCGGGGAACATGTCACATGCATGTCTTGTTTTAGGATACATAAAAAACACATGTATAATAAAATCCTATAATCCCTTCAAATATCAACTTTAGCTTTCACCTACACAATTATAGATTGTTAGATATCTTTCCCCACAAATAATTAAGTGAGAAAACACAATGAAAACAAGTTTTTTTTTAGAGTGGGACAGGTCAGGGAACATGTCACACACATGTATTATTTAGGATACATAACAAACACATGTAAAAAAAATGTCCTATCATGTTTTTTACTCAATAAAAATAAATCAAACCACCTTTTGGAGATAGTGGGAAAACCTTCCTCTAAACATGTATGGAATAATACAAGAGAGTATGCTCTTCGATATAAACACTCACTTGAAATACACCCACCTATGCATCCTAACTTCCATTTGATGGGCCCAATTTTTGTCATGTATTTTCATTCACCTTTTCCATTTTCTTACAACCTTTTATTGTTATCCATCTTCACTTTCAGCACCCACCATCCCCTTTTTACTTTTACTATAGAGGTATTGTTTTACCTATAAAAGGAGTTTAATTTGATAAACTATTAAAAATTTTGGATGGATTTCCATATACTAATATGTAGGATAAGATCTTCTATAGAACATGTCATCAAGTGCTTTTGTACATAATAGGTTGCCAATGTTTGTTGTAGAGTTCCTTCTTTGCTGCAGATCCATTGTTACAAGTACTCAATGGATCAAGAGCATGAATTATTTTTGTTGAGAAACCACGATTGTTGCAAATGACTAAATATTTATTGATGCAAAACCACAACTGTCGCTACTCCTTCCATCATGACTGCTACATATTTCACTACAAAAGGAATCTCATTGTAGTGATTGGTACACATCCTATTACAACTATGTATTATGTGTGTGTTGCAAATCTTTGTATTTTTGTGCATTCTTCCATATCAACACCAATATGACTATAAATTTACATTTCAACAAGTAGATGAATATTCATAAACATCTATAAATAGGTGCATGACGTAGATTCTTGTTTTAGACTTGTTGAACAATTTGGAAAAAGAATAACTGCTTTAGTTGTGTTGAGTTTAATTATGTACTCTATTTTTCATCAATTTTATGTTTGGTAATAGAAATGAATTGAGAGCATCTGATTCTCTTGCTTTTAATTGTATTAATTAACATGTTATAGGATTTTACCTATATAAAAACATACCCCCTCCTTGTATGGGGATACGAGAAGGAGGAGTCAAATAAAAGATAGGTTGGAATACTAACTAGGTGTAGTACTATGTTTTCCACTATTCAATAAAATAATCCAATCTAGTACTTCATGAATTTTGTAAATTCTTATTATTTTGAGTTGAGAATCTAATTTTCAAAGTGCTCCCAGTGTTTCTCTAGAGAAGTAGGTTTTAGTTATTGTTTCTATTATTAGTTATATTTTTTTGTTAATTGATTTACAACAAGTGTGTTATTTTTCTTTTGTGCCGTTATTGTAGAAATGTATTTGCTATAGAACCATGTTGCTACAAAATTGTAATAACTTAATACTACATAACTATAAATAACTTATATCAAAACTAATTGATTGTTACAAAAATGGGAATGCATCAATAAGTGTGTATGATACTACTCATGTGGTTGATGATAATAGTGTGATTGAATGCTCATTACTTTCATTGAGTTTATTTCTTTCTTGAAATTTAGTTCAATTGTATTTTATGAGAAGCATAATTGGATTTCTGGATAGATCATAGGAGCATGATAGGACAAAGAATTCTAATCACCATTGAATATTTGTATATATTTTGCATGATAACTCAGAATTATACCAACCTTGGGTTGACAATTAAATTTACTTGCAATCTAGGTGCCATGTTTAAATTATTAAGGTATGTAGAAGCCTATCATTTTTAGTGTTGTTTTCAAGGAGGTGTCAAAGGGTTAATAAATTTTCATTTTTCTAAGTATATATAACATGGTAAGGGGATCTTCATCATAGGAATCATCAAAATTCCACCTTATAGGATCGCCTACGAAGTGTTTTCTTTCTTTATGCATATAGATGCATGGATAGAACTAGAAATCCAAGACCATGACATTGTGGTGATGTAAGAACCACTCCAAAGACTAACATTGAGGTAGGAACATATATGAGAAGAGGAATACTAGAGAGTACTTATTAATTTCATCCAAATGTGGAAATAATTATTTATTCCAATCCTGGTGCTACAGAAGTCGGTTCCTTAGCTAAGGCAATTTTATTTCCTTCTACATTCAAAATTATTCAAACAAAGGATTTGACTAGTTGATAGGAAGATCTTGAATATCAAGAGAAATTATTTTGAGAACCTAAACGATCTGCCTTTTCTAAAGAACTAGTAACCTTTAAGAAACCTAGTGAATGACAAGTATATCCTTTACACAATAAGGTTGAGCATGACGTACAAGGACCTAATGAGCAATCCCCTATGAATTTTATGTTTCCTATTCAATATCTTGAAGTAATTGTTCAAATAAATAATATTCCACATGATTCCATACCAATTTTCATGGTATGTCTAGCAAATATCTTGATACCTTTATCCTTGAGTTCAATATAATTTTTGATAGTTATGATTACTCCTTTGTTGCTCAAAATCTCAAACTATTTCTAGCCATTCTTAAGGAAGTATCACTTTGTTGGTTCATGGGACTCGAAGGAAATAACATTCAAACATGGTAGGATATGCATCAATAATTTCTAAAAAATATCATGGTTATTGTAAAACAAGAGATTTGCAAGGCAGTATATTTAAAATGGCACAAAAGGAAGAAGAAGGTTTAGTGAATTATGTTGAAATATTATAGTATAACTTGCAAACATCAAAACAACATAAAATGGATCCCAAAACTCTTCAAACCATTCTTCTTCATGGGATTTGGGATGAATATATGGAGGTGCTAAATCTAATTGGGGTAAGGGATGTTTATAAATCAACATATGATGAAATTTTTGGATTGTTTATACAATATTCTAGAGGGAAAGTAGAGCATGGTAAGGGATCCAAAAATAATTATCAATTCGTAAAATCAGCTAAAGGGGGAGCCACCAAGTAGAAATCAATAATCTACTACAAAATGTCAAAACTAATATTCTTAGTTCCTTGATATAACAATTGATATCGTGTAGGCCAAAAATAAGTAGGAATAATAATAAATAGATTTATCTATATTATGATCTAAGTGCAAGAAGAATCACCCACTAAGTATTTCCCATTAAAAAATGTTGACACTTGCAACATTTGTGAACAACATCATGTTACCAGTAGTTTCCCATCGCTGCCAAGTCTTAAAGAGGTATATCAAGGGACTAACTAGGAAACATAGAAATTTGTTTCATTGCACATAAGTGACCTTGGAAAAGTTCACCCCCCATGTATGGCCCAATACCCTTCTCATTTTTATAATATTTTTTTTACTAACTAGAATATGCAATACCCCTCTCCACTATCGTATCCTACCATGACATGGCCACCTCAACCAAACCAACACTATAAATGGACACAAGGCTAGAGAGGATTCTATCATAAAACCCAATAACAAGCCTACCCATTGCAATGGTTCCAAGTAACTTAGCAATAGTAGAAGCATTAATTGCAGCTACTTGCTAACAATCCTCTACTAAGACCTCAATTTCCTTCCTATCCAACTACATTAACCCAAATAATAAAACAACTCAATTCACTTAGAACATTGACTTGTATAAATTGTGTATGTGTTTCCTCTACCCATATGATACTCAAGATGTGCATTTAGGATCAGTGAGAGTCCTAAATTATTATACCTCTCCAATCATCAGAGAGGATGATTTGAAACAAGTACAAGATGATGTGGGTAAATATTCTACACAAAATCAATTTTCTTCACCTAGAACACCACAAACCACTCCTTCAAAAGCTCCAAACCAACAACAATTTAGGGTCATACATCTTCCACCCTATACAAAGAGGTTAAGTTTAGATAGACCTGTGACCCATCCTGAATTTGATTTGTAGGGGAACTTTGGAATGTGAGTGTCAAGATACCATTGTTCAAAAAAAACAAGGGTGTTCCCATTTATGCTAAACTTGTCCGAGAATTATTCCTAAACAAAGTTGGTAGGAAGAATAAGGATCGTCAAATTGTCCATGTGGTTGGTCAATTTGTTGATTTAATGCTTGGGAAGTATTTTACCACCAAATATTCTTACAAAGTAATCCTTGTCACTGATGTATACATTAACAATATTTGTATTTCAAATACTTTAATCAATTTATGGGATTCCATTATTGTTATGACTAAGGATACTATGGAAAGGATTAACCTATCAAATTTAAGACAAACTCCTACAGTCCTCCAGCTTGTGGATCAATCTACTAACAAACCTAATTGTGTCGTGGAGTACATTTTGATTTTTATGGATTCCTAGGAGTATCTTTCAAAATTTATGGTCCTACAAACAAAACTTAACCTTGGAGGTTATCCATTAATCCTAGGAAGACCATGGATGGATATCATCGATGACTAAATTGGTTGTAGATCCTGGGACATGATGATATCTCAAGGGAGTTCAACTAAGAAACTTACTTTGTATCCACCTGTAAAACTTATTTATGGCCATAATATACCACTTTGGGTAGGAACCATAGACAACAATAAAGAGATAGTTTCAGATATACTCACTTTAGAGTAACTAGTCTTATGTAAGGAAGAGACCAAGGATGATATGATAAGTAATTTTATTATCGATCCAAATTTATTCCAACAAATTGCTTTCAAATATTCATATATCTTGGATTCCAACATCTAGGAAAATTACTCAATGGTTTCTCTCTCCTTACAGTCAAACTATGTGCCTCATTCATATACTTTCCTCCAATAAATATGTGGAGATCATTATGGGAAAGATGTTGAAAATCAACTCTAGGTTGGACTCTCTATAGAAGGAGTAATTGTTAGCCTTGCTTAAAGAGCATAGTTGTGCACTTGCTTTGAAATACACAATTATTGTGGAAATTGAACCCAGTGATAGATTAATTTTACTCACAACAATTATCAATTGTACATGCAAAATCACTCACAAAAGATACTGAATATGGAGTTGAACACTAAACTGTATTAACTCAGTGTACAATAGCCAACCCTGTAATAACATAGGCTGCTGCATTAAAATAATTACATAAGGGATTCGAATGCATGAGGAGGCAATTCAAATCTAGTCAAAAGCAGGCTTACTAAAAATAAGCAAATCCCCCATAGGTACATAAAGTAGATTCCAAATCAGTCATGGAGCTCACGAATTGGAAAAAGCACTTAGGCAAGCTAAAGAGTGATGGAATGACAACTCAAACATGCTTTTCATAGGATAAAAGAGTGAAGGATGTGTAGGACGAAAAACTAGTCAACCTCACCTAGTTAAGCTTTTCGATTTGCCTTCAAACACTGAAAAAGCAAGCAATAAAGCAAAAAAAGCAGAAGGGCGCTTAGGAGGCCAGGAATAAAGCAGATTTGATTCCTTGAGGTTTCCCAAGTGCTACATGAGTCAAATAAGGAAAGTTTGACCACTATGGATAGGTAAATGAAAACTTGCATAAGGTGGGACACATGAACTAGGCAAATAAGACAAAAATAATTAAATTAATGTCTAAGGTAGCTAACTATGGGTTGATTATTCTAACACCCCCCATTAAGCCTGACTTATGAGTAATATATCAGAAAATTATAGGGCCTAGCAACAATGCTTAGTCACCCTTTACATACTGCATGTCCATACAACCAAGGAAAGAGGAAAAAACCAAATGGGAAAATCCTCCCTTAAACATGGACTGTAAAACAAAATCTGGAAATCTTGTCTTCACTCATGCTTCACTGCATGATCAGCAATCCCCAGCAGTGATTTGATATTTCTGAAGGTCTTCTCACAAAATGCTTTGGTGAAGATATCATCTACTTGTTCTGAAGATGAACAGAAGAGTAGGTGAATGGTGCCATCATGCACAAGCTCTCTGATGTAGTGCATATGGATCTCAATGTGTTTGGTTCTCTACTTCTGAACTGGATCATTGCAGATTCGAATGGTACTCTGGTTATCACAGTAGATGGTAGTTGAGTACTCTGATTCGAAACCACACTCTCCAAGTAAACCCTGCAACCATAAACATTGAGTTGCTGCATTAACAACTCCTCTGTACTCTGCTTCTGTAGATGAGAGTGCAATGGCACTCTATTTCTTGCTTGACCAGTTGATTGGCCCTTCTGCAAGCATGAACACATATCCTGATGTGGACTTTCTATCTGTTCTATCACCTGCCCAATTTCAGTAAACCCAATCAAATCAAGATCAGATTTAGCTTTATAGAAGATCCCATGTGTCGTTGTTCCCTGAACAAAGTTAAGGATCCTTTTGGCTGCTTTCCAATGGATCTCATGAGGCTGATCCATGAATCTAGAAGCCACACTTACTGCATAACAAATATCGGGTCTAGTATGTGTAAGATACAACAAACATCCAATCAATTTCCTATACAGTGTATTGTTTACCATAGGTGAAGAATCAGCTTCTTCCAGCTTCACTCCTGAAAGGAAAGGAGTCTTGCTTGGCTTGCAATCCTTCATTTTGAATTTGTTCAGCAAATCCAAGGCATACTTGGACCGGTGCACCTTGATTCTAGCTTTGGTTTGAGCAATCTCAAGCCCCAAGAATTGGCTTAAGAGCCCCAAATATGTCATGGAGAATGCTTGGTTCATTGCACCCTTCAAGGGAGCAATCTCATCCATTGAGCTTCCTGTAATGAGAAGGTCATCAACATATAACACAATTATCATTAATGAACCATTAATTAACTTCAAATAGACATTCGGATCTAATTTGCATCGAACAAAATTCAGTGATAGCAAGAAGCTATCAATCTTGGACTACCAAGCCCTGGGGGCTTGCTTTAGCCCATACAATGACTTTCTCAACCTGCACACAAGAGATGGGTTAGTAGAAAATCCTTGAGGCTGTTGCATGTATATCTCTTCAATGATATCTCCATTCAGGAAGGCACACTTTACATCCATGTGATGTACCTCCCATTGCTTTGAAGCTGCAATGGCTAAGGCTAGTCTAATGGAGTCCATCTTTGCCACTGGTGCAAAGGTCTCATTGTAATCTATGCCATGAACCTGTGAGAAGCCCTTGGCTACCAATCTGGCCTTGTACTTTAGAGGTGAACCATCAGCAGAAAATTTGGTCTTGAACACCCACTTACACTGAACTAGCTTCCTCCCTAGGGGAAGATCCACCAGCTCCCAAGTGTTGCTCTTCTGGAGTGAGTTGAACTCTTCCTTCATGGATCCTTGCCATATTGGGTGATATACTACATATTCATATGTCTGAGGATCTGATTCCACCATCAGATAGCATTTCTCAGCAAACATAGGATCCTTCATGCACAGACCACTCTCAAATTGAGATCTAATCCTTCTTGGGTCATTGGGATTCCCAGCTAGCTCTCCTGCTGCATGTAGTGTCTTGGATGCCCATTTTGGCCTTGCAGGGCTGTTAGGATCTGCAATAAACTCATCACTATCATACATATCAGAATCAGCATGTTCAACAATCTCTTCACTTACTTTCATAGGTTCAGGTGGTGAAGAGGCTTCTCCAACTTCCACTGCTGCTAGGGGTTCTTCTTGAAACTGAACACACCTTTCGATGAAGGATTTATTTGTGCTCAAATTTATCAGTTTGTACCCTTTTGGATCTTCAAAGTATCCAACAAAAATAAACTCTTGGCTTTGGGGCTGCAAAGCCTTCCTCTTTTCTGTTGGAATTCTAGCCCAAGCCCTTGAGCCAAAAATCCTGAAATGGGTCACATCTGGCTTGTGCCCACTCCATGCTTCGAAAGGAGTTATACCATCAAGATGTTTATGAGGCACCCTATTCTGAATATAGGCTGCACAATTTATAGCTTCGTCCCAGTACTTTGGTGGAAAATTTTTGGCCTCCATCATGCATGTTGCCATCTCCTTCAGTGATATGTTCTTCCTCTCAGCAACACCATTCTCCTGTGGTGTGTAAGGGATAGAATGTTGCATCTGCAAAATAATTAATAAACTCAAAATTTACATACTCACCACCATTTTCAGATCTGAGGACCTTGAGTTTCCTCCCAGACTGGTTTTCAACCAAAGCCTTAAATACTTTGAAGAGGCCAAAAACTTCAGACTTGTGTTTCAGGAAGTAAACCCAGCAATACCTGGAAAAGTCATCTATGAAAGTCAATGCATATTTGGCCTGAATCATGAACATATGAGGGAATGGGCCAGCAACATCACTGTGGATCAACTTGAGGGGTGTAGAGGTTCTCTCATGAGTAGCTCTCTCAAATTTATGCTCTGGGTGTTTTCCTAGGATACAACCTTGGCAGACTCCTTTGGAAAATTTTATCTTGGGAAACCCTATGACCATTCCTTTTTCACTAAGATCAGAAAGATACTTGTAATTAAGGTGGCCAAATATTTCATGCCAAATCTTGCTTGCCTCATTAGCATGAATCAGAAGAGCAGAGGGGTTTGAGTAGGGTAGGAAGTGTGAGAACATGTATACCTTCGAAGTATGATTTGCAACTCCTTTTGCAATGACTTTACCACTTGAGATCTCTGTGATCTCAACTTCATCAGGGGAGAATATGACCTTCTTTGGAGACCCAGTGTGAGTCATCTGATACACTGATAAGAGGTTGGAGGCAAGACCAGGCACATACAACACATTGCTGAACTGACCGTGATCAAGATCAATCCTCCCTTTTCCCAAACTTTCAGTGTGAGAGTCATCTCCCAATACTATTGATGGACCCTTCGACATTTCAAGTGAGGTGAAGGCCTCCTTGGTCGAAACCATATGTCTTGAATCTCCATAATCAATGATGAAACTAGTTGAGCTTGATGTGCTAGCAACTACTGCATGAACTCTCTCTCTGTCTTCTGAACTTGATCCTCCTTCCCTCTTCTTTGAGCTATTTGGAAGGGAGATGCCATTCTTCTCTAGGAGTTGGGTCAGCATGTCTATTTGCTTTTTCATACAAGAGATTTCAGTGTGATTTCCCTTATTGCAGTATGCACACTTGCTCATTTCTCCTTTGTTCTTCTTCTTGTGGTAGTTCTTCTTGGAACCTTGTGGCTCCTCTAGAGACTTGTTCTTGTCTCTCTTTTGCTCAAGTGGATTTTTAGCTTTCTTTTTGCTTTTTGAATCCACCTTCGAATCTCCAGCAACCAGAGCTTGGTCTTTGGAAGGTTTGATGGTGCCCATCATCACCAGCTTGTCCTATTCTTGTGTGAGAGATTCCATGAAATATGCAAGGCTAGGCATCTTCCAGGTTCGAGTTGTCAACTTCGTGGCATAGAAGGTCGAAACAAAGACTGAATAGCCAGGTCCAAGCTTCAAGAGTATGTCCAAGACCAGCTGATCATCCTTCTTTTCAATCCCACATTGTTTTAGCTACAAAACAAGTGCTTTGAACTTGGAGAAATAGAGTTGCAGGGATTCAAAGCTATTTGGACTCAAGGAGATCAGTTCATTTTTTATTTGATGTCCCCTCATCTCATCTGTCTTTCCAAAAAGATCAGTAAGCTTCTCCCATACTTTAGTCGGTGATGTCAATCCATCAAGATGGAAAAGGAGGTATCTGGATATGCTCAAACACAGGAGACCATAGGCCTCATCCCTCCTGTTGTGCCATTTTATCTTCTCTGCAGCTGCATTGGGCTCTGCTTCTATTGCCATAGTCACTCTATAGAGGCCTTTCACTCTCAACAGTATCTCCATCTCTACTTTCCATTCAAAGAAGTTGAAGGGAGTCAAGATGATCTTCTGAGATTGATCCATAGCTCAGAAATTGTCCCAGCTGTCAGTAGAAGGCTCCCAGTCACTGATGTCGAACCTGGAAAACAATTTTGAAGGAGAGAAATCGATCTACAATGGCTCTGATACCATGTGGAAATTGAAACCAGTGATAGATTAATTTTACTCACAACAATTATCAATTGTACATGCAAAATCACTCACAAAAGAGACTAAATATGGAGCTGAACACTAAACTGTATTAACTCAGTGTACAATAGCCAACCCTGTAATAACATAGGCTTCTACATTAAAATAATTACATAAGGGATTCGAATGTATGAGGAGGCAATTCGAATCTAGTCAAAAGCAGGCTTACTAAAAATAAGCAAATCCCCCATAGGTGCATAAAGTAGATTCCAAATTAGTCATGGAGCTCACGAATTGGCAAAAGCACTTAGGCAAGCTAAATAGTGATGGAATTACAACTCATACATTCTTTTCATAGGAGAAAAGAGTGGAGGATGTGTAGGACAAAAAACTAGTCAACCTCACCTAGTCAAGCTTTTCCATTTGCCTTAAAACACTGAAAAAGCAGGCAATAAAGCAGAAAAAGTAGAAGGGCACTTAGGAGGCCAGGAATAAATCATATTTGATTCCTTGAAGTTTCCCAAGCGCTACATGATTCAAATAAGGCAAGTTTGACCACTCTGGATAGGTAAATGACAACTTGCATAAGGTGGGACACATGAACTAGGCAAATAAGACAAAAATAATTAAATTAATGTCTAAGGTAGTTAACTATGGGTTGATTATTCTAACAAATATGAGGGGCATTCATCCTACATTATGTACTCTCTATATTTATACAAAGGATGAATCTCGGTCTATTCAACAACCCCAACGTCAAATCAACCATGCACTGTGGGATATTGTGAAAGAAAAACTATGAAAGCTACTCAATTATATTTTTATTTATCCTATTTCTTATATCCAAAGAAATATGGGAAATGGAAAATTTGTATTGATTATCACGAACTTAATTAAGATACTTTAAAGAATCATTTTCCTTGACCTTTCACATATCAAGTCTTATATACTTTGGTATGGAAAACGTACTTTTCCTTAATGGATTCAGTGGGTATAACCTAATCTATATTTCCCCTAAAGACTAAGATAAAATTATTTTTACCTATCCATGGGGACCTTTGCCTACATAGTATTTCCTTTTGGACTCTGCAATGAACCCACAACGTTTTAGAGGGATATTATTAACATATATTTTAACCTGATACATGACTATGTCAAGGCATATATGTATGAATCACTACAAGGAAAAGGTCATGTGACATAGGCTATAGTGGAGGTTTTTAGTGTTACAATATTGGTCAAATTTCCCAAAAAAAACTCCTCTACAACCTCTGCAATGGATTTTTTAACAGAGGTATTTACATAAATATAGTATAACTTTAAAAAAATCATTGGAAAGAGGATTTAACATAGGTTTTTTTATCAGTGCACTTTATTGAAACAAACACACTAGTTCTAACAAATTAAAAATGCATTGGTGATTTTAAAACCAATATATGCATTGGAGTGTATAAAATTTGAAAGCATTATATGCACCATTCCTTGATAATAGATATAGTACTAGTGCACACAAAATTTTTAAATGGAACCAGTGTTTTATACTAAAGGTAGCATCAATGCTTACAAACTAATAAAAATCATTGATCCTTACTAACTATTACAAATCACTGGTGTGATAAGTGAATGAAAATACACAGATAAAGTTGAATAAGAAATTGGTTGTCACTATATCTTTAAAATTTAATGGTGTGTTTAATAAACAATAACGCACCAAGGTGTAATAATATAGAATGGATCGTGGCATGCAACGAGTATTCAATTGCATTAGGTATCTATTGTTTTAATTGCATCAGTATTACATTGTTTAAAACACACCAGTGCAATTGAAACGATCAAAAGCACCGGTGATGATTTTCAATGACATCGCACTAGAATATCAATATTTTATTTTTATTTTGTTTCATTCCATTTTTCATTAGAAATTGAAATATTATGTGTAATAGTATTCATTTGAATTTTAATTATTGCATTTGGATATGTTGTTTGGATTCAACAAAACATTTTATTATTGATGTAACATTTCATTGCAACAATGGAGAATGCAATAGAATAAAAAAGTTATTTTATTATATATCAATAAGAGGCTCGTTGTCATACAAGATGGGACAACATAAAGTCATGTTGGCCTGATTTTCTGACCTAGGCCAACAAGGAGGTTATGCCCACACAATCAGCTTAAAGCAGCGTTCGGTGTGTTTGGAATAGCAAAACCTCGCAGGTTATGGTCCTACTACCAGCTGATTTTTCTCTTAAGGAGAAATTAAAATCAGCAAAATCTATCATATCCTAATGTTATTTCTACCTAAATGAATCCTATGATTAGTTTCAACTATCTAAATTGTCTTATAATTGCTTTCTTAAGGAAAGACTCCAATTTTTGAAGATTTTTTCTGAATATAAAGACTATTAAAATTATGCTAAAAATTACATAAATTGATTTAATAGCTGTTAACTAAAACATACTAAAATAAAACTTAATCTGAACTATCTTAACTATCCTATCTATCCTATCTCAGCTGAGAGCGTATCTAAATACTATATTAATTATTAATTAATAAAAGATGAACAAAAAGACAAAGTGTACAATTTAAATAGAAATATTTAAATTATACATAATAAATCATTCTGTTATAAAACAACTTAACAGAGAAACTGAAAATAAACAATTATTTCAATTTTCTGAAATTAATTAATAATTAATGATCAACATAGCTATTTGAATCAAAGATGATGTCTAGTATAGAATCACTGTAGAAATACAAATTATATTTTTAATAGACAGAAGTGTATATCATTATAGCTTAAGTTTATAGTAAAAATACTAATAAACTCAGTCACAACGATATATTCATTCAAACATAATATTGAGTTGACAAAGTGAAAAATATAATTAAACACAAGTATAACAAAGCATACTGTATTAATATTAAAATAGAAGATAATATACTGACATATAGAGTATATCCAAAACAATACCAGTAATGATATCAACCTGGAGATTTCCAGTTGCATCCCACATCCAAAGATCCAACTTCAGTTATGAAATAAAACTAGTAACAAAATATATCTCAACTATGTCTCTCTTCAATCACTCCATCCAGGGACCAAGCGTTTCCATTTCTGTGGTTTTCAAAACAAACCCTAGAATATAAGAAAATTACAGAACTTAAAAGAAGAAAACTTCTTCAGCCCTGTTCAGCGCTACCCCCTATTTACTAGTTGAATTGCTACTGCTTTTATAGGCAATACATCCTCTATATTCATTAAAATTTCTTCAAAATTTAACCCAGTTTGGTAGCAAGTTTCATGCTCCATGTATAGCGACATTTTCTATCCCAACTCCTTATTTTGTGAGGTTTATACTAACAGAATCGGCATCCAAGCTTCTGGTGATTGTGCTTCTATGAACCAATTGTATCATCATCCTCCTTGGTGAATTAACATAGCAATTATGAAGGAAGTCTCTGCATTAATGTCATAATATATTATCACTTAATCTGCAAATGAAGAAGATAATTCGTAAAGAAAAATAAAATGGCGAGAAGAAAAATAAACCAAACACTCCTTTCACTTCGATAAACTTTCTAATGGGTATTTTCCTCCATTAGATCATGGATAACAGAAATATAATCTCGATCTCTGACACATTATGTATGATCATCATAACATATAAATCTTCCCCTCCAGATTAAATCTTATTGTCATCTGGTAAAATTATCCCTCACGATGCCAATTAATGGATTGTTTTAACCTTTGTCCAAACCTGCATATATAAAAATAGGCAAATGAGTATCAATGGTAAAGAAAGACGATAATTTGAAACAAACGAAAGATATTTTCAAATGGTAAAATGACGAAGAAACTTCTCTTCTTGTCGATGTTCACCCACCCAGGAGGGTAAATTCGATATGCATATGCAGATGTGTTTTGATGTGAACGTAAATCCAATTCATTGTGAAAATTCCTGGATGATTTTAGTAAATAAAAGAGCCGGACTTCGTGACATGTCAGTCTTCAATTACTGGGAAATAACTAACCGGCGATTTGGTATGGTAACTTGAAGATCAACAACCGTTTATTTTATGCATCAGTTATTTCTTCTACATGGTTTATGGCATAAACAATAAATGTGAAGATAATGATTCTTCTCTGTAACAATATGAGCCCATTTTACATGGCGATCAATGTGCTGGCTGATGCAACTGACAAGTGAAGTGGTAAGTTTCCTGGACCTGGATCCCGATATGCTATCAACGTGGCAGTCTTGGTTTGATGCCTACTATTTCTCATTCACGCCAAGAAATAAAACACTACGTTTTAATGCAAAACTTCTAAAAGATCTTGGAAACTGCTTTTGATGCTTTAGACGCCCTTGAAAAGTGGAAAATTGTGATTGCATCTTAGCTCATCAATATCATGGTAGACATGACCTCCATATAATCCTCTGGCACGCTATCTTTTAACAACATAGCGTCTTTTCAATGACCATGCCCTTCAAAGATGCGATCTCATCGAACGTGACTTCTTCATGATTCTCAGTTTTCAACAATCTTGTAAAAATAGATAAATTATTGAACAATATCAGCTAATGATTTGTTCAGCAAGCTGACATTCGTAGTAAATAAGGGTCTACAATCTTGCCTCAGGAATAGCTTTAACGTGTAGATGTGGCAGAGTCTTAATAAGTAATCGTCTCTCCAGTAACAAACACTTGCTAGGTGTGATATTTTAACATCTAGGAATCACTTATCCTCTTCATGAGGCTAATTCTTTTTACCTACTTCGTTAATTTTAATGAAGACGACTGGTGCAGAAACAACAACAAATATTAACCCTATCTTCTTCCACGTTTAACTTGCTGGCAGCGATCTTATCTTGAAAACAGTTTGGTGATATGGAAACAATCTTTCCCTCTTGGCGTGCTATAATTTCAATGGACTAGTAAACTTCCTCAATATTTTTGAGCTCATTCATGAATAAAACGTATAATTTTAAAATGCCACACATCACAGACCATCGTAGTATCATAACGTTTCGTTTCCCTTCATATAAGAAAAATGATGATGTAAAAATGAAACGTTAACATAACTTTAATTTATAAAATATTTTAAATAAAGTTATGATACAACTCTTAACCTAATATGTGAAAGATGACATAGATATTTTATATAATTTTATCCTTCACATGAAACAAGACTCAAAAATAATTCATGTTATTGTTTATCTTTTATTTTTATGACTTCAAGGTTATTAATAAGAACTCTGTATATGTGATGCATGCAGATTAAACCACCTCAAACTTTAATGATATGATATTTTGAATTAAATAATCCATTATCTTAAAATATTTTGGTCTTTTATTTTTTTTAATATGTGGAAACATAATATGAGAGGAATAAAAGTTAGAGTTTATATAAGAATAAAAGAAAAGACCAAGTAAAAATTAAGTGAAATTTAGGATTGTATAAAATTCAATTTAGGATCACTTTAATTATATCAAGAAGCTTACCCTTTTCTAAGGTATATACTGATGTTATGACAAAGGTAATTCTTCATAAAATTCATGTGAAGTATATCCAAAAACTAGACTCAACCAATCAAACTAATGAAATTTGGATTGAAAACACGTATGATTACTATTTTCAATTGGTTTAATGTAATTCCTTTGAAATATTATTATCTAAAATCAAAGAAGCTTGAATTAATTTGAGGATTTTTCCAAGATGTGGGTCAAATATCTTTGAAAATAAGCATTTAGTTAATTTATTTGGATCCACCAAAAATGCTCACAATCCAATTATGCATGATAAACTTAAAATTAAGAAGATTGTAGATAGCTTGGATGAGGCCATGCAAGTATTGTTTAGCCATAAGGAGATGATAAATTATCAACACAATAGTCAATAAAACAATAATTAATTTTCACTTAATGTTTTGGCACAATCGCAAACAATCATCGCATGAAAAACTAATAGAAGCATCAATTACGAATAACCCAAGGCAAAACTTGAGAAAGCATAAGCTCATTATATCATCTTCCATAAAATTCAAGTTGAAGAAAAGGCGTCATAAAAAGACGATATATCAATCCAAAGGAAGCAATGAAATCATCATGTCCAACCAAGCATAGTAATATGAAAGAAAATAGAGAGTTAAATACTTACAAAAATTTACATGAAATCCACCTAGATTTTTGTAAAATCAAGGGGAGTTGTTGGGGTGCCAACAAATGGCGACATGCTGGGCGAAGCAGTTATCTCTGCATGTTTTAGCTAAAGGTTATAGATATAAGAAAACAAAACCAAGGTTTTCTCAAAATATCAAATTTTCACATCACATGACATTCTCACATCACTAGCCTATATAGTAAAGTTTAAACTTAAAGTGCTGTCACAATCAAATGAATTATCCCAACTATTATTCAGAGACTTCGTAAAGATGAATGACTTTGAAATATATGCATAGCCAATAGACCTGATCAAGAATGTTTTCTCAACAGCTAAAATAATCAAATAACACCAGCATAAAGATATGACCTCCATACCTTAAGAGGATATCTAGATAAGTTCCCCATCCATTAAATATAAATAACTGAAAGATAAAATTTGTTTTTCTCTCTTTTTCTCTTTTTTTTTTATTTTTTTTTATTCAAGACTACTATCCTGGCCTGGTAACCAGCTATTGATAGCATCATTCACGAGAACTGCCAGAGATAAACAAGTCGGCTCGTGATGAGACCTCCTGTCCCTTGATCTTATGACCAAGAGCCATCACCCTGGTGATCAGAAATGATGTTATCCCTGACAGGACTGATGATCATGATTAGGTCGGCTCGTAATGAGACCTCCTATTCTTCAATCAAAGTTTAGTTTAGTTTTAAATTTTTATTTTTATTTTCTAATGGATGAGAAACAAATCCAGATAATACCCCTATAATAACATGGAAGGCCTAAAGATGACTAATGCCATTGATTTATAAAGATTCTGAGAGAAAAGTTTCCCAACAGGTTAACTTTCCTAGCTAATGATATCATTCTCAAAATAAAGTCCAAGAATAATAACCGTGAGTTCAACTGATAGATTAGCTAAGTTCATAAGAAATCTTTCAAGGCTAGGAGTGATTAGTCACAATAAGAACATTTGATATGGCAAAAAACTCCTTACAATGGTTTCCCTTAAACATAATAGGTTGATTAGTAGAGAAACATATGAGCAGTATGCCATTATAGTATTATTTATCTACAATGCTTCCTTAAAAAATAAAGAGGAAAACCAAAAAGCTGAAAAATATTAAATTCACTACTGAAACCAGTCAACCAAACAAATTTTTAAAAAATCACTAATTGAACCAAAACACTCAAAAGATAGAATCCGATCAAATCCAAAATTCAATTAAAAGGTATGTATTGAAATCAAAAGAAAAATTTTTAAAATTATCGAAACTTTAACCAGTCGAAGATGGTCAATAAACTCAAAAATCAAAATTTAAGATATGATTACTTTCTATATGATGAGCTATACAAAATAACGTAAAAATCATAAAATTATGACATGCGTAAGAAATAACGACAAATCTCCTAATATTAAAATTGACCACAATATAAAGATTTAAAGTTTAAATAAATGTCAATATAAAATAGAAAAAAGGAGACACAAATATGTATGTCAAAATGGTGATTTTCACAAAAAGTATCATAAACTTATTATTGATGTAAAGTTTCGAAAATATTTGAATATTGCAGAATCATTCAATTATTAAAATATTTCTTCATTCTTTCAGGACTCATTTAATTAATCGATGAAAAGATTGAATAAGTCAAATCCTTGTATTGATCATTATTTACAAAAGGAAAAACAAAAAGTTTAAGTTGTAAAGTTTTGTGAGAATAATTACAAAGTGAGCAAGATGTGATGATTACAACTCTTTATTGAAAAACAAAAATAAATGAAAAACCTAAAAGAAAATGGTCATAACAAAATCTTTTAAATCAAAAGATAATAAAAAGAAATAAAGAAGACTTGTAAGAAACCAATTATTTCAAAAAGCAAGATATCAACTCAAAATCTAGTCAATATGTACAAGGTTGAGGTGATAAGAAATCCAATCATCTAGGTCTAAAAAGTGAAAACGAAAAGCAATCAAGTGAAACCAAACTCAATATTAATTTCCTTTGATGTGCAAATCATTATTAATTCCATGTCACAACTTCACTAAGTATCATAACCGAATAAAAGAAAATTTTTAAATTGAAGATCAACATGTAATAATATTTTACACGGATTTAATTGATCTGAAATTATAAAACAATTTTCCATACCCTCAATTATATTTATCTTAATTTATGGTTGTGACAATATCAAAATAAGACTTTTCCTTAATTATAAATATGGTAAGTATTCATAGAAAAGCCTAAATTATTAATTTTGAAAAATGATCGATTACAAAAATTTAGAGAAATATTCATCAAAAAAATATTTATGAGCAAAATCAGGAATTGGCATGAATGATTTAGAAATTTCAAGGAGTTGATTTAGCAAACTCATTTCAAGAGAAAATCAAACTTTTAATGAAAATTTGAATGATAAAAGAAATAATCATAAGGCTAGTTTACACATTTAAAATAAATTGATGACTGTCACTATAATAATTTAAATATAGTCTAAAAGTGTATAATTAATGACATCATCCCACAATCGTGTAAAATAACCTAATGATAGATTTATCATTACTGAATTATTGTAAATTTATGATTTCTCACAATTAATACCAAAATTCAATACTTCAAAGTTTAAAAAGATAAATAACAAGTATACAACTTTTGAAATGGAAATAAGATAAAGTATTCACTTCCCTGATGTAAGGCCATACTTGTATTCATGCATTCCCGATTGTATCACTTGCCTCAAAATGCTTTCTAACTTGTCAATCCAACCAAGTGTACCTGACCAAATATTAAGTAGAGATCAATCTATCCTTAGAAGAAAACTATTGAGCTGATTAATAAATATATACTATGTGTGAAATCAAAACTAAAAACTAAGAAGTAAAGAAAAGAAACTACTCTATCTTATTCCTAGTCTTATTTTATGTACACTAAAATCAAATATTCAATCATAATTAGGTAAAGTCAAAAAGCCAATGAAGCCATTGAAGCATTTGTAATCCTGCAAAATAAAACATATCGAATATTAATAATATGAATTGAAATGCTTCATACTAAAAAATAGAAAGTATTAAATTTGAACTTATATTTACAAAAGGAAGAAGAAGATGACATGAAAATCTTTTAAAATATGACTCTTCCAACCATGCATAAACTGGATCATAAAAAGAAGATTGGAGGAGATCTAAAACTCGTGAAGATTCAATGGAATGTGTGATAGCAAGTTCATCAGGATAGTAATCAGAAAGTGGCATGTCGAGATTTTGATCAAAGGATCCAGGAAAAGTTAAAGTAGAGGATATATTTTGTAAGGAAGTGTCATCATCATAAATTTGAAAATCAAATCTTGTCATTACCTTAGAGTAAGCACTTTCCCTTTGAAATTCCTGAGATTTTGACGATTCACTTAATTTACAATTGAAAAGATTAGTACCGTCAAAATCTAAAACATTATAAGAAATGGTTTTATCTTCTAACTTAATCTCTTCAATATTATAGTATGCATGAGATTCATGAGCTATATTTATAAACTTATTTTCCTCGTCAATATCGTGAATAGAAATATTTTCCTCATTCTTATACAACAAATCACTTTGCATAGGAACTGACCAAAGCGTTTGTATATTAGTATCTGGACATGAACTATAATCAGTAAATAGATCCGGATATAAAGCATGATAATTTTCCAAATGTTGAAAATTAGATGTTCCTGTTTGCAAAGGACAATCTTGATTAACTGATTCAAGAGGAAAATCATTATCCATATTGTGATTTGTTGATATATTTTGTGAAGGAATGAGATAATTTTGTTCAATCTGAGAAGAAGAAAATGCAAAATCATGATTTATGCAACGATCATTCAAAGATTCGGTTTTAGATCCTAAAATCATCGATTCCTTTTCAACTACAATTGCTTGAACAAGAGAATGATTTTTTAATGTAAGTGTCGAATTTAAATTCTTTTGTTCTTGAAATTGTATATTAGAAGATCCTAAGATTTGTTGATGTTCAACAATTTTAGTGTCAGAATTTGGACCAATAAAATTAGACCTTGAATCAATATTAACCGATGAAGTGATGCAACCATCAACATGCATATAGTCAATTTGAAGCTTATCATGATTTGTTTGATCATATAAAGTTGAATGAGAATCAAGAAATAAAAATAAATCTGTTATTTCTTCTGCAGAAAGTTGATCTTTCTCATGGAATCTAAAATGCATTGACATAAATCTTGAAAAGAAAGTACTAGTAGATTCACCTTCTTGTTTGCAAAGATTTCCAATCTCATACCTCAACGCTTGATAATTATAATCCTCATGCGCATCAATGAATAACTCGATGAAATGTTTGCATGAATGAATGCATTTAGCTGGTAACATTTCGAACCAGCCTCGAATTCTTCTTTTGAAAGTGACAGTAAAAAGCCTGCAAATCTTACTCTCACACACTATATGATAATGGTTACAAATATCTATAAATTCAGTGAGATGTTTCAAAGCAGTCGTTTTACCTTCTCCATCAAAACTTAACCTTTGCAAGAGATTTACTGCACTTTCAGAAATACCTCCAGCAAGCCTAGGCATGCTGAAAGCATGTTCTAAAACAGTAATAGGAGCCATTTTTAAAATAGATAAAAATTTAAAAGAAATAGCTCAAAAGGGCTTACTTGCCAATCGTCCCTCCTTCTAGCACCATTTGTTGGCCTGATTTTCTAACCTAGGACAACAAGGAGGTTATGCCCACATAATCAGCTTAAAGCAGCGTTCGGTGTGTTTGGAATAGCAAAACCTCACAGGTTATGGTCCTGCTACCAGCTGATTTTTCTCTTAAGGAGAAATTAAAATCAGCAAAATCTATCATATCCTAATGTTATTTCTACCTAAATGAATCCTATTATTAGTTTCAACTATCTAAATTGTCTTATAATTGCTTTCTTAAGGAAAGACTCCAATTTTTGAAGAGTTTTTCTGAATATAAAGACTATTAAAATTATGCTAAAAATTACATAAATTGATTTAATAGCTGTTAACTAAAATATACTAAAATAAAACTTAATCTTAACTATCTTAACTATCCTATCTATCCTATCTCAGCTGAGAGCGTATCTAAATACTATATTAATTATTAATTAATAAAATATGAACAGAAAGACAAAGTGTACAATTTAAATAGAAATATTTAAATTATACATAATAAATCATTCTGTTATAAAACAACTTAACAGAGAAACTAAAAATAAACAATTATTTCAATTTTCTGAAATTAATTAATAATTAATGATCAACATAGCTATTTGAATCAAAGACGATGTCTAGTATAGAATCATTGTAGAAATACAAATGATATTTTTAATAGACAGAAGTGTATATCATTATAGCTTAAGTTTATAGTAAAAATACTAATAAACTCAGTCACAACGATATATTCATTCAAACATAATATTGAGTTGACAAAGTGAAAATTATAATTAAACACAAGTATAACAAAGCATACTGTATTAATATTAAAATAGAAGATAATATACTGACATATAGAGTATATCCAAAACAATACCAGTAATGATATCAACCTGGAGATTTCAAGTTGCATCCCACATCCAAAGATCCAACTTCAGTTATGAAATAAAACCAGTAATAAAATATATCTCAAGCATGTCTCTCGTTAATCACTCTATCCAGGGACCAAGCATTTCCATTTCTGTGGTTTTCAAAAAAACCCTAGAATATAAGAAAATTACAGAACTTAAAAGAAGAAAACTTCTTCAGCCCTGTTCAGCGCTACCCCCTATTTACCAGTTGAATTGCTACTGCTTTTATAGGCAATACATCCTCTATATTCATTAAAATTTCTTCAAAATTTAACCCAGTTTGGTAGCAAGTTTCATGCTCCATGTATAGCAACATTTTCTGTCCCAGCTCCTTATTTTGTGAGGTTTATACTAACAGAATCGGCATCCAAGATTCTGGCAATTGTGCTTTTATGAACCTATCGTATCATCATCCTCCTTGGTGAATTCACATCGCAATTATGAAGGAAGTCTCTGCATTAATGTCATAATAGATTATCACTTAATCTGCAAACGAAGAAGATAATTCGTAAAGAAAAATAAAATGGCGAGAAGAAAAATAAACCAGACACTCCTTTCACTCCGATAAACTTTGTAATGGGTATTTTCCTCCATTAGATCATGGATAACAGAAATATAATCTCGATCTCTGACACATTATGTATGACCATCATAACATATAAATCTTCCCCTCCAGATTAAATCTTATTGTCATCTGCTAAAATTATCCCTCACGATGCCAATTAATGGATTGTTTTAACCTTCGTCCAAACCTGCATATATAAAAATAGGCAAATGAGTATCAATGGTAAAGAAAGACGATAATTTGAAACAAATGAAATATATTTTCAAATGGTAAAATGGCGAAGAAACTTCTCTTTTTGTCGATGTTCACCCACCCAGGTGGGTAAATTCGATATGCATATGCAGATGTGTTTTGATGTGAACGTAAATCCAATTCATTGTGAAAATTCCTAGATGATTTTAGTAAATAAAAGAGCCGGACTTCGTGACATGTCAGTCTTCAATTACAGGGAAATAACTAGCTGGCGATTTGGTATGGTAACTTGAAGATCAACAACCGTTTATTTTATGCATCAGTTATTTCTTCTATATGGTTTCTGGCATAAACAATAAATGTGAAGATAATGATTCTTCTCTGTAACAATATTATCCCATTTTACATGGCGATCAATGCGCTGGCTGATGCAACTGACAAGTGAAGTGGTAAGGTTCCTGGACCTAGATCCCGATATGCTATCAACATGGCAGTCTTGGTTTGCTGCCTACTATTTCTCATTCACGCCAAGAAATAAAACGCTATGTTTTAATGCAAAACTTCCAAAAGATCTTGGAAACTGCTTTTGATGCTTTAGACGCCCTTGAAAAGTGGAAAATTGCGATTGCAGCTTACCTCATCAATATCATGGTAGACATGACCTCCATATAATCCTTCGGCACGCTATATTTTAACAACATAGCGTCTTTTCAATGACCATGCCCTTCAAAGATGTGATCTCATCGAACGTGACTTCTTCATGATTCTCATTTTTCAACAATCTTGTAAAAATAGATAAATTATTGAACAATATCGGCTAATGATTTGTTCAGCAAGCTGGCATTCGTAGTAAATAAGGGTCTAGAATCCTGCCTCAAGAATAGCTTTAACGTGTAGATGTGGCAGAGTCTTAATAAGTAACCGTCTCTCCAGTAACAAACACTTGCTAGGTGTGATATTTTAACATCTAGGAATCACTTATCCTCTTCATGAGGATAATTCTTTTTACCTACTTCGTTAATTTTAATGAAGACGACTGGTGCAGAAACAACAGCAAATATTAACCCTATCGTCTTCCACGTTTAACTTGCTGGCAGCGATATTATCTTGAAAACATTTTGGTGATATGGCAACAATCTTTCCCTCTTGGTGTGCTATAATTTCAATGGACTAGTAAACTTCCTCAATATTTTTGAGCTCATTCATGAATAAAACATATAATTTTAAAATGCCACACATCACAGACCATCGTAGTATCATAACGTTTCGTTTCCCTTCATATAAGAAAAATGATGATGTAAAAATGAAATGTTAACATAACTTTAATTTATAAAATATTTTAAATAAAGTTACGATACAAATCTTAACCTAATATGTGAAAGATGACAGATATTTTATATAATTTTATCCTTCACATGAAACAAGATGCAAAAATAATTCGTGTTATTGTTTATCTTTTATTTTTATGACTTCAAGGTTATTAATAAGAACTCTGTATATGTGATGCCTACAGATTAAACCACCTCAAACTTTAATGATATGATATTTTGAATTAAATAATCCATTATCTTAAAATATTTTGGTCTTTTATTTTTTGTAATATGTGGAAACATAATATGAGAGGAATAAAAGTTAGAGTTTATATAAGAATAAAAGAAAAGACCAAGTAAAAATTAAGTGAAATTTAGGATTGTATACAATTCAATTTAGGATCACTTTAATTATATAAAGAAGCTTACCCTTTTCTAAGGTATATACTAATGTTATGAAAAAGGTAATTCTTCATTAAATTCATGTGAAGTATATCTGAAAACTAGACTCAACCAATCAAACTCATGAAATTTGGATTGAAAACACGTATGATTACTATTTTCACATGGTTTAATGTAATTCCTTTGAAATATTATTATCTAAAATCAAAGAAGCTTGAATTAATTTGAGGATTTTTCCAAGATGTGGGTCAAATATATTTGAAAATAAGCATTTAGTTAATTTATTTGGATCCACCAAAAATGCTCACAATCCAATTATGCATGATAAACTTAAAATTAAGAAGATTGTAGAT
>LPNX010932721.1:0-118509 GCA_001517045.1 Pseudotsuga menziesii
TATGTCAGGCTCGGGTTGATGTATTTTTTGGTAACATGATGTTGTTTTTGAAAACTAGGATTGCATCTTAAAGGTCCATCATCTTCTTGCACTCACCCTGATACCAGTATCACACATTTTCATTTTGAGGCATTTTTTGGACCTTTGAATCATCTTTGTCATAAAATATTTTTAATTTCTATTTTCAAGTGTGTTTTTCATAAATTTAACAAAATAACATACATTTAGAAGCAAGTTATAATGAAAAACATATACATTTTGGAATTTTTTCTTTAAAATAAGACATCTGTATGGACAAAATAAGACAATTTTATTGACAAAATTGTAAAAAATTCAAGAAAATAAAGACATTTAAAACCATTTTCAATGGATTTTCGGAGATATTTTGAATAAAAATGATACTACTTCATATTATTTTCCAAAAGGTGGGAATTCACATAAATTCAAGTAAAACTATACCACATATTTTTAAATAACATATTAAAAACATTATATATATAAATTTTATTTCTAAAATAAAGTTTGAAAGTCAAAACATTACTAATATATCTTATCAAAAAAATTTCAAATTTAACATTTTCTTCAAGATTCCAAGTCACTGAGGATTCTAAGAAGAGGATACTCTGCATGGTAGTGATAATATTAAATGTATTATTACGTGTAATTTTAAGGACATGTTGTGGTGTGATGAAGAATTAGAGGACAAGAGGAAATTAATATAGTATAAGGAGGCATCATCTTTAATATAGGGGATCAAAAGTTTTTTTTAACTTTCCTAAAGAATCAACAAACATTGCTAAAATAAGAACAGACTCTAATTAATTCCATAGTGAAACAGGGTGTTGGACAATTCCTCAAAAGTTGTGGGATGAAAGAATTTTTCATCTTTGTGACACTAAAGGGTTGAAGATAAAAAACACTTTCTCCTAGAATTTCCTCCATATACCCACATTAGATCACAATTTCCAAATGTCTCCTATAATAGTGACTTTCTTAACCTTACAACTACACACAATTATAATGATTTAGAAATGCTTCTCTTAAAGTTTTCCAAATGTCTCTTATAATAGTGACTTTCTTAACCTTACAACTACACACAATTATAATTATTTAGATATGCTTCACTTAATTTTTTTTTATAGAAAAATAAAATTTTAAAAGAAAGAGAGTGATTACTTACCCCTTGTACGATTCAATAGACCAAAGTTAGTCTAAATGAAAATTAATAACATGCCGTCTCCACCCACACTCATATATTTTTCAAAAACCAATTTCTTTATTAAAGAAATACCCCCAGAATAATGTATTTTTCAACAAACAATTAATTTATTGAAAAAATAAACATATCATAAAGTAAAAATTAAACATAACAAAAATGATACAAATTTTCTTGTTAACAATAAGATAAACATAATCTTTACATTTCTTTAAAATACACTATTTTTACAACACATTTGGTAACCTATTAGAATTTACATAATTTTAAAATTTTAATCATATATTTATTCCTGGTCACATTCTAAATTCATATGATCATTTTGTTGGTTAGTTTTAAGTTTTATTTCTTCAAAAAAATTTGTGAGAATTATGAAGATATCAACATGACACAATAAACAAATTTAAGAAAAATAATATAATTTTAACTAAAATTTGAATTAATGCATATACAACACTACCACAACTAAAATGGTCATTAAATGCCCATAAACACAACCAACCACTTAGTTTTGTAATGATAGCTTGTTGTTAAACAAATTCTAAAATATATAATTTTATATCCATTATTCATACCACATTTGTTAGAGTTAAAATGAGGACAAAACAAATAATATTTAATAAACAAAAAACAAAAATTGATATGAAAAAAACAAAAACAAATTGTGACCAATTTCTTTAACCACCCTTTAACTTAAGCTTATTTAAATCTTAATCAAGATGGATTTAAGCATAACAACATACTATTACCATGATACTACCATGAAGTGAGTTTCTATTGTAAGCATGTTATTCTTGTTAATGCACTCAACGAAATCCAAAATCTAAGAAAACATCTAAATACCTCTCAAAACTGAATTACCAAAAAAAAAAATTACCAAAATTTCACTTAATCGCTAGTTATAAATTGTAAAAATTAATAACTTTGTCGTCTTTAAATAAAAACCCAAAACATCATATTAAAGGCACATTAAGTTGAGGTGAAAGATGCCCACATAATATATATTCCATTTAATGGGTAAAACAATTAAATAATAAATGCAAACAAATGTATAAACTAGAGTGATTTAACCAACCCACCACTTAGTGTAGTTGAGTGACCACCCAGAGATATTTGTCATTCTTATCCCTCTTATTTAGAAGTGTGGACAAATATTTGTCAATAATTATGTTGCATATTATCATATTTATCCAGAACACATATATTATTCCATAATTCAGTCAATTTGTACACAGATCTGTCAACTTTTATCCATCCTATTTTATAAATATTAAATATTTGTTCACAAATATGTCTTCCCTCCAATTATAAATATTAAATATTTGTTCACAAATATGTCTTCCCTCCAATAAATTTGTGAAAGTCCATCCATCCTAACCCACAACGAGTTTACTAGCATTCATCCTATCTTGCAAATATTTGTCCACTTCGATTCATAAATCTGGCCACACTAGTTAACGTGGATTCATATTGTTTCCCGGACTTAATCGGAAGCTAATTTTAAAATCTATTTAAAATTGAGAAAAACTTTAAAAAATATTATTTTAAGAAATATGAGAAACTTTAAACGAATCTATAGGTTTTTTATATTTCTATCAAATTTATGATTGAAAGGAAAATCAATTTCATTTACCTTGTCTATGGATTCAATGTACTGTACAAAATTTATTTTTAATATAAACCATTGTAAAGTATTTACATGAAATTTACACGATTCGTTCTTGGAGAAAAAAAAATGCATCCTGAAGTGAGTTAGCATTTGTTGAGATGGACAGAGATGGACAGAGAGAATCGCAAAGTGAAAAATGATGAAGTTATCTTGTTCCAACAAAGGAGCATTGATTCGATCAAGTTTAGTCCGTTCGAGTCCCTCACTAATAGGGAAGTGATGGTTGCGTTCAAATATCCCATTAGTGGCCCTATATGAATGATAGAATCCCCTTAAAGAGTAGAAAGAGGGAAAAGACATAACCCGTTTGTTTTCCAGAGGCCAGCTTAAGGGCCCCAACTTTCAGGTTGATATATCGCCTACATTTTGAGCTCCTCACTTTGAGTCATCTGCCTTCCTCCAGATATGCTTCGGTTCGATGAAAAGAGGACATTTTAAAAAGGCCAGAATAAGAGTTGGCACATCGAAGGGCGAGCCTCAAAATTCACAATCTGGAAATGGAGCGAGGGCGAGCTTCTTTATATGTACATTCTTGGACGTTCAGTTCTATATGTAAAAGGAATCGTTCTGGTTTACAATATGTCAAATCGCTCTTCCTTTATCTATGGATTCAAAGTAATGTACAAGGTTTCATTTTATTATATAATTCAACGTAAACTATATTTTACATCAACTTTACACGAAAAAAACAAAATGGACCAAGAAACCATATTGAAGTGAACTGGCATTCGTTGAGATGAGCAAATAGATAAAGGGATCTTCATACATCGAAAGAAAAGCCTAAAAAATCACGATATAGAAATGAAGGCACGATATGATTTACATGGACATTCTTGAGGTGCATTCCCATACAAACTGTGAAGAAAAGCAATAAGAATTTTTCAACAAAGTGAAACCATAATTTGCAAGCAATGTTGTCTGGTTGGGGTAGCCGTAGCGTCGTTACTTCCATAGCATAAAAAGTGCCGAAGCTCTTCCTATTCCAATTTATCATGTAACGCTCAAAGTAATAAAGTAAGTTGACAAGGAGCGAAAGGCCATCTTCTATATGTGATCAATAGTTCTCAAAGCTCGTCCACCAAGGTCTCTAGTAAAGGTATATAATTTACCATCATAAAGTCACTCCTTTACTTGAAGAGGCCATCTCATAAATGTTCTGTATGAGAGCTGAGATAACCTTTATCACATAAAAAATGGTACGCTGATCTCTGGTTGAATTATTCACTGATCGAGGAGTCCTTAGAAATACGGACTTCTCTTTCCATCCAACCGCTGGGATGAGATAGATGGGGAGTTGCTGTCATCCAAGATCTTTCCAAGCAAAACAATGATCGTCCGTAGCCTTTCATGAGTGGCGCGATTCTCAGAATCGCGCCTCTAGTAATGAGCGGCGCATGATCCTCGGTAGCCTTTCATGAGCGGCACGATTCTCAGAATCGCGCAGCTAGTTATGAGTGGGGCGCCACTTATAACTAGTGGCACGATTCTCAGAATCGCGCTGCTCATGAAAGGCTACGGAGGATCATTAAAGAATCGCGCCACTCATGAAAGGCTACGGAGGATCATTGTTGTGCTTGGAAATATCTGGATGACGGCAACTCCCCATCCATCTCATCCCAGCGGTTGGATGGAAAGAGAAGTCTGTATTTAGAAGGACTCCTCGATCAGTCAATAATTCAACCAGGGATCATCGTACCATTTTTTATGTGGTATTTCTCTCTCACTGCTGAGGGGGTAAAGGTTATCCCACCTCTCATACAGAACATTTATGAGATGGCCTATTTAAGTAAAGGAGTGGCTTTATGATGGTAAATTATATACCTTTAGAGGCCTTGGTGGATGGGGGCGCCACTCATAACTAGCGGCGCGATTCTGAGTGCGATTCTCAGAATCGCGTCACTCATGAAGGGGTTGGATCGAGCCTTATATCCGCCGGCTATTCACAATAACAACTGGCTGGGAGAAGATCCATGTCTATATAGCTCTTTCGAACCCGACTACTCGATTCATATTAAGTATGTCATAACGAATGGCTTCTTTTCGGTCGGCTCTTTCAAGTGACCGTTCTACTAGAATACCGCTTTAACCAAATTTCTATTTTATTGGATGGAATCCATTAATAATAAAAAAATTAAATATTGGTTTTTAATAGAATTTTATTTTTCATTTTGTAATGAATTTAACAGAATGTTATAATATATATATATATATATATATATATATATATAGTTAATATTGTTAATATGAATTGAACAGAATGTTATTATATATATATTTATTGTTCATATTTTTCTTTAAATTTTGTAATATAATTTGATGGATACTTTTTTATTTTGTAATGTATTGTATTAAAAATATTTTTTTAATTATTATTCAACTTTTTACTATGTTTAAATTATTAATTTTTTTAAAATATAATTAAATTTTCTAATATTATGAATTGTATATGAATCATACTTAAAATAAAATTTTACTATCATTTTAAATTGATATAAACATGTTAAAGATAAGAAGATATAATACTTAGTATATGCAAAACTGCATAAAATATTTGATGAAAACCAATAGGTCTAAAATATATAAGGTAAGTTTACATAGATATCAAGTATCTAGTGTTTCTTTTAAGCATGAGGTGATTTCAAATACAATAAATTTCTTTTAAGTTGATAGGTGATAACATCTATTGGTGTTATTCTTTCATTTTATTGCTGTGGGTTTGTACTGAGTTTTTATTGCAACTAGTTTAAATTATCGACACATGTCACCATGAAGGGAGGGATGCAAACCTTCCATAGCCAAGAATTAGTGGGTGTAGAGAGCATATGCTCCTATAATTGTGAGTTGTTAAGGTTGATCTCCATTGGGGTCAACTCAACCCAGTTTTCAAAAAACCTTGAAATCAACTAGATTGAATCGATTTTCTAGACTTTTGATTTGAGATTCCATCTAGCTCTATGGAGTATTTTTTTTATCTTGCTACAATTGGAATACTGATTAAAGAGAAAACAGTAATGGGGTGACATCATCTATCCATCAAAGTTCACCAACCAAAAGTTAAGTGGTTGTGGTAGTAATACAATATACGTTAGTTCTTTAAGACCTAGATAAATCCACACACAATCACATTATGGAATACAAACTTATTTAGGAGGAACCAAAGGAATGTATGGAGTGTATTAAATTTTAACAACATTTGATATTGTAGTAATATTTAAGTTTGTGCAACCTATACCAGTTGAAGAAACCTATAAACATGCATACATAGTAAGAATGTAGATTTGATATTGTCACATAAAAGTGATTTTGTTGTAAATGGATTGTGCTTAAGGGTTTGGGGGAGGGTGTGTTTTAAATTAAAAATAATAATAATGTAAATATAGATTATGGTGGGGTGGCAAATCCATGGATGAATTTGAATAATTTTACATAAAACGTTTTAGATGTTTTTTATTATTATGATGTTTGTAATTGAAACTCTAAAAGAGTTTTTGAATATTTATATGAATCATTTGTTCTTGTATGGTCTAATATATGATTTCATTATGAATCACATCAAAATTTATTTGATTTTATATGGTTAGAGTGGTGAAATTATTTATGAAATATTTGTTTTGCTTAATATGCAAGTTTCAAAAAAGTTGTAATTTATCTCTTGAAGAAAAAAATATTTTTCCAATTTAGGGGTTGATTTTAAAGTTTTTGTAAACAAGAGTATGGGATGTTTAGGCTAGGGGTCTATTTTTTACCTCGAAAAAAAAACGTGTATACTGGTATCAATACTTTTCTATTTGGAGGGTGTTTTTGGTGTTTTTTTATGGAAAAATCATCATTTTTATGTCTAGAGTTCTCATTCTTAGTATAAAGTTCTCGTTTCATAGTATAAGTGGTTGAAATAGAAATTACATCAAATGGATGTAAAGACAACCTTTCTAAATGGTGTCATAGAAGAGGAAGTGTATATTGAACAACCTCCAGGTTTTGAGACACATGACAAGAAAACACATGTGTTCCGACTAAATAAAGCATTATATGGATTAAAGAAAACACCTAGAGCATGGTACGAAATAATTGATGACTTCCTGATGACCCTAGTATTTACCAAAAGTAAAGAAAATTCGAACATTTACTATAAGGTTGAAAATGATGGGATCATGATATTACTACTATAAGTAGATGATCTATTTTTTATAGGAAAGGAGAAGTTCATAAGTGTATGTAGGAAGAATATTGCGACAAAATTTGAAATGAAAGATCTTGGCATGATGCATTACTTTCTAGGTCTTGAAGTATGGTAGTTCCCAGATGAAATTTTCCTAAACCAAGGAAAATATGCAGTCGAGATCCTAAAGAGATTTGGTATGTTGGATTGTAAGGAAATGAACACCCCGATAGTAACAAACTTGAAGCTCCTAAATGATGACTCTTTAGAAAGAATAGATGTCACACTATATAGACAGATTATTGACTCACTGATGTATTTGAAAAATACAAGACCGGATATATGTTTGTCCATGAACACATTAAGTCAGTATATGATAGAACCTAGGGATGTTCACCTAGTTGCAACATAACATGTGATGAGGTACCTAAAGGGTACATTGGATTATGGCCTCACATATACAGTTGATTGTGAGTTTAGATTATGTGGTTACATTGATTCATATTGGGAGGAAAGTGTTGAAGACAGAAAGACCCCTTCAGGATGTTGTTTTAGTTTAGGATAAGGTGTGATCGCATGGCTTAGTAGAAAGAAAACTAGTGTTGCGCTCAGTACATTAGAGACTGAATACATTGCAGCATGTTCATCCTATAGTGAAGCAATATGGATTCACAAATTATTGACAGGATTTGTAGCCAAAGAAAAACCCCGTCTACGTTCATATGCACCTCCCTTTCGTCTATAGGGCGGAAGGGTAGAGTCAAATGGATGAAAAAATGAGCTGCAACAAACTGTTAGAAAACAAAACAATTATTAAACATATACAATCTACAATATACAAATTGAAATAACAAACATTAAACAATATACCTTCCTACTTGGTTTGAAAGGGGGTCACCATGCCCAAACTCATAAAATACCTCTCCACGGGCTGGAATTGGGTGGAGTTTTGACTCAAAACACCAAGGGAATGAGCAAATTGAGGAAAATGGGGTTGTGAGGATGAATAACTTGAGAGTGAAGGTCTCTCAAAGTACTCATGGGGGAATAATAACTACATGAAGGAGGAATCATGCATGTGATGGGACCCCCAGCCCTATACTTATAGTTTTTTCTCAACTTTTAGGGTTTTTAGCCCCTGGTTAGGATTTTTGGCCCTACCTAGGGTTTCAATCCATTTTTGCTTGTTTCTTAGCCCCTTCTGGGTTTTTTAATCCCTTTTAGGGTTTTTAGCCCCTTTGTGAGACTTTTAGCTCCCTTGTGAGCCTTTTAGCTCATTTGTGAGCTATTTTGGCTCTTTTGTGGGTTTTTTAAGCCCTTTTTAATTATTTTTGAGATTTTGAGAGAAAAACATATGCTAAACAGGGTGTGAGGGTAGGATGAGTTACGGAATGGATGTCTTTTTTATGGTGTAGGCTATATGAGCATTTTTTTGGGTTAATAGACTTCCCCCTGATGTGCGACGACAGGAGCTCATCATATGGTCGACGGACATCATTGGATCTTGGTGATCGTGGAGAGACCTGTGAAGAAGCAGTGCTTCCTTGTTCGCGACATGGTGGATTTTGGTTTTGTATTAATGTTGATTCCCATCAATGGGTGAGATAAAAAGAATATGTGACATACATATGGACGATTCAGGCATACCCATGCTTGTAACAATGCCAAAAGAATAATGCGATCAAGGCTCTCAAACAAAAGAGCTAATCATGTACAAATGTTGTTACATAATGGTTGCCTAAATGAGAGGCTCAATACAATAGTGATCTAAAGAACTGATACATCGAACCCATGAATTCTCATGGAATGCAATATCTTCACAACTGATGATCTACTAGGTCTAGAAGTTTGACATCACTGTAAGGACTCATTGATGGAGAGTCCCAGTCTCTGAGGTACAATATGCCGCATTAATCATGAATCAATACAGAAGCAATGCTCTAGGGGCTTCTGTCCACTATCTCTAACGCAACCCAAAAATCACAAGGGACATCAACCTGTCTGGGTCCCTTAATAGACTCACCAATGTGTTAGAGTTAGGTGACAACCAGGGTCTTTGACCAAATACTGCATGGATCAATACCCTGTATGAATCTCAACGGTGAGATGATGTAGCTGAAGTTGAGCACGTGAGACACAACCATATCGAGAGGCATTAAGGATTCCTCTCAAGTGGTCCAAGGAACTCATCAATGGGGTTAATAAAACCAGGATACAAGGACCTCTTGGTATATCCTCTGGAATAGATGTGTTGTCGTCGATAGAGGGAGACCTGCAACTGACCAAGGCAATGATGTTTCCTTGACCATAAGTGCAAGGGTAATAATCAAAGGTGTGGGACAATCTGGGGACTATCTCACTGAGTAGGAAAACAGAGGCAGGGAATCACGGGGGACTCAAATTTTTTTTGTTCAGAGTATGATGGAGTATGATGGCAGGGTTGACCTGGAAGCAAATGAAACTGACTCAAGGGAGAGAGACCATAGCTATTATACTAGAAATGTGACTGCAGATGGGAAATACTTGGGGTGGGGTAGATAATATGTTTGATATTCATGGGATCCAAGGAAGACTCATTGCAGAATACTATGAACAAAGGTGACCTAAAGGGGGAATGCTGCCAAACTGTAACACATGGAGTGGCACCTAGAGACACTGTTGTGGCACGATATCGTGGATTTTTAGCGATCCTGAGAAAGTAAATGCTCGATGGCGATTTCAATTTTAGAGAGTCTGAAAGCATGAAGAGGACTCCAATGGGGTCTCTTTTTCGTTGATAGTATCCTGTTCTTGAAAAAGGATAAAAGTGTACATAGGAGAGCTTGCCCATCCTTTTTAGAGGATGGGAGGCTTCTTTACCATTGGTAGTCCAATCAGGCCGAAAAAAGTTAAACCTGTACTGATTGGACAGTCATTCAAATACTTTTATGAGCATGAATGAAACCATGTTTTCTTGACGATATTTTCTTGATGAGAAGGCTAGAAAAGAGCTTAAAGACAACCCATGGTGAGCTTTTTCGTAGAGTTTGGTCCCCATGCATGAGAAAGCATAAAAGGATGCAAAGGGAAACGTTCCTGGCTTGAGTGTGTCAAGGTGGTCCTTTTCATATGGTAGTCTATATAGTCCGTAAAAGGAGATAAATGATACTATGTAGACGCCCTTTCCCATACTTTGATGAGTAGAAAAGGAAGCAAATGCGCTCAACAATCTTTCCATTAGTTTAGGAGTAAGAAAAGAGCTTAATAGAAACTCCATTGTGGTCAACCAATCCAAGGGGCGCTCATGGTTCCCTGTGGTGGGACGATTAAAGGTGGTCAAAGGTGACCAACCGTGCAACACGAATGGAGTGGATGGCTCTTGAACACACCAATACTTGCACGGGAAGGTTTGCATAAAGCCACGCAAATAGAGGTGACCATCATAAAAAGGTATGGAAAATCATGTGTAAACATATCGTACCAACTTGGGGTGGACGAATTAGACTACATACTGAGTACTCAAATGAGAGGGTGACAAGTACAAGTATAGATATAGTTATATTCCAAAGGAACACAAACCGAGGCAAATTCTTGAAAATGGTCTAGAAAATCAAGTTTTAAACACGAGACACTAGTCTCATAAAAAACAGAGGGTGGAAAACTGAAACCAATGGTGCGAATGGAATCCCAAATGAACTCCGAATGGCACTGTAGTGCTTGGAAAAAAAATAGACCTAGTGAGGCCTATAAACAGGGGGGGACCACATGACAAGTGTCATTGTTAATGTTCAGTTCTGAGTTGGAGAGGAAGGCCCCAAATTTTTTTTTTTTGATTTATTCCATTTCGACCAATAATTCTTTGAGCTGCGACTTGCAGGTAAGAGTACATGCAAACCTCATCTTTTTCAATGGTTTGGTTTGCTACTTTTCTCACCCAGGGCCCTAGGATTCCCTTCTAGGGATTCTTCACGCCGGTGCGCTTATTTCGAGGCCAAACTAGTGACTGGGTCACTCTTTCTGATCGTATAGTAGTGACTGGGTCGCTCCTATTGGGAACAAAGGTGCGAGTTGAGGTCGGTTCTATTTGTCCTGGAAGGGCAAATCAGTCACTCTTATTTGGCCCAAAGGTGCAACTTGGTCATTGGTTTTGGTCAACAAAGAGCGACTTGGTCCCTAGGGTGATTTTTTGTTGATAGCTGTGGCTAACAAACGTTGGTGCTTATGTAGGATGGCTTCACCAGTGTGGCAGGAACGAGACTGCAAAAGTGTGCATAGGGATGTTGTGTGAAATGGAAATGTGGGCATGTGAGATACACTATCCCGTTGTGGGCTACTCAAGTTCATGCAAGTGCCTCTGATGAAGTCCTTGTGGTTACTACTTGAGACCTTGGTTATTTTCTAGGATGTTTAGGGGGAGTGCTTCATCATACAAGGCCAACGTCTCAAGATTACGCTGCGTGATGTGTACTTCCTTACCAGGCTCCTGATGTTGGGGGTGATTAGCGATCTGGCACCAAAGCTATTTCATGGGGAGACGCTTGAGGAGCCTGTTATGGAGAAAAATTCCTATGGCTTGGGGTGTACCACAACATACAGAGTAACCGCAGAAATGAATCCCTTCCCAATATGCAAGAGAAATAAAACATCTAACACTAAAGGATCTCGAAACATACCTTATTCCGGATGGTTGATGTAGATCCCCATTGAGATTTTCCAATCCCGCTTGTGTTAACTATTTTCTCTCTCAATAATAGAAAACAAGACAAGCATGCTATATAATGGTGTTAGACCTACTCTAGCATATATAATCAATAATGTATAAGCAATTAAAAGCATCCATGGATTCAATATTCATTTAAATGCACATCATTGGATAGGAAAAGATATTTCTATTAATATAAATAAGAGATTACATGAATTAAAACCTCTGTCGGCACATCTGCGAACCAGAGAAACTGAATCCTCCACCTGGGCCTCCACCACCTCAATCCTCCATCTGTTGATAGCAAGCTCACAAGTAAAGGTAAGATTGGGAAGAACACCAAGTATTCCAAGGGACAAAGGGATGCAGAATCAAGTATAAGAAAGCTACAACAACAATGGACTATATTTTTCTTGCTCTTCAATTCCTCCCCTTCAATGTATCCAAAGGCTTCCTTATACAGTGCTTCAATGGGGTAATGGTGTTGATGCAATTGTAACTTCGGAATGTATTCACTTGTATTTCTTATGTATTGTAACCCGATGTTTATTTCGGGATGCATTTGTAATGTACTTGAGTCATGTCATGCCCTGATGTTCCTATCGGGAGTTTCTATAATGTAAACAAGTCATGTCAAGTCAAGGTGGGTAAAGTCCCCACAGTTCCGGGGAACTAGGGTTATTAGACTCTCCTAGAGAGGTCGGACCTAGTAGGATTTAGTCAAGTCAGGAATTAGTATAAATAGAGATCTAGCCTCTCTATTTATCACACACTCATCCACACTCAGTTGTAACACATAGCCGAGGAAGAGAAAGACAGAGGGTCAAGGAAGAAAGAGGTTACTGCTGTCGGGAGATCATCTTACTATTCTGGGGTTTTACTTTTGGTGCTGATTCTATCTTTGAGGAAGTTGTGGGGTTTTCTCCATTTATGGTTTCCCCGAGGAAAAACATTGTTTTCATTGTCTCTTGTGTTTTCCCCGAGGAGATCATCTTACTATTCTGGGGTTTTACTTTTGGTGCTGATTCTATCTTTGAGGAAGTTGTGGGGTTTTCTCCATTTATGGTTTCCCCGAGGAAAAACATTGTTTTCATTGTCTCTTGTGTTTGATTGTTGTGCTTGTTTTTCTCTCAGTTAAAGATCCTAATGTTATGCTAGCTTAATGTTAAAAATCTAACATGGTATCAGAGCTCACCTGAGAAGAGGACACTGTGCAACT
Organism: Pseudotsuga menziesii; assembly: GCA_001517045.1. NCBI lineage: Eukaryota > Viridiplantae > Streptophyta > Pinopsida > Pinales > Pinaceae > Pseudotsuga > Pseudotsuga menziesii. The sequence goes on from LPNX010932721.1 coordinate 12,945, forward strand.
GCAGGAACTAGGAATTCCCACTTTGTGGATATCTCTCCATATATTTTCATCAAAAGAAGGTTGGAATAACTCTCCTCCATAGGGCGCATCTTTTTGTTGAAGCAGAATCCAATTCTGAGGTTTTTAAGTTTTGGACCTGACACTACTGTCGGAAATTAGGGCTTTCCACAGAAGTGGAATTTTTTTAGTGAGCCCAGGCTTGGATTGATGTCCTCCCAAAAATTGAATTTAGGGATGAAATTCAAATCATTTGGTTGGACAAAACATTGGAAAAGAAAAACCCTAATTTTCTCTTGAACCAACACTACAGGATTTCAGCTCCAAATCCAGATCCGACATCTTGACCTGGTAAGATCTAAATCTTTTGTATTTCCATTTGAGGTTCTTAGTTAAAGATGTCTCATCATACCTAGCTTGATGAAAAGCTTAAGGGAGCTGATAAATTCCGAGCCTGGAAGTATAGGATCTCCCTGGTCCTGGAAGAAAATGAGTTCGACTCCTATATCAATGAGGAGGTTCCAGTTCCAGAGGAAGATGAGGCTAAGGCCTTACACAAGAACAAGTTGGTTATGGAAAAGAGGATTATTGCTGATTCAATCAAAGATCACCTCATACCACAAGTGTCCTCCCTAAAGACACCTAAATCTATGTTTGATGCCCTAACCAAATTGTTTGAAGGGAAGAACATAAATTGGAAGATGGCTCTGAGAAACTAATTGAAGAATGTGAAGATTTAGAATGCAGAGACCATCCAGTCTTACTTCATTAGAGTTTCTTAGATCAAGGAACAACTGGAAGCAGTAGATGAAGAAGTGGAAAATGTAGAAATTGTAATGACCACCTTGAATGGTCTCCCTATGACATGGGACTCTTTCATTCAAGGGATCTCTGCCAGAAAGAAGTTAGTCAAGTTCAGTAGAATTTGGGAAGAATGTTCACAAGAAGAAGATCGGATAGCAGCTCGAGAAGAGAAGATGGGAAGTCAATATCAAGCTCTCATAGTTCAATCCAAGAAACCCAGAAGGGACCATCATCATCATCATTCTAAAAAAAAGCACTCTTCTCACAAGAAATTTCAACTCAGATGTTATACTTGCGATGAAATAGGACACTTTGCAAGAGATTGTCCTAAAAGCAAAAGGAACTCTTACAAGAAGAAAAAAAACAAGAGAAAACATCATGCTCATGCTGCAGAGGATGATGAACCTTCCACAAAGAAGACCAAATATGAAAGTGAAGATTCTTCAAGTGATGAAGAATATGTTTTTATTTCTGCTCTCACTGGAAATATCACACATGGAAGCAATTATTGGCTTATAGACAGTGGGGCTTCCAAGCATATGACAAGATTCAAGGAATCCTTTGTGAGACTATCAGAACATGAATCACCTCACAAGGTGAAGCTCAGAGATGACTACCTATATCCAATAAAAGGTAGTATGGAATCCTCCTATAAGCTAGACTCTGGAAAGTCTATGACAATGAAAGAAGTATTGTTTGTACCAGGACTAAAGAAGAACCTTCTCTCCATATCTGCATTAGATGAAAAAGGAATGAGGGTTGCATTTATAGATGGTCAAGTCATCATGTGGCCAAAAGGAAAGACTATCGATGATGCAGTAGTGATTGGAGAACAAGAAGAAGGATTGTACAAATTAAAGGGCCATCCAGAACAAGCCTTGGTCCATGACATAGTAGAGCCAAATGATATTTGGCATAGAAGGCTTGCACATGTGCATTACAGAGCACTACCACTTGCAAGCAGAGTTGTTGAAGGTCTTCCAAAAATTCAAGCAAAACATGACGGGGTATACAAAAGATGTGTGAAAGGAAAGAATACAAAGAAGACATTTCCATGTAGCGAGAGAAAAGCAAAAGGAATCTTGGAAATCATCCACTCCGATGTATGCGGTCCAATGTCATCAAGTTCTCTAAGTGGGTATGTATATTATGTTTCTTTTATTGATGATTTTTCTAGGAAGACATGGATTTAATTCATGAAGAACAAAGATGAAGTATTCAGCAAGTTCAAGGAATTCAAAGCCTTGATCGAGAATCACACTGAAAAGAAGATTAAGACCTTTTGATAAGATAATGGCGGATAATTCACATCGACTTAGGGATTAATAGGGAGTTGTCCACTCCTTATAATCCACAATAGAATGGGATTACAAAATGGAAGAACAAAACTATCATGGAAGCTGCAAGAGCTATGCTTCATGATCAAGATCTTCCTATGCATCTTTGGGCAGAATCTACCAGAACAACGGTGTATGTACAGAACCGTACTCCACATAGAGTACTCGAGAACATGACTCCCAAAGAAGTCTTCTCCGGGAAGAAACCAGAAGTCATCCATCTCAGAATATTCAGCCGTCCCATGTACATACACATTCCAAAAGAAAAGAGAACAAAACTAGATCCTTCAGGAAAGAAGGGTACATTTGTGGGATACTCTGAAAGCTCGAAGGCTTATAGAATATATTTCCCAGGATTCAAGAAGATTGACATCAGTAGGGATGTGACATTTTATGAAGATAGAGCTTACAACAAATCTAGAAAGAAACCTATTAAAGAATTTGAAGAAGTAGAAGCACCCAGAATTCATGACACAACCATGAATGAAGAAACTCTAGAAGAAGATCGAGAATTTGAAGAACCACAAAGACCTGTAGATCCACCTCAGGAGAAGAATCCTCACAAGAGGAAACCTGCTTGGGTACGAGAAGCTATCCGAGGTGCGGAAAGATATGGGGCTCTAGAAGAGAATCATAGAGAAAGAAAGAGGACCAAATCTTGCTCCAGATATGTAGCATTACTATGTGATTTCATCGATAAAGAACCTTCCAATTATGAAGAAGCGACAGAATGGAAAGAATGGAAGGATGCTACGATTGAAGAGTATCAATTGATCATGAAAAATGATGTTTGGGATGTTGTCTCAAGACTAGAAGGGAAGTCAGTTGTAACTTCCAAATGGATCTACAAAATCAAGCATGCTTCATACGGTAGCATAGAAAAACATAAGACGGTAGCATAGAAAAACATAAAGCAATATTCATGGCTCGTGGTTTCTCCGAGAAAGAAGGAATAGATTATGAAGAAACCTTTGCACATGTAGCTAGATACACTTCTATTAAATCAGTACTTGCTCTGGTTGCAGTGATGAAATGGAAGATACACTAGATGGATGTCAAGATTGCTTTCTTGAATGGTGTAGTAGAAGAGAAAGTGTATGTAGAACAACCACTTGGTTTTGAGACACACAGCAGGGAGTCTCATGTATGTAGATTGAAGAAAGCCCTATATGGTTTGAAACAGGCACCCAAGACATGGTAAAGTAGAATTGACAACTTTCTATCCAATTTGGGCTTTACCAAAAATAAAGCAGATTCCAACATTTACTAAATGGCAACCCAATGATGCCCCTACTATATGTAGATGATATGTTTGTAATAGGTATGGATGGGTTGATTGCTGGTACGAAGAGAAATCTTGTTGTCGATTTTGAAATGAAGGAATTGGAAATGATGCACTATTTTGTAGGCATGGAGGTATGGTAAAATGTGGATGGAATATCCCTCAGACAAGGGAATTATGTAGTAGATATCCTAAAGAGGTTTGGGATGATGGACTACAAGGCTATGGCCACACCTATGGCTTCGAACCTAAAGCTATTGAGTGCTGCTTCTTCAAAGCAGTTGATGCTACGATGTATCGTCAGATGATTGGGTCCTTGATGTATCTGACGAACACGAGACCAGACATTTGATTTGCTATGAACACCTTGATCCAGTTCCTAATAGATCCGAGACATGTTCACTTGATTACTGCAAAGCATATTCTGAGGTACCTGAGGGGTACAATTGATTATGGGCTCAAGTATGAGGTGAGTTAGAAGATTAACTTGGAGGGTTATGTTGATTCAAATTGGGTAGGTAGTGCCATCAATAGGAAGAGTACTTCAGGGTGTTGCTTCAGTATGAGATCAGGTGTGATCTCTTGGTTTAGCAGGAAGCAATCCTGTGTGGCACTGAGTACAGCTGAAGTAGAGTATGTCGCAGCTTGTTCAACTAGTTGTGAGGCAGTATGGCCGAGGAAGCTACTATCTAATTTATTTGATCTCGAGTTGAATGCTACTTGTATATATTGTGACAACCAAAGTTGTGTGAAGTTGTCAAAGAATCCAGTGTTCTATGACAAGTCGAAGCATATCGAGATCAAGTATCACTATATCATGGATATGGTGTAGAGAGGAGCAGTGAAGCTCCAGTATGTTGCAATGGAGGAATAGATAGCTGATGTGTTGATGAAGCCATTGGCTAGGGTGAAGTTCGAGTACTTCAGGGAGAAGCTTGGTGTTCTCCAGATCGAGGTGTCCTCCAAGGGGAAATGATGAGACCCAGAGCCATTATGACATGGTGAGAGGATTAAGTTCCTTCCATGGTCAGATGTAAGGGTTGATCCATTCTATCATGGTGAGAGGATAGGTTCCTTCCATGTCAGATATGAGTGCTGAGCCATTCTGATATGACTGTAGGATTGGTTCCTACATGATCAGATGTAAGGGTGGTTTCCATTCTTGGAATGGAGGTGCTTGGTCAGTTACCAAGAATACTTGGTCTGGGACCGAGGGCCTTTATGAAATGACTGTAATATGTAGTCTTATATGATCAGATGTGAGCGCATGGCCATTCTGATGTGATTGAGGGATTGGTTCCCACTTGATCGGATATAAGGGATGATTCCATTCTTTGGGAGAATGGAGGCACCTGGTTAGTTACCAGGTAGGTCAGTCTGGGACTGGGGGCCATTCTGATGTGATTGTAGGATTGGTTCATACAAGATCAGATGTGAATGCATGCCATTCTGATGAGTAGGTCAGATATAAGTGCTAGGCCATTCTAACGAGTTAGTTAGATATACGTGTTGGGTCATTCTGATGAGTAGGTCAGATGTAAGGGCTGGGCCATTCTGACATGGGAGAGGATGAGGTTCCTTCCATGGTAAGATGTAAGGGCTGGGCCATTCTAACATGGTGAGGGGATTAAGTTCCTCTCATGGTCAGATGTGAGTGATGGGCATGCCTTTCTGGTGATTCAAGGTCAGATGTAAGTGCTGGATGGGCCATTTTGACTTAGGGTCAGATATAAGTGATGAGAAAGACCTACATGGAGGCTAGGCCTACAACCAACATGAAAAAGGGCTAGATCTGTAGAAGTTCTTGTGATGAGAAGAATCATGACATAGAACCTGTGGTACTGATCCATATCGAGTGAGGATCTAGATCCAGTGATGATGACTTAGCAGTGATGATCCAGATCCATAGATGATGTCCAGTAATGATCCAGATTGAGTGATGATCCAAATCCAGTGATGATGTCCAATGATGATCCAGAACGAGTGATGATCCAGATCCAGTGATGATGATACAGATACGATAATGAAAGATGACTTGAATATGAAGAGGAATTGAAGATGAATATGAGTTGAAGATGAAGATGATGAGAGCTTGACGATGACCCAGATGATACAAAGAAGAAGACTTGTGCTGTTAAATTGTGTCGAGAGAATACCTTGCTAGTTAAGAGGGAGTGTTGATGTAATTGTAACTTCCAAATGTATTCACTTGTATTTCTTATGTATTGTAACCCGGTGTTTATTCTGGGATGTATTTGTAATGTACTTGAGTCATGTCATGCCTCGATGTTCCTATCAGGAGTTTCTATAATGTAAACGAGTCATGTCAAGTCAAGGTGGGTAACCCTCCTATTGTCTAAGGGTTAAAGTCCCCTCAGTTCTGGGGCACTAGGGTTATTAGACTCTCCTAGAGAGGTCAGACCTAGTAAGGTTTAGTCAAGTCAGGAATTAGTATAAATAGAGAGCTAGCCTCTCTACTTATCACACACTCATCCACCCTCAGTTGTAGTGCATAGATGAGGAAGAGAAAGACACTGGGGCAAGGAAGAAATAGGTTACTGCTGTCGAGAGATCATCTTTCTGTTTTGTGGTTTTACTTTTGGTGTTGATTCTATCTCTGAGGAAGTTGCAGGGTTTTCTCCATTTATGGTTTCCTCGAGGAAAAACACTATGTTCATTGTCTCTTGTGTTTGATTGTTGTGCTTGTTGTTCTCTCAGTTAAAGATCCCAATGTTATGCTAGCTTAATGTTAAAAATCTAACAAATGGAAGGTCAAATCCGAGCGATCTTGAGGCATATGGAAGTCCAGGATACAAGAGACTTGGATCCACATCAAGGAAAACTCCAAAAATATTTGGCCTTTTGCACACATCCTGATGTACGCAGGTTTAAGGGTTATATCCGCATGTATACGCGAGAAAGGGTTTAAAAGTTGCATATAGCAAATAACAGGTGTTTTTAGGGATGATATTGGAAACATCAAAGCTACAAAAATAGTCCATGGGGTCCAAAGAGTGTGCAGAGGGAGAGGGAAGGCCATAAATGTGCAATCTACCATGTGTGGTAAGGTCAGCTGTAACAAATGCCCCCTAATGTGTGAGGTCAGAGGAGTGATACGATGGCTGAAATACATTATAAGTCCATCCCAGAAGTGGAGTGATGAAGAAACAGGTGGAAGAACCAGAAATCCAACAATATAGTACAAATATCTTTGCATATGATAGCAAATACATACAACAGTCTCGGATATATAAGAGTACAATTGCCATGAATAGGCATGATACAAAATATGACATGTGTGGTCATCACCACATATAATATAGATAGATCAGAATCTCCATAATAGAGATATACAAAGGATCGTGATCTTCATGAAAGCTGAAGATATACAATGGATCAAGATCTCCATAATGGCTGAAGATATCTGACATACACTGAATCAAGTCACGAGAGATGAAATTTCATGAACACTGGCACGATCAAGGAGGTAACATATATGAAATTCCACTAATATAGAAAGTCTTCTACACAAAATGCTATGAGTACATGTTTTACTATGTGTACAGAGGTGTCGAGGTCGAACATAGTAATCCATTGTCTGATTACCGGTCATTGATGTATACCATTAACAGATGCGAGATCACCCATCGATAATGAAAATGGGAATCAAGGTACTATAGTGCAATCTAACGAGTGTGAATTAACATCTTGAAAGAATCCATCGATCAGGGGACATTGATGTATTCCCAAAACTGTCGATGGCGAGAGAACCTACCACTAATGACTGTAAGTATCAAGGCACTCAAATGACTCTAGACTGCTATCCCAGAATAAATGATCTGAAGTCGATGGGATGGAATCCACTGGAAGGAAGGAATTAAGGAATCCCCCATCATCCAGCACGAGGTACTCAACAAAGCTATATAATGTGGAAGGACTTGATCATAATGTGCTTGAATCAAGACAAGTACCGGGAATGGTCGACATGCAAAGTCATGAAAACTGAGGAATGGCTGACTCGGGATTTAACTTCATTCGAACAAGAGCATAAAGGTGAATGGTCACTGAATGTAGGCAGCATAGAATCAACATACAAAACTGGGACATTTCTGCAACACATGAGGCATCAACAGAAGCTCCATAGGGACTGGAAGCTTAACCAGTCGGTGGAGATAAACTCAGAGAAACGAGTACAAGTCCTAAAGTCAAACTATTAACCAAACCAACAGATGTGATATATAGTGCTCTGTTTGAATGCGACACGACTCGATTGTTACCAAAGATAACATCTTTTCCTGTCCGACGTTTTGGTTTTTTGATTTTTTTGGACTTTTTAAGATATTTTGAAAAGCTTGAAAAAGAATAAAAGTGCTTTATAGTTACAAATATAGGAGGAGACAAGTGTCAAGGGGAAAACAAACTAGTTCCAAGTAGTGGAACATACCTATGCTCAATGCAAGGAAACATGTGTAGGATAATGAAACTTGGGGGAAAGTCCCCTCCTAGTAAAAAATGGGGAATCAAGCTACAAAAGATATATAAAATGGCTCTGCTTGGCTGGACATGAGACAAGCTCAGGCTATATGGCTGATAATCAAAGTCAGGGAAGTCGGCATAAGAGTCAATAGGGAAAGCAAAACTCATGATAATGCAATTACAACTTGACATAAGGGAGTCATCAGGAAAAGGGCAGCAAAAAGATCAAGAGGAGTATGAATCTCTTGCGCAAAGTCATGGCAATACTATGCAAAGGACTCCCACACCCTAAAGGAAAAATGTCAGCATGGGCACCAAATGCAAAACATGAGCTAACTAGAGTACCCATGTATGGTCAAGATCTACCATTCACATCATGTCACTTATAAAAGCAACAAGAAGGTTCTGTGACAAGATAGAATCGGTTCATACCTAAGGTTAGAATGAAATGGTCATAAGTTCATGCAAAGTGCAAATGGATGTGAAACCTAACCTATATTACATTTTAGACATAATACCTGAAATATGAACAAATGGGTGAAAACCACGGTCAAACCGTGCTCAAAACAGACTCCTACATCATCAAATTAGTTCAAAACAGTCCAAAATGGTGAGAAATGGTCAAAACCTATAGAAAGTGGGTAAAAAATTTCAAAAAATTTCTATAAATAGTAAAAAATTTAAAAATTCCATACCATTTCCATTTGAGCTCAAAACTTTTGACGTGAATTTTGGGAGCATCGTCCGACGAAATTTGACACCGTTTGATCCAAGTAACTTCTCATGTCCTCCCCTTCCCATTTCATGTATTTTTTTTAAGTTTTCGTGGTCCAATCAATTTTTTAGGCCATCCCAAGTTGTGCGTTTTGTCCCACGCAGAAATCGGGGTTTTTTCCGCATATAGGGCTCGCCATACGTGGAAAAAACACCCAAACCCACGTACATACGCGACTATTTTTCAAATAGTCACATATGAGGCCACAAATAAGGTTTTCAAAGGAAAATGCTAATCAAAACTCTGGTTTTTTTGTGCAGGATGGTGCTAGAGTAGAGGGAGAGAGAACATGGTGATGTGGAAGAGGCTATGCAAGGTGATATTATGGCCCAACAAGCATTACAGTCATGTGGTTTGTATAAGTTTTGGTGTTTTGGTAGCCTGAGGGCCAAACCAAGACTCCTCCAGCTACTAGTGGATTATCGGGATCCAAACTCTGAGAACTTTCACATTAATGGGATGTTGCTCAGCATTGAGGTTGAGGACATATACTTCATCACTAGTTTATCCGAACGAGGAGAGGTGGTAAATCTATGATCTCTCAGGCCAGGAGGTGGATTGACTATTGATGAGTACATATCAGTGTATTTCTTTTCAGACATGGAAAAGGTTGGGAGTCAAATCCCGACAAACTCTATCCAGTTTCTGGGACTGAAGGCCATACTATTGGCATTAGGCAGGATAGTCAGATTAGCTTCACTCCACCAGGCCTCTCGGCCACTGATGTTCTATGCGGCAGAGTGTATGAGACCCATAGTGTATGACTGGAGCATGATGTTGTTGAGCAACATGAAACAACAACTCAGTGACTACAAAATGGGCAGGGTGCATAACTTCGGTTTCAGTAGCATACTGAGCATGTTCTTCTTTGAGCGGGTACTAGGGCTAAGCCCTAGAGTGGACATTCCTCCACACGGATCTCGATATCCGGCCCAACGACATTGGGAAAATTTTATGTGTAGACTGGGTGGAGGTAGGGTGGATAGCCCCTACCTAGCAGACTTCTTTCCATGGTGGTGGAGGTAGATCATCGCCATAGATGACTTACCCTATCTAGGGATAGACTTCGGTGGAGATCCGGACAAGCCCCTACCACCAAAAGCGGCATATGGCGACATAGGTAACGAATCCCAAACCCACTTTTTAAGTTTTTTGAATTATTAAATTTTTTGTGTTTTTTGATATATTGACTCAAAATACATGTTTTTGTGTGATGACACATAGTGACAATCTGTCATGTGTATGCAGATGTTGGACCATGAAAACTGGATGGTTTCCCTTGTCATCAACGGAGGGGAAGAGGAGATGATATCATGGGTGCGGATACAGAGCGGACACTCCAAACCATTCACATGAACTTCGTATGCTTGACGCACATGGTACCCATGGCACAAGTTGAGGACTTTCCTGAGGCTATGCAGCACCAAGTGGTTGGTGTACGACGAGCATGGGTTTGATTATTCCGACGGCTAGCTAGAGTCATAGTGTGCTACCACGATTAGAACCCCCCTCCTCCTCAGGCTTAGAGACCTGAGAGTATTCCTTTTCGTACGACTGTGTATTATATTTTGGTGGCTCGGAAGCCCCAATTTTGTATTATGACACTTATGTATTATGACATCACTTTTTGGATATTAATGAATTTTTTTTATGATGATCGATTTTATTTATTTACATGTGTGCAAAAATGTATGTTTGTGATATGATTATGGTCTATGAAACAAATGCCAATCTAACACATAGTTATCATATGAGTCAGCAACTTGATTAAAAATTATTGAAACATGAATGTATGTTATATTCTCAAATTTCCATTCTAGTAGTCTCACATGCAAGAATATTTGTAATAATATCGGATCCCTAATACGATATGAGCCATTAAGCTATGAAACCACTAACTGCAAATCAATACGTACCTCAAGAGAGAGAACACCATGTGAAATGGCATCACACAATAACTCAATAATGACACTATATTCAACAACATTGTTTGAAGAAGGCCATAAACATATGCCTCTTGAAGACAATACTTGACCCACAGGAGTATAAATCACCCAAGCAACCGAAGTTGAGTTTTGAGTGTGACGGCTAGCACCATCGGTGAATCCTATGTAAACGGAAGACTCCATCGACATTTGCCATAAGAAACGGAAGCTAATCAACAAACCCGATCACCATAAGAAAACGTAACTATGTAATTCAAAAATTGTACAATAATATACAACAATCATCCTTGGTTGAAGGTCATGCATAGTATTTTTTAAGATAGAGCCCATTTCTAGGCTCTGCCAAGGTTGTCCCTTCATAATCCACTAGCTCATAGGCTCCCTTCTCTAACACACGTTTGAACATGTAAGGACCATGCCACATAGGATTAAACTTCCCTGCCCCCAAGGGTTCTTTAGCTTGATCCCACAAAAGGACCAAATCACCTTCACTAAACTTTCTCGGACGGACAAAATTGTCATATTAGACCTTGATGCGATGCTTATTTACTTCTAGAGCCACTAAGGCATCTCAACACTACTCATCAAGCCACTCTAAGTGGACCAAATGTTCTTCCAATGTGGAAGTGTCTGTAAAAGCTCTATAGCTAGTTTCAGAGAAAGGATTTTGCATTCAACTGACAAGATAGACTCCACCCCATGTATAAGATGATATGGAGAGAAACTGGTGGAAGAGTTAACCATGGTTCTATAGGCCCACAAAGAAAGATATAACATGATATGCCAATTCATCTTGCTTTGTGTGATGGTTCATTGGAGAATGGACTTTAGTGATTTATTCACTGCTTCAACCTGTCCATTCACCTGAGGGCAATAAGAAGAGGAGTGCTTCTTCTTATACCCTAACTTTGAAGCCAACTCTTCCATCATTTTATTCTGAAAGTGCCTACCATGGTCAGTGACATGCTCTTTCAGAATGCCGAACTGAGTAATAATTTGGTTGAAAACAAAATGTGCGGTTGTCTCACCATCGGATTTAACTATGGGCATAGCCTCTACCCATTTCATGAAATAATTGACGACCACTATAATGTGTGTTGGGGCTCGGACCTTGAAGGTCCTTAATTTTGGCAACTCCGCGGTTTTGGTGCGAAGCTTATAAGCGGAGTTGCGGTCCAAAATAGTCTTAGGGGATTCGGGGTTGGGTCGAAGCACCTCTTTTTGTAAATAACCCATGGTTAAATCCCATGGTTTTTGGGTACCCATGGTTTAAGCCCATGGTATTGTAATAGTGCACTTGTATAAATAGGTACTCATGTAAAGGAGTCAAGTAGGCTTTTAAAAGGTTTTTGTTATGATGATAATTTGATGCGAAGAAGCTAAGGTCTATTTTAGGGTTTAAGGCTAAGTCCTAGCTGAGTGCATGGACGACCTCTGCAGCTAAGTGCATAGAGGGTTTAAGGTTAAGTCCCAGCTGAGTGCGTGGATGACCTCTATAGCTGAGTGCGCAAAGGGTTTGAAGAAAGGTTCTGCAGCTAAGTGCGTATTTTTGGATTGTTGAGAAGATCTGCAGCTGAGTGCACATATCAGAACTGTGTTGTTTTGTAAAGAGTTGAATATAAACCACAGTTCTATGGATGTAGCCCCTACACTGGGGGTGAACCACGTATATCTTGTGTTGTGGTGGTTCTTTTATGTTGTTTCTGTTATGTTTTTATGCATTTGATAAGTAGATGAATGATAAAGTAAGATAAACTGCTAAGTATTAACTTCGCTGTGAATTCCTAGTTAAGGGTTAAGCAAGAAACTGTCTTTTTATCTAAACTACGAAGCTATTTAAGTGAATGTCGAAGGTCTGTATTGCATAAATATTCTTTGTTAAGGCTAAAGGTACAGTAATATCCCTCTTTTTCCTGCGGCACCCCATAGCTGTTTCGGGTGAGACTGCAACCTATTCGCAGGTTGTTGCTGAAAGGGCCAACACTATGGGTCTGTTTGTTGGTGCGAAGATAAGAGTATAAGAACCCGAGTTTTCCCTAAGCCCAACAAATTGGTTCTGTTGCCAGTTGAAATAGTATCTGCTTCAAGAGGTATCTACATCGTACTTGGAGGGATATGTTTTGGAGTCCCTCAGTAAAAGAAATCAGTGATTGGATTGAAGATACCTATCTGAAATTTGGTGAATAAGAAAATAAGGATCCTCGTCGTAGCTCAGACGAATTCTTGCAAAGGTACATTTTTTCTGATATTTATGAAATTTTCTTTGCTAGTATCCACATATAATTGCACCAGTGGTTATCCAGGTTGACAGAAAGGAAGACAAACTTCAAAGAAGATCAGTCTCTTGACTGGACCCCAGAAAGAACTAAGCTGTTGAAAAGTACGAGCAACGTGGTATCAAGAGCTGTTGACTTCTGGATAATGTGAACCCTTGACGCATTTGTGATGGAGTTCACCATAGACACACATACTTCTTTCAGTGAAGCAGAAAGATAGTTTTTCAAAGGACCAAGGGGTAAGTACCTGAATTCATTAAGTCTGAAAATTAAAATGCTCTTGGCTGAGAAACACATATTGCTTATCGAATCAGATTGCTAGATTTATTGCTACTAACCTATTTTTGGAAGTGAAAGTGACTTCGACGAACAAAGTGATTTGCGTCGCAATGGTAAAAGATACAAGAGAACTCTTGGATCCTACACCCTAGGCCAGAATACCGATTATACCTCATTAAGTCTAGAAGAATCTAAATCTGAAGAAACCCCTTTTGTTAGAAACCCTCCTATAACTCCACAGCGAAGATCTGTTATCCATGAGAACCCGTCGCAGTCTGAAAGTAACCCTAGCCTGAGTAGTCCTGTCGCAGGTCAGTCTACCTCAGAAAGTTCCCTTCCTCCTATTACTAGTCTTCCCCCTCCCTCCCCCCCCTCGATCCACTATGGCCCATGTAAATGATGATATCAACTATGCCTTGGATGATATTAAAAAAGAAATGATCAAAGAATTCAAGAAGATTAAATCAGAGTCACAGTGTATAACTGAACTGAAATAAATTCAGCAGAAGCAAGGTGAATCAGTTTGGGACTTTGATTAGAGATTCAAGGTTCTGTTGGATAAAGTTATTTTCACAATTGGACCAGAACAGCATAAAGAATGGTTCATTGCAGCACTATTGCATCATATCAGGACCCCACTTATGCAACAAAAGGTTGCTGATCAGCAAGAGGCGTTGGAAATTGCTATGAAACTTGAAACAGCTCCTGTTGGAGATAATTCTGGAATAGCCCAGATATAGGCATAGTTAGCAGAAATGGCTTTGGAGCTTCGCAACATGAAAAAAGGGAAATCTCTTTGAGAAGAGGTTTGGTGTACACGATGTAAGACAGAAGGTCATGACAAAGAACAATGTCCTGCATTAAGAAATTATCTGAATACTGGAGCACCAAACCCGTTTAACCCTAATGTCCTATATTGTGAGATCTGTAGAACAATTAGCCATCATCGACCTAAAGATTGCTATCTGTTGCAGAGATATATTCAAGTACCTAAGAATCCATACTGTAAGTTCTGTAAGTCAGTTGGACACAACGAAGATGAATGTCGCAGCTTTGACCTCATGAGAGAGAGAACCTATGATGCTTATAGGGTACAACCCGATGCACAAGGAAATGATGGATATGGTTACCATGGTAGTACATCAGGTCGAGGTAATTTCAGAGGTCGTGGTCATGGTGGTATGCCTGGAAGAGGTCGAGGCTAGGTTATTTGCTATAACTGTAATTAGGAAGGACATGTAGCTAGAGACTATCAGAATCCAACTACGACATGTCGATATTGCAAAGCAGTCGATCATGTGATTGGGCAATGCCCACAGCTAATAGCCAATATACAAGAAATAAATGGTTCTCCTACTCAGAATGTTCAGATGATTTCTGTAGAGAAAAGACCTGTCCCAGCCCTTAACGTTGTTACAAAGAGTGGAGCTACGATGCAGGTGCAGAATAAGAGGAAACAACTTGACGAGGCTTGGGTCCACAAGACCCCAGAGAAAATTCCAGCCTTCAATGTTGGAAGAGAAAAATGAACATTTATAGAATCTAAAAAATACTTTGCTGACCTGTAAACATCAGTAGCAACTACGCAACAGCATCAACAGTAGTTACAGTTCCAAGAAGCTTCACCGGATCAAGTAAGTACACTGTCATCATTTTTACAGAGTTGTATGAAGCTATTAAGAAATCAGAATGCTTTGAGTGAGTTAAAGAAAGTTATTGTGTCTTGTGAACCTCAACGAAGCTCTGATAGAGGAAAAACTGTTAATAGAGTTAGAAGGACTGGAAGAGAAATGAGATTGCATGCTCAGATAGGAGATTATGACATGACTGATATCATTTTAGATCTGGGATCAGAAGTGAATGTCCTAACTAAGCAGACATGGGAACAAATGGGAAAACCTACGCTGGAATGGTCCCCTATACAGTTGATATTAGCCAATCAGTAGAAGATTGTGCCCTTGGGAAGATTCCCTAGTGTACCAGTGGATATAGATGGAGTCAGTACCTTAGCAGATTTTGAAGTCATTGAAATAATTGATGATAGCAACCCCTATCCAGCATTGCTAGGAATTGAATGGGCAATAGACAACTATGCAGTAATCAACCTTAAGAATAGACATATGACTTTTGAAGGAAAAGGCTTGAGAGTCATAGTACCGTTGGACCCTTCTCAAGGAGAAAGGTATATAGAGCCAGTCAGAGATGAAGATCAGTATGTTTTGGATCATATTTACAACATCACAGCTAAAGAATAAGACTATGTTAACCCTAATACTGAAGGTATAATGGATTGGCAGTGTGACAGTTCTTGCATGACTGATTCAGACGAAGGCCGAGAGAATTGGCAGAATAGACTTTATGAGCTACATGGACATTGGTGTGCAAGAATTACCAAGTCTATCAGATGGGTTGGCTCACAGACAAAGATCTTACCTAATTTTGATGGCTTGACAGACCCAAAATATTTTATTGTACAATTCTCAGAGCAAGTACCAGATTCACAGAAAATGGAGACTCTAGATTCAGTATTCAAAGCCGCAGCTACCAAATGGTGGAATGGTCATAAAAAGTATATTCATAGTTGGAGAGCTTGTCAAAAGTTTCTTCACCTGAGATTCATGGACCAACCTCAGGAGGTTCGAATCAAATTTAATGGTAAGACTAGCCCCCAGGAACATTTGGAGTAGTGCTATGAAGCATGGAAGCATGTACCTTGTGAAGAATGGGTACATAGGTTTGTACACACTCTGGAACCTATAGCAAAGAAAAGGTATGCAGAGGTGGAGCTTCGCCATGGTACTGTAAGTTGGGTTAGCCTTGTTGATAGTTTTGTGCTCACATTTTCTATTAATGAGGTTTTCCCTACTTTGGACGTAGCTATTAGGGTGATCCATACTAAGGTGTTTGATGATAAAGAAATAGCCGAGTACCAACCTGATTGGAAGGAACAAGAAGCTAATGCAGTAGAATGCTATAAGCGTGCCATTGATGAAGACGATGACCCTCGCAACATTAATATTCCTGAGTCAGAAGGACATTGTGAAGTACATGGACCAGTAGTCAAGTCACCTGAAGTAACTCAGCCCTTGAAAACAAGGAAAGTAAACATTGGATCAGAAGAAATGCCTAAGTACACTACCATTGGAGATTATTGGGATGAAGAAATGGTAAGAAAAGTAACTGAACTTCTCCATGAGTACCAGGACTTATTTCTGACGAAGTTCTCAGAAATGAAAGGTATCCTTGGTGATATAGGAGTGATAAAAATCCCTTTGAAAGATGATGCGAAGCCTGTGAAGCAGCGCCCTTATAGGCTGAACCCTAAGTAAAAAGGAAAAGTAAGGATGGAGCTAGATAAGATGCTCGCTGTAGGAATCATTGAGGTTGTCGAAGAAATTCTGTCGTGGTGTCAGGATGTGTCGAAGGTCTGTATTGTGTCAAAGACCCTTATTATGGCGCAGCCAAAGTTACTGGTTGTGCCAAAGAAGAAAGGTGTGTCGGAGCTTAAAATGTGACCATTGGAAAAAATCAGATTTGGCGGCACCGGTACGTTAATTGCATTAACTGCCTGTAATGATGAGATTTTGGGAAATCTAACGCCATTTGGACAAGATCTACTGCCTTTCAGTCAGATTTGGTGTCTTCAATGCACAGTTATGGCATATTTGGCCGTTGGATTCTATAAGAAGACACCCAGGCCTGCGAATTTCGCATTACGCATTTTCTTGAGTTTTACAGTTCAGTCCATGTCAGCTGATCGCGAAGTCCAGGAATTGTTGAGAGAATTCAGATAGAGGGGTCTGCAGAACCTTATGAGAAACCCACCTGCATCTGCACCTTGCGAAGAGACTCCCCCAGCACCAAATCAACCAATGCAAACACGATCTACCAGGAAGAAGTTTAAGCCAGAAGTTCGCTCTAAGCGGAACGAAGACAGGCACAAGCCATCAGGAAAGACACCGAAGGATCCTGAGATGAATCCTGATGGTGCGACAGAGCTCCCACCTGAAGGTTTTGAATACTTCGGTGAGGATGAGAATTTTGCATCGCAGTGTACACCATATCTTCCGCCTATTCAACTAGGAGTTCAGCCACCTCGGCGGATAACCAAGTTCATGTTATGCACCCCTTCACTGCCACAGGGTGTGCAGTTGGTCGAAACGATGACAGGAAAAATAGACCGCCTCAAGTACGCAGACCACGATGCGAATGATCATGGGAAGTTTGCGCAGTTTGCACCTGGGAAATACTTGCACTCATTCCACTATCCAGAGGCTGGAACGACGTTACTGGAAGTGAAACAGTGGGCTGCTGGCTTGTTGAAGATGCTAAATGTCCCCCACTTTGGTCGCAGCATGTAGGTTACTGTGGTGGTCAAGCAATTATTGGTGTTGGTGCATGATGGGCACCTATGGATAGGAAGCCAGAAAATAGATATTGATGGAGAGCTAATCCATAGGATTATAGGCTTGCTGAAGGAAGGGCCTGATCCTGGAATTGAATTCGTTGGGAATCAAAAGATACGAAGCTGGCGTAGCACAGCGAATTACAGAACTGAAGGAGCTATCAGAAAGATCAACAACCGGCGCTACAGCAAGCAGTGCCCCAGTAGGTGTGCAGCCAGATACGAGACAATGGTCAGCTAGAAACAACAGAGGACAAGTACCGAGTGCAGCCCTTATAATAACTGACGCAGCATCTCGATCGCAGATAAGTATAACAGTTGAGATAGAATACACCAAGTTGTCTATGCTGGAGCTGCATCTTTGTCAATTGGCAATCATGAACGAGATCTGAGAACATGACAACTACTCACACAGGCAGTTAGAAAATACCACGAAGCAGAGTAAGAGCCTCGCAGCACAGTTGGAAGAAGTTGAACAAAAGAAGAGGGAAGCAGAAAGCAAGCAGGTTGCACTGGTGCGAGTATTGGATGAGGCGTGTCGAAGTCTCCCTGAATTCAACATGCAGGCTGAAGAAGAACCGGAGAAAAGAATAGTCAAGCTGAAAGACTATGCACAACAGTCTCGAAGCCAGATAGAGAAGCTGAAAGTAGAACATGAGGCTCAGATTGCGGAGCTTCAACTTCGCATCATTCCTGAGAGCCCACCAGAGGTCAGGGAACAATGTCATAGATATATTTAGGCCTCAGCAAGAAAGATCTCATATCTTGTGATCAGTGCATCAAAGCTACTAGATGAAATCGTCAAGGCATGGGTAAACTTGCAGGACAACCCAGAAGTCAAAAAGTTGCAAGAAACTATCAAGCAGCGATAGACAGAGCTGGACGCAGTAAAAGTATAAATTAAGACATTGCCTCCTATGCAGAAGATGCTTAAAGTGAAGAATAGCAATGAGCTCTAGCAAGAAATTGAGTCTTGCAGAAGGAAAGAAACACTGTTGGTGAACTCGGTGCAGCCCCTTATTAACGAGGCCTTGGAGTTGAGCGCTGCTGTGGACAACCAGCTCAAAGTCTTGAAGGAGTATGATGCGTTGGCACAGGAAAAGGCCAGCGAAGCATCTGTAGCTACATTGCAGGAGATAGTGGAGAAAGAGCAAGCAGCCGAATATATCATGCGCAGCCTCAACAAGAAATTTACCATCTTCGCCAACAAGATTCTTCCACCTGAAAAGCAGCAGAGTGTCCCAGGACGGGACACTGGTGAGTCTTAGGGGCCTGTTGGGGCTCGAGCCTTGAAGGTCCTTAATTTTGGCAACTCCGCGCTTTTGGTGCAAAGCTTGTAAGCGAAGTTGTGGTCCAACATAGTCTTAGGGGCTTCGGGGTTGGGTCGAAGCACCTCTTTTTGTAAATAACCCATGGTTAAAGCCCATGGTTTTTGGGTACCCATGGTTTAAGCCCATGGTATTGTAATAGTGCACTTGTATAAATAGGCACTTATGTAAAGGAGTCAAGTAGGATTTTGAAAGGTTTTTCTTATGATGATAATTTGATGCGAAGAAGCTAAGGTCTATTTTAGGGTTTAAGGCTAAGTCACAGCTAAGTGCGTGGATGACCTCTATAGCTAAGTGCGCAGAGGGTTTAAGGTTAAGTCCCACCTGAGTGCGTGGACGACCTCTGTAGCTGAGTGCACAGAGGGTTTGAAGAAAGATTCTGTAGCTAAGTGCGCAGTTTTGGGTTGTTGAGAAGATCTGCAGCTGAGTGCCCAGATCAGAACTGTGTTGTTTTGTAAAGAGTTGAATATAAACCACAGTTCTGTGGATGTAGCCCCTACATTGGGGGTGAACCACGTATATCTTGTGTTGTGGTCGTTCTTTTAGGTTTTTTCTATTATGTTTTTATGAATTTGATAAGTAGATGAATGATAAAGTAAGATAAACTACTAAGTATTAACTTCGCTGTGAATTCCCAGTTAAGGGTTAAGCAAGAAACTATATTTTTATCTAAACTGCGAAGCTATTTAAGTGAATGTCAAAGCTCTATATTGCATTAATATTATTTTTTAAGGCTAAAGGTACAGTAATATCCCTCTTTTGACTACAGAAACCTAATTCTGTGGCACCCCATAGCTGTTTCGGGTGAGACTGCAACCTGTTTACAGGTTGTTTCCGAAAGGGCCAACACTGTGGGTCTATTTGTTGGTGCAAAGATAAGAGCATAAGAACCTGGGTCTACCCTAATCCCAACAATGTGATGATGCCCCCCAGCTGAATCTGGGTTTCAATCCATAAATTCAAGCCCCCACTTCGTGAAGGGACCAACGGTGACAATAAGATCTAATGGGGCTGGATGGGAGCGCATATTGCATGCAAACACCTAGCAAGGGTGACACTTCTTGACTGATTAACACAATATTTGAATATCGACAGCCAAAAATATCCTGCTCTCAAGATTGTTAGGGCTATAGAAAGCCCAAATAAATGACCACCACACACCCCTCCCTAGTATGGTCGCCAATTCTATTACAAAGAAAACTTCCTATGGCTTTGGTTGTACCACAACAGACAGAGTAACCTTAGAAATCAATCCCTTCCTAATATGCAAGAGAAATAAAACATCTAACACTAAAGGATCTCAAAACATATCTTATTCTGGATGGTTAATGTAGATCCCCGTTGAGCTTTTCCAATCCTGCTTGTGTTAACAATTTGCTCTCTCAGCAATAGAAAACAAGACAAGCATGCTATATAATGGTGTTAGACCTACTCTAGCATATATAATCGATAATGTATAAGTAATTAAAAGAATCCATGGATTCAATATTCATTTAAATGCACATCATTGGACAGGAAAAGATATTTCTATTAATATAAATCAGAGATTACATGAATGACAACCTCTGTCGGCACGTCTGTGAATGGGAGAAACTGAGTCCTCCACCTGGGCCTCCACCACCTCAATCCTCCATCTCTCGATAGAAATATCACAAGCAAAGACAATCTTGGTAAGAACACCAAGTGCTCCAAGAGACAAAGGGACATAGACTCAAGTATAAGCAAGCTAGGACAACAATGGACTATAGTTTTCTTGCTCTTCAATTCCTCCCCTTCAATGCATCCAAAAGGTTCCTTATATAGTGCTTCAATGGGGGAATGGAATGTCAAATCCGAGTGATATCGAGGCATATGGAAGGCCAGGAGACAAGTGAATCAGATCCACATCAAGGAAAACTCCAAAAATATTTGTCCTTTTGCACACATCCCAATGTACGCGGGTTTAAGGGTTATATCCGCGTGTATACATGAGAAAGGGTTTAAAAGCTGCGTATAGAAAATAATAGATGTTTTTAGGGATGATATTGGAAACATCAAAGGTACGAAAATAGTCCATGGGGTCCAAAGAGTCTACAGAGGGACAGGGAAGGCCATAAATGTGTGATCTACCATGTGTGGTAAAATCAGCTGTAACAGAGCTCTATGAGAGGCACTGCTATGCCTCTGCGCATGTATGGGACTCATATATTTTGATGTGTGATATTGAGAGTATTTCAACTCGTGCAGTTGCAGTGACGGTGCTATGTATCTTGGGTTTATATGGGAACCACAAGATATCTCGGGGGAAGCTCCAAATGGTGGAGAGTGCTATGGGGGGTGCATACTTTGGATGGGCCCAGATTTTCATTTTCACAATTTAACGTGCCCTAAACCACACCAAGTCAATGGGTTGGGAATTTTTCTTTGCTTCCTTCTTGTGCGCCTTCTTCTTTGAGAGGGTTCTGACCCTCCAGCCGCATGTAGCAGTGTAGGATGGTGGGCCTCGGGAGCCGTGGATGTGTAGGTGGTGCGAGATGATGGTACGTGAGGGAGTCAAGATAGTGGGACATTTCTTCACTCAATATTTCTTAGACCAGTGGTCGTAGATCCTGGTAGTCATTGAGGACTACCTATATACTGCAATGGATTATCAGGGGGACTTGGATATGTCCCGATGGTACGTGCACATGATTTTTGTGTGTGTTTTCATTCATATATAAAGTACTTATCTTGTTGGTATCTATTTGACATACTGAGACTAATTATATCCTTGTGTGCATGTGTAAATATTGGTCCTCACCCACCAGATGGGTACTGACGGTGAATGGGTATAGTGCAGGGGTTGGAGCAACCTGCAGAGGGCTTCCGGAGGAGGCGAAAGTCTGTAGTTGTATTTTCGGCAGCATGTGTAGCGCTTACTGGAGAGGGTCACATATGATGGTTGGTAGTACCTAGATGATGACCTTAGTGCCGCTTGTTTCCAGGCTCCCCGCAAGTGGATTCCTCTGATGAATAGGATTGCCATGGTCGTTGAGTATGTACGGGCGGTGACACGGGGAGATGTGCCTATGGACGACAGTGAGGACTCTAAGGAGGAGGAGTAGGACGAGGTTGAGGATGGATCTGAGGAGGAGACAGAATCAGAGGAGTAGGATGATGAGTCCGTCTCTGATTACCATCTAGCGGAGCTGCCCCTAGTGCATTGGTGCACTTAGGATTTTTTGTACCACTATGTATATTCCTACTAAGAAAGCTTATGTAGCTTCTCATTTTGTACTGGACATGTTATGACATGCGGTTTATATATATATATATATATATATTTGACGCACTTGGATGCGCTTTTATGGTTTTTATATGTGAGTCTTTTAATGATGAAATTTTTTCTAGATGATGTATGTTACATATGTAAGCATGATTATATGTTGATGCATGATGCAATTTTTTATATGCTTGCTATATGTGGTGATGAATGTGTCATTATAGAATATCATTAGCCATTTGATGTTCCAAACTATTGAGGTTTCTGGGAACATGCGTGAATGTAATGGATTCAAATTCTCTAACCATCTGTTTAATGCGCAGTAATTTTCTGAAAAGGCAAGGATCGCATACCTGGTAGTGATTATTCAACTAGGAGACAAGCAACTGAGAGTCTAAGAAGACATCGAGGTGATGAATACCCAACTGGAGGGAGGCGACCAGGATTCCAGTGACACCATCATACTCATCTTGTTTGTTGGTTTCAATGCCCATGCACATTTTGTCGATGTGGATCAACTCATGTGATGGGGAATAGAGAACCCATGCAACTGAGGAAATATTTGGATACCATCTGCTTGCTGCATCAGTGAATCTAGTGTAGCGATGCAAGGTAATATCCATCTGGAGAAATTAAGGGAGAAATGTGTATGAATCATTTCAAGAACGATGTAAAACAAAAAGGTGATAAAACTATGCTATAAGTGACTCATTATGGTGATGTTATCCATAAAATATCTTAAGGTAGATCCCATTGCAGGGGTTCTCCAAGAGTTGTCCATTAGAGTCAGCAGGAATTTATGCCCCCTTTCCAAGGCAGTGGCAAACGACAAATGGTTCATACCACTTTGACTCGAATTTTCCTTTTTCCAACTTATCATTGGCTTGGTCGTAAACCAGGACCATATCACCTTTGATGAAGGTGCGAGGGTGGACATGGGAGTCATAATGGGACTTTGACTGGGTTTTGGTTGCTTCGTTGGCTTGGAGAGTAGCTCGATGGTCTTCATCGATTTGTTCTATTTGGAGGAGGCATTCTTCCAAAGGCGAAGTATTGGGTAGGAGTTCCACGACGAGGCAAAGTGATGGGATTTGGCACTCTATAGGGAGTTTTGATTCAATGCCATGGACCAAGTCAAAGGGGGTTAAGTTGGTGGCATTCTTTGTGGAAGTGCGGTAGGCCCATAGGGTGGAAAATAACATGTGGTGCCAATTGGTTTTGTGGTTTCTCACCATCCACTGAAGCATGGTGTTGATGATTTTATTGACCGGTTCAAATTGGCCATTTCCTTGGGGGTAGTAGGAAGAGGAGAACTGGTGTTCGAACTTAAACATGGTTGATAGTTCTACCCAAATAACATCTTCGAAATGTTTGCTATGGTTGGAGACTATCTGTTGGGGAACGCCAAATCATGAAATGATGTGGTTAAAGAAGAAACATGTTGCTATTTCACCTTTGCAATTGAAAGTGGGCATGGCCTTGGCTCACTTGGTGAAGTAATCGACATCCGCAATGATGTATTTATGGTCGTCGACCGAGGTAGGAGGGATCCTCATGAATTTGATATCCCATTTGCAAAAGGGACCAACTATGACTATGGGGAAAAGAGCTGGCGGCTACGAGAGTGTTTGGCTGCTTTGATCCAATAAAAAAAATTGAAGGCCAAAAATAGCTGGCACGTAGATTATTTTCAGCAATTTCCAAACTGGAGAGGTGGCTACCGCAGGTTCCACTATGTCAATCGTTAAGGACCTGTTCAGCCTCATCATGGGTGAGGAAGTGACGTATTATGGTGTCGATGCCCTGACAGTAAAGGATGTCTCCAATAAGGAGATGGCAAGCGGCTTGGTGTCAGATGCGCCATCTGTCTTCGCAGCTTAACTGATCCTCAAAATTATGGGTGTGCAAGTACAGAAGAATACCCCCATGCCAAGGGTCTTCCGTGGAGATGGTGAATAAGAATTCATCGGGAAGGTCAACCTTGAGTGGTGGTGGTGTGGAAAACAGGGGAAGGTCTATCATTAGTGCAACTAGTGCCAGTGCCTTGCTAATTTTTGGGGAAACTAACTCCAAGTCGAATGCCTGGAGAACGACCATCCACATGGCCGCACGACCTTGTAGGAGGTGACGACTCAAGAGGTACGCATTGGGTTGGAATCGGCCACTACTTGAGTATGGTTTGTGATACTATAGTGGCATAGTTTTTGGACTGAGAATATGACGATGAGATTTTCTCCTCAGGTGAATATCACAGAGAGGGACCTGTAATTTTTTTGCTAACGTAATAAATCACGTGCTGTTGGTGAGCATCATCTTCCTAGACCAAAACTATAACAATGGAATTTTTTGAGGCCAATACATAAAGGATGAAATCTCGGTTGAAGTTGGGTGTAGAAAGTAATGGTACGGAAGCCAAAGCTTATTTGAGTGCGTCAAATGATTCTCGTTCCTGCTGATCCCAAATGAATGGAATGTTGGAATGAAGAAGACGCAAGAAATGATGGGGTTTCATCGTGTATTTTGGTACAAAGCACTGAAGGAAGTTGGCCTTGCCTTCGAGACTCTACGGTTGGTGTGGATTTTGTGGTGAAGGGAGATCAAGAATAGCTTGAAATTTAAGAGGGTCAATTGTTATCCCTTTGTGGGACACAATGAACCCAAACAGATGGCCCGTTGGGACATAAAAAACTCACTTGAGGGGGTTCAAGAGGATTTTGTACTTGCAACAACATAGAAAGACTTGTCACAAGTCATCTATGTGTTGAGCACGTTTCCGCGACCTAGTAGTGAGGTCATCAAGATAAACCAAGATAATGTGCACCAAGTCATGGAAGTAATACGTCATGGCGCGTTGGAAGGTGGCTCCAACATTTTTTAGTCCAAATAGCATCACTCAGTAGGAGAATGTGCCCCAAGGGGTTGTGAATGCGGTCTTGTAATGATCTTCCTTCCAGATCTGAATTTGATTGTATCCAAAAAAACCATCCATGAAGGAAAAGACCTCATGTCCGGCACATGCATTAATTATCTGGTCAATGAACAGGGTTGGGAAGTTGTCTTTTGGACAATCCAAATTCAAATCGTGAAAGTCTGTGTAGAAATAGATGGTGCCCTATTTTTTGTTTACGAGAACAGGGTTGGAAACCCAAGTGGTGTATGCGATGGGATAGATGAGGCCAGTTGTGTGTAGTTTCTCAATTTCTGCTTTGACCGCAGCAACTTTGCAAGGATGGATGGGCCATTACTTTTAACGAATGGGTGCCACATCAGGCCAGGTATCGATATGGTGTTCAATAATGGAAGGAGCTGACCCTGACATCTCAGTATAAGACAAAGCAAAGACGTTGCAGAACTCTTGAAAAAGTTCTTTGTAGGAAGTGACTTCTTCAAAGGAGCAGGATGCCCCTAGCATGATCTCCTCAATGATCTCCAGATTGGTTGAGATGTTGAACTTGATGGTAGGTGAGATATTGGCCATGTTCCCTTCTTCAAAAGCATCAGGTGTTGGAATGGGGTCTTTGAACTAGTCAATATTCCCATGAATGAAATCCTTAGTCTCAACTGAAAACTTATTAGATGACGACAAATATTATTCGGGAATGAAGAGCGAGGGGTGGTGCATGTCATCCAAAGGGTATTCAGGAGTAGTTAAGGCTTCGAGTATCTCCTCATCATTGCTAAAGAAATGATGGGATAGATCCGAGGGATTGCCAATGGTTGTAGAGATAGGAGGGTCCGTGGAGATGGAAATCATGTAAATAGTCATCGTATCTGAGGAAGGAGCCAAAGGATGTATTTCCTTAATAACAGTGATCTCAGATGCAAGGGAATGTTTCCAAAGATTACTTAGGGCATTGCAGAACTCAACCAACTCTTGGTAGTGGTGAGAATAATGTCCATACAATCCATAAAGGGTGCATGCATGGTTTGTCCTCAAAGACTTGTTTTTTTATTGTTGGCCCACTTGGGAGGATGACCACCAGAATATTCTTTGTTGTATCCATGGAATATAAGTGTGTGCGGAGGATGCAAATATCAGGACAATTTTGGGTTGCGTGACCCTATACATCGCACACAGCACATGGTGGAGTCTTCCAGGGTTCGGCTGCTGCTTTAGCATTCCCCCCCCTAGCCCTCTTTGGGTGATGCAGGGTTGGTGCAAGTGCGGCGGGTGGTTTTTGTGGGCCAGGAGGGGGGAGTGTCTCGACCACAATAGGTTGAATGGGATTCAACATGACTTGAGGCATTGGAGGTTGAATAGGTGGTTCTAGGTATCACACAGGGATCCCCAATGTAAAATTGGGTAAGTTCAAAGTAGCCATCACTGGCTTCCTCACAATGCAAGATGGGAGAAAAAGGAAGGGAATTGTATGGATTGACAGAGAGCCCCAATAATTCCATGTTGACTTCATCTGAGGCTGTGGCTGCATATGGGTTTATGACTACAGATGGGGATGTAACTACTGATGGGGGTGCGGTTGCGGATGGGGGTGGAGCTACGGTTGTGGTTGGGGTTTGGGTGCAATGGTGCTAGATGAGAGCATGCATAAATCCACAGTCTCGCTTGGTGCCAGTGGTGGTGGTACCAAGGGGAAGGAATCCATCATGGAAGTGTCAGCGAAAAACCCAGGGCCTACTGCCAATAATGAGGGGGTGGCTGTGCTATCAAAAGAAGTATCAACAATAGGGATAAAATTGGCTGGTGCGGTTGGCCCCTATGGATCGTGGTAAGTAAGTTGGTCCACCATCACAATATTCCTGTCATGAGGGAACATCATCAAGAATAAAACAATGGATGCCAACTCTCTCATGGCATACATGTAACTCCTTCCTAGGAATAGGTTATAAGAAAACTGTGCATTCACAACTTCTATGTCGATCAACACCATTTTATCGGCTAATGATATGGGGATGTGTGGAAGGATTCCATGATTTTTTGTGGGGTGGCCATCATAAGTGCGCAAAGTAGTGGTGGACGGATGGAGGAGGGGGGATCCCAATTTCTACTAGACCAACATTGACATGACATAAGTGAATGCCCCTTCATCGATAATACTTTGATGCACAACCAATTTCTGAATTGATACTGGAATCTGGAAGGAAATGGTTGATGGAATTCTGGGATGTTCGTTGTCTAAATCAAATGTAATCAATTTGGATTCAGAGTGGTCTATGGCACTAAGTGTGGCCAGCAATGTTTTTCACTGTATCAGGCATGTTTTCAACACTTCTAGAGTAGACATGGCTGTAGGTAACTGGGCTAAGTCATAAACGATGCTATAGTTCACCGCAGCTCTAGCCGTGGCATTGTTGGCAATGCGTCACATGGGGAATCATGGTCCCTGGGACACCCCTTCAGGGGGGAGTGGTGGTAAATGAAGAGGTGTGGTGGTTGTGCTGGATGAAGATGTTGCTGATGGGTCAATGATTTTAGTAGTAGATCTATACTGATTTCACTGAGTCTGTAAGTTTATCTCTTTAGTTTTCATGTCTAGTAGGTGATGAACACATATCTCTGTAGGCAGGGGTGCAGTGGGAGCTGCGGGAGTAGGTGGGGGCATAGATGTAGTTGCTACTTGTCCTTGGAGTGGTAATGGGTTCTAGAGAACCATGGGTGGAGGGCATGGTGGTGCTGGATTGGGTTGAGCTTGAACTGTTGCATTGGGACTGTGCTGAGCTTCGTTCTCAAGAACCTGCTTAGCGCAACCCATGAGGGGGAATTCATGTGTATAATGACAGTAGACATCACATAGTCTGCACTACTGGTTGGTCCATAACAAAGCGTTTCATCTAGGGGGGTTAGGTTGTTGGGGGTTTGGAGTTGGCTAGTTTTCTTTGCAATTGTTGGGAGGATTTGGCTATTGGCCACCTCCTGGTGGTTGGTTGTTACCGTGATTCCTAGATCATTTTTTTCTCCCTTTCCCTTGTTGGTTATTGCGGGCAGGTTGGTTGGGATAGTTCTACTGAGAAAAAAAATTGTCCCATGGGTGCTGGCGGAGCTGGGGAAGGGGTTGGAGTAGTTGGAATAGTTGGTTCATAGTAGACCAGAGGGGTTGGAGGAGCTACAAATCGAGTCATTAGTTTTGAATATGATTTTGCCTTCGAAGTTGGTGCATGGGCATATTGTTGTGGCATGGATTGTGCGTAGGAGGTTGGGGCTCTGGATTGATCCATCATCCTTGAGTAGTCAGGAAATTGGTTTTGTTACACAATGCTTGCGTGCGGTGGAATTATAGGAGGTGTCACACAACACTATGGATATTGAAGGATAGAACCTATGATTCCATCCACAGAATGAGATGCCCCTGGCACAACGCGGTGAGATGTACCGTCATGGGGAACGTGAACGAGGATGGTCAAATTGCTAGTCCTTTAAAATGGCCTCTTCCTATGATTAGGGGCATTCAAAAGTGATGTCCTTGGCGATGGGTGGTAGTAAGGTATTTAAAAAGTAATCATGGAATATTCTGTCATCCAGCTGAATCTTACACAAGCTCTGGCGTTTCCATCACTCGTGGATGTGGTCAGTTATATGGGTCATTTTGTTTTGGTGGAAATATAGGAGTATCTCCACACCCTCGTCATAGAAAATGGGGAGTTGAAAATACTACATGAGCATGAAGACTAACACATTGAAGCCCGGGTAGGCGGCTTGAGGAAGCTCAATGTACCATTTGGCTGCGATGCCTCTGGGGGTGCGCTAGAATAGCTCGAGTCTAATTGAATCATCCATAATGTTGTTTGATGAGCACCATAGATGAAACGTCATGATATGGTTTTGGGGGCGTTCCCCTGCCTTCCCTTCAAACTTTGGAATGTCTAATGGGAATTTAGTGTTGATGTATATGTAACTTCAGAATGTATTTCACTTGTATTTCTTATATATT
Organism: Pseudotsuga menziesii; assembly: GCA_001517045.1. Lineage (NCBI taxonomy): Eukaryota > Viridiplantae > Streptophyta > Pinopsida > Pinales > Pinaceae > Pseudotsuga > Pseudotsuga menziesii. The sequence continues at coordinate 41,978 of LPNX010932721.1, forward strand.
GTAACCCGATGTTTATTCCAGGATGTACTTGAGTCATGTCATGCCTCGATGTTCCTATCGGGAAGATATATAATGTAAACAAGTCATGTCAAGTCATTGTGGGTAACCCTCCTATTGTCTAAGGGTTAAAGTCCTTGGAGTTCTGGGGCACTAGGGCTATTATATTCTCCTAGTGAGGTTGGCCCTAGTAGGGTTTTAATCATGTCAAGATTAGTATAAATAGAGAGATGGACTCTCTATTTATCACACAACTCATACACACTCAAGTGTAGCACATAGTTGAGGAAGGAGAAGACATTGGGGCTAGATAAGAAGAAGGTTACTGCTATCAGGAGATCTCTTACTATTTTGGGTTCTAATTTTGGTGTTGATTCTTTCTCAGAGGAATTTGTGGGGTTTTCACCATTTATGGTTTCCCCGAGGATAAACACCGTGTTCATGATCTCTTGTGTTTGATTTCTGTACTTGTTATTCTCTCAGTTATAGATCCTAATGCTATGCTAGCTTAATGATAGAAAAACTAACATGGTATCAGAGCTAACCTGAGAAGAAGACATTGTGCAGCTGTGGGAACTAGGGCTTCCTAGTTTTTGGATCTTCCTCCATATATTTTCAGCAAAAGTAAGGTGGAACAACTCTCCTCCTTAGGGTGCATCTTTTTGTCGAAGCAGGATCCAATTCTGAGGTTTTTCAATTTTGGACCCTACACTGCTGCCGAAAATTAGGGATTTTCACATAAGAGGATTTTTTCAGTGAGCCCAAGCTTGGATTGATCTCCTCCCCAAAATAAAAGTTAGGGATAAATTTCAAGGCATTTGGGTGGACAGAACTCTGGAAAAGCAAAATCCTAATTTGTTACTGAATCGGCACTGCAGGATTTCAACTCCAAATTCAGATCCAACATCTTGACCTGGTAAGATCTAAATCTTTTGTATTTCCATTTGAGGTTCTCAGTTTAAGATGTCTCAACATACCAAGCTTGATGAAAAGCTTGAGGGAGTTGATAAATTCTGAGCCTGGAAGTATAGGATCTCCCTGGTCCTGGAAGAAAATGAGTTGGACTCCTATATTAGTGAGGAGGTTCCAATTCTAGAGGGAGATGAGGCTAAGGCCTTACATAAGAAGAAGATGGTTATAGAAAAGAGAATCATTGCTGATTCTATCAAGGATCACTTCATACCACAGATGTCCTCCCTCAAGACACCTAGAGCTATGTTTAATGCCCTAACCAAATTGTTTGAAGGGAAGACCATAAATAGGAAGATGACTCTGAGAAACCAATTGAAGAATGTAAATATCCAAAATGCTAAGACTATTCAGTATTACTTTACAAGGGTCTCTCAGATCAAGGAGTAGCTGGAAGCAGTAGATGAAGAAGTGGAAAATGCAGAAATTGTGATGACCACCTTGAATGGTCTCCCTAGATGATGGGACTCTTTCATTCAAGGGATTTGTGCCAGAAAGAAGTTAGTCAAGTTCAACAGACTATGGGAAGAATGCTCTCAATAAGAATCTTGGATAGCAGCTCGAGAAGAAAATATGGGAAGTGAAGATCAAGCTCTTACCACCCACACCAAGAAAACCAAAAGGGACCATCATCACTCCAAAGGTAAGCCTTATCACTCTAGAAAAGATTGGGCTACTGTTAGATGTTACACATGTGATGAGAAAGGTCACATATCCAAATTCTGTCCTAACAAAGGGAATTCAAAGAAGAAGAAGGGAAGCAAGAGAAGACATCATGCTCATGCTATAGAGGATGATGAACCTTCCATAAAGAAAACCAGACAAGAAAGTGATTCTTCAAGTGATGAAGAATATGTGTTGATCTCTGCTCTTATAGGAACTGTTTCACATGGAAGCAATGATTGGCTCATAGACAGTGGTGCTTCCAAGCACATGATGGGATTCAAAGATTCATTTGTGAAGCTATTTGAACATGAGTCACCTCACAAGGTGAAACTTGGGGATGACTACCAGTATCCAATAAAAGGTAGTGGTGAATGCTCCTACATACTAGACTCTGGAAAGTATTTGAAGATGAGGAATGTATTCTTTGTTCCAGGACTAAAGAAGAACCTCCTCTCCATATCCACATTGGATGCAAAAGGAATGAGGGTTGCTTTTGTAGATGGCCAAGTTCTTATGTGGCCAAAGGGAAATACTTTTGACGATGCAATAGTGATTGGGGAACAAGAAGGAGGACTATACAAACTGAAGGGCCAACCAGAACAAGATTTGGTTCATGACTCAATAGAACTAAATGAGCTTTGGCATAGAAGGCTTGCACATGCGTATTACGAAGAAATACCACTTGCAATTAAAGTTGTTGAAGGTCTTCCAGAAATTCAAGAAAAACATGAAGGGGTCTGCAAAGGATGTGCGAAAGGAAAGAATCCAAAGAATTCATTTCCAAGTAGCGAGAGCAAGGAAAAAGGAATATTGGAAATCATCCACTCCGATGTATGTAGACCAATGTCATCAAATTCTCTAAGAGGGTATGCATACTATGTTTCTTTTATTGATGAATTTTCTAGGAAGACATGGATTTACTTCATGAAGAATAAATATGAAGTATTCAGCAAGTTCAAGGAGTTCAAAGGCTTGATCGAGAACCACACTGAAAAGAAGATCTATAATTTTCGATCAGAAAATGGTAGAGAATTCACTTCGAATGAGCTCAAGGAACTATGTAAAGACTCAGGGATTAAGAGGGAGTTTTCCACTCCTTATAATCCACAATAGAATGGAATTGCAGAAAGGAAGAATATAACTATCATGGAAGCTACAAGAGCTATGCTTCATGATCAAGATCTTCCTATGCATCTTTGGGTAGAAGCAACTAGAACAACAATGTATGTACAGAACCGTACTCCACACAGAGTACTTGAGAACAATACTCTTGAAGAAGTATTCTCCAGTAAGAAACCATAAGTCAACCATCTCAGAATATTTGGTTGTCCTGTGTACATACACATTCCAAGAGAGAAGAGAACAAAATTAGATCCTTCAGGAAAGAAGGGTATATTTGTTGGATACTCTCAAAGCTTGAAGGCTTACAAAATATACTTCCCAGGGTTCAAGAAGATTGATATCAGCACAGATGCAACATTTGATGAATATTCAGCCTACATCAAATCTAGAAAGAAACCCGTTGAAGAACCTGAAGAATCAGAAGCTCCCAGAACTCATGATACAATCATGAATGAAGAAACTCAAGAAGAAGATTGAGAATTTGAAGAACCACAAAGACCTGTAGATCCACCTCTAGAGAAGAATCCTCACAAGAGGAAACCTGCTTGGGTACGAGAGATTATTCAAGATGTGGAAAGATATGGAGTGGGCCAGAAGAGAATCTCATAGAAAGAAAGAGGACCAGATCATGTTCCAGTTATGTAGCATTGCTATGTCACTTCATTGATAAAGAACCTTCCAATTATGAAGAAGTGGTAGAACGGAAAGAATGGAAGGATGCTATGATTGAAGAATATCAATCGATCATGAAGAATGATGTTTGGGAAGTTGTCCCAAGATCAGAAGGGAAGTCAGTTGTAACTTCCAAGTGGATCTACAAGATTAAGCATGCTGCAGATGGTAGCATAGAGAAATATAAAGCAATATTTGTTGCTCATGGCTTCTCATAGAAAGAAGGAACAGACTATGAAGAAACCTTTACACATGTAGCCAGATACACTTCCATCAGAGCGGTACTTGCTTTGGCTGTAGTGATGAAATGGAAGATACACCAAATGGATGTCAAGACTGCTTTCTTGAATGGTGTAGTAGAAGAGGAAGTGTATGTTGAGTAGCCACTCGGTTTTGAGACACATGATAGTGAGTCTCATGTGTGTAGGTTGAAGAAAGCCCTGTATGGTTTGAAACATGCACCCAGGACATGGTACAGCAGAATTGACAGCTTTCTATCCAGTTTGGGCTTTACCAAGAGTAAAGAAGATTCCAACCTTTACTACAAGGTTGAAGATGGCAACCTAGTGATACTCCTACTATATGTAGATGATCTATTTGTGACATGTATGTATGGGTTGATTACTGATACGAAGAGAAAGCTTGCTGCTGAGTTCAGAATGAAGGACTTGGGTATGATGCATTATTTTCTAGGGATGGAGGTGTGGCAAACTACGGATGGAATCTTCCTTGGAAAAGGTAAGTATGTAGTAGAGATCCCGAAGAGATTTGGGATGATGGATAGCAAGGAATTAACCACACCTATGGAATCAAACCTAAAGCTATTGAGTGATGCTTCATCATAGATAGTTGATGCCATGATGTATCATCAGATGATTGGGTCCTTGATGTATCTGACGAACACAATACTAGATATCCGCTCTTCTGTGAACACCTTGAGCCAGTACTTGACAGATCCGAGACATGTTCACTTGATTACTGCAAAGCATATTCTGAGGTACCTGAAGGGTACAGTTGATTATGGGCTCAAGTATAATACTGATCAGAAGATCAACCTGGAGGGTTATGTTGATTCAGATTGGGCAGGCAGTGCCATCGATAGGAAGAGTACTTTAGGGTGTTGCTTCAGTATGGGATCAGGTATGATCTCATGGTTTAGTAGGAAGTAATCATGTGTGGCACTGACTACAGCTGAAGCAGAGTATGTTTTAGCCTGTTCAGCTAGTTGTGAGGCAGTATGGATGAGGAAGCTACTATCTAATTTATTTGATCTCCAGTTAGATGCTACTTGTATATACTGTGACAACCAGAGTTGTGTAAAGTTGTCAGAGAATCCAGTATTCCATGACAAGTCAAAGAATATTGAGATCAAGTGTCACTATACCAGGGATATGGTGTAGAGAGGAGCAGTGAAGCTCCAATATGTTGCGATGGATGAACTGATAGCTGATTTGTTGACTAAGCCATTAGCTAGGGTGAAGTTTGAATACTTCAGGGAGAAGCTTGGTGTTCTCTAGATTGAGATTCCTCCCAAGAGTAAGTGATATGTCCGTGCTGAGCCCTTCTGACATGGTGAGAGGATTGGTTCCTTCCATGGCTAGATGTAAGTGCTGTGCCATTCTGACATGGTGAGAGGATTGGTTCCTTCCATGGCCAGATATAAGTGTTGTGCTCTTTCGACATGGTGAGAGGATTGCTTCCTTCCATGGTCAGATGTAAGAGCTATGACATGGTGAGAGGATTGGTTCCTTCCATTGTCAAATGTATGTATGGATTCCACACCCAGAATGAAAAAGGGTTGGCTCTGTGAAGACACATCTAGTATGAAAATGGACTAGCTCTGTGTGGATGCCACACCCAGTATGAAAAAGGATTGGCTCTGTGAAGACTCATCTAGTATGAAAAAGGACTAGCTCTGTGTGGATGCCACACCCAGTATGAAAAAGGACTAGCTCTGTGTGGATGCCACACCCAGTATGAAAAATGACTGGCTCTGTGAAGACTCATCTAGTATGAAAAAGGACTAGCTCTATGTGGATGCCACACCCAGTATGAAAAATGACCGGCTTTGTGAAGACTCATCTAGTATGAAAAAGGACTAGCTATGAGTGGATCCCACACCCAGTATGAAAAAGGACTGGCTCTGTGAAGACTCATCTAGTATGAAAAAGGACTAGATCTGAGTGGATGCCATATCTAGTATGAAAAAGGACTAGCTCTGTGTGATGATACATTAGGTATGAAAAAGGACTGGCTCTGTAGATGTACATCCAGCATAAAAAAGGGCTGGCTCTGTAGATATTCCTATGATGAGAAGAATCAAGAGATAACACCTATGATGATGACCCAGTGATGATCCAGATCGAGTGATGATGATCCAGCAGTGATGATCTAGATTGAGAGATGATCCAGATCCAATGATGATGTCCAGTGATGATCTAGATCCGATGATGAAGATGAATTGAAGATGAAGATGACTTGAAGATGAATATGACTTGAAGATGAAGAAGACTTGAAGATGACAGAGAATCAAGGATGATCCAGAAGATACAGAGAAGAAGACTTGTGCTGAAAATTGTGTCGAAAGAATACCTTCCTAGTTAAGAGGGAGTGTTGATGTATATGCAACTTCGGAATGTATTTCACTTGTATTTCTTATATATTGTAACCCGATGTTTAATCCGGGATGTACTTGAGTCATGTCATGCCTCGATGTTCCTATTGATAAGATATATAATGTAAACAAGTCATGTCAAGTCATTGTGGGTAACCCTCCTATTGTCTAAGGGTTAAAGTCCCTAGAGTTTCGAGGCACTAGGGTTATTAGATTATCCTAGTGAGGTCGGCCCTAGTAGGGTTTTAGTCATGTCAGGATTAGTATAAATAGAGAGCTAGACTCTCTATTTATCACACAACTCATACACACTCAAGTGTAGCACATAGTTGAGGAAGGAGAAGACATTGGGGCTAGATAAGAAGAAGGTTACTGCTGTTGGGAGATCTATTACTATTTTGGGTTCTACTTTTGGTGTTGATTCTTTCTCAGAGGAAGTTGCAGGGTTTTCACCATTTGTGGTTTCCCCGAGGATAAACACTGTGTTCATTGTCTCTTGTGTTTGATTGCTGTACTTGTTATTCTCTCAGTTAAAGATCCTAATGTTATGCTATCTTAATGATAGAAAAACTAACATTTAGTTGGAATGGAAGGCTAGTGGGGTTGGTGGCAGATTGGGCCATTGGTTAATCTAGCCAAATTAGGCAAGTTGAGGCATGCCATGAATGGGAGATTAGACCCAAGGCTAGTGTGGGAGGGGACAGCGATAGCAACAGAATTTGCAGGAACATGATGTCGTTGCATTATTAGGGGCACCTAAAGTTGAATTCCCGCAACGGGGATAGCTGAGATGGTGGTGGAAGGGCCATTGCCCCTAGGTATGAGAGGTGGTACTGTGGTAATCACAGTGCCACTTCCCCCAGGTATGAAAGGTGGGAAAGCGGTAATAACAGGGCCACTTCCCCCAGTATGAAAGGTGGTATAGTGGTAGGGATGGGGGTTGGTGTCGGCCTAGAACTAGTGTGTTGCAGACTCACCACGATGTTTGTAGCAGTGCTGGGTCCACTAGAAACAATTGCGGTGGTATGTGAGGCATGAATGTGGGTCCACTACCAACTACCCCTCTGAAGAAGGGATCAGGATTCACGCCAGCCGTGGGGATAGACGGTGCAGTGTGCAGGTTTGGCTCAGATTGGTAGGAATCAGAGTCAGAATCAGAGGCTATATGGACTTCTGATGGCGAGGAGGGTTGTTGAGGGTGGCCTTGACAACGACGGTTTAAAGACCCAAACTGAGTTGGATCGCCTCTCAGGCATGAGGAAGAACGTGGTGGATCAATGGTGTTTGTTTGATAGTGATCGTTAATGAAAATTGGACATCTGTTTAATGGATTCCTATTGGCTTATAGGTGGTCACTCAGCCACCAAGACTGCCAAAAGATAGTACTTGGACTTTTCCTCACAGGAATTCTAGCCAATTGGTAGGGGTCATTTCCCGTTTCACTTGGCAATTCCTCTCGTTGGCCAGCTACTTTGGGGTTTCTACGGTACTCCTCACAGTGAGTTTTAGGGAAAATCCCAAGTACTTCCCGCAGTTATGGAAATTAGGGGCTTATGTCCTCAAACTACAAAATTTTGATTTAGAGTAAATTGGTTACTTTTAAAGGCTCACTCGAGGTCATGAACCGAGTTGGGTTGAATTATATGGTATGGTTGAGTCTGTACTTTTTATATGAGTTATTTTTATTTTTATTATTTGTTAATCATGTGATAAGCAAATACTACCAGAATTTATGCAATGTTTAGGAAATGGGAAACTCAACCTGTAACATATGAACCAGTAAAATGAACAGAACCAAAGTGCACTAATTTAAAAAAAAAATGCTAATATATAGCATGACTTCCCTGTTTTGTATTCCTCTTAGGCTAAGAAGGAGTGCTAGGCTCTCATCAAAGGTGGAAAAATCCCACCCATAGATCCACAGGTAACTTCTCAAATGCAAGGTTGCTCAACAGGGAGGACGAGAACGTCGTGAAACCCCCAATGGTTTCCACCCCCTCTAGCTTCCAAGACACTTGTGTTTAGTGGATTAGAGCAATATCAATGACAGGTGCCTTATTACTACACTTTCTCAACCCTCCGTCTTATCTCAAAATACCCCGAAGAGTGATGAATCAGTAGAGGAGGAAGGGCTAGGAAAGAGGGTTAAGTCCAATTGAGCTTTAAGATACTAAACTAAACTTGCAAAACTTAACTGAATAATAATAAACATATTTTCATTTGTAAACATTTTAATCATACAAGCAATCGAATGTAAACTACTTGCAGAAATCACAGGTTGCTTCTGGCTGCTGGACAGTGGCGACTGAGTGACACAGACAGTCCAAACAATAGTGACAGGAAATTCAAGAGGTAGGTTGCTCTTTTTGGGGCCGGATAGGTGACTGGGTCACCCCTGTTAGGCCTGAATGGGTGAGTGGGTTGCTTCTAGGCCTAACCAAACAACAACTGAGCCTAAAGTGGAAGGTCGCTCTTGTCAGGGCTAAACAGGCGACTGGGTCACTGTGTTCAGGGCTGAATAGGCAACTGGTTCACTCCTTTCAGCCCGAAATAGGTGACTGGGCCTAAAAGCTAGAAAAATAAAAAATGAAACCAAGCACGACCAACAGTAACTGGTACTATGGCCAAACAAGTTCAGATTGGCCTCAAGAGGGCTCGATCACGAAGAGAAATGAAAGAAAACTTGAAGGAAATGATTAATCAACTATTCAAAAACATGCAAAAAACTATTAAACCATAGGGATCCCATGGGATCAACCCGACCGAGTCACAAAAATGTAGCCAAATAAAAATCCTGGCTACATGCAGATGCACCTCCCATCCATCTATAGGATGAAAGGGTAGAGTCATGGATGAAAAAATGAGCTGCAACAAACTGTCTACAATATACAATCTACAAACTGAAAGAACAAAAATGAAACAATATACCTTCCTATCTGGTTTGAAAAGGCGCCACCATGCCCAAACTAAAAAAATACCTCTCCATAGGCCGGGATTGGGTGGAGTTTTGACTCAACACACCAAGAGAATGAGCAAATGGAAGAAAATGGGGTTGTGAGGATGAATAGCTTGAGAGCGAAGGTCTCTCAAGGTACGCATGCAAGAATAATAATGATAGGAAGGAGGAATCATGTGTGTGATGGGGACCCCCACCCCTCTATTTATAGTTTTTCTCAACTTTTAGGGTTTTTAGCCCTTGGTTAGGGTTTTGGGCCCTACCTAGGGTTTTAAGCCCTTTTCGCTTGTTTCTTAACTCCTTTTGGGGGTTTTAAGCCATTTTAGGGTTTTTATCCCCTTTGTGATCCTTTTATCTCCCTTGTGAGCCTTTTAGTTCCTTTTGTGAGCTATTTTGGCTCTTTTCTAGGTTTTTTAAGCCCTTTTTAATTATTTTTGAGCTTTTGAGAGAAAAACATAGGCTAAACAAGGTGTGGGGGTATAATGAGTTAGGAAATGGATGTCTTTGTATGGTGTAGGCTATATGAGAAATTTTTTGGGTTAACAGGATTGTTTGGTAACAAAATGGATGCAACTGATATTTATTGTGACAACCAGAGTTGTATAAAGTTAATAGAGAACCCGATGTTCCATGATAATTCAAAGAACATACAGATAAAGTATCATTACATCCGAGATATGGTGCAGAGAAGGGAAATAAAGCTCCAGTATGTTCCTACAGAGAAACAAGTTGCAGATGTGTTAACTAAGCCTTTGTCATGTGTGAAGTTTTAATGTTTTAGAGACAATCTTGGTGTAGTTCGAAAGGATCTCCCTGGAAAGAGGGAGTGATGATAATAATTGTTAATTATGATGAGATGGAAACTCAGTATATATGTGGTCAACTTACTATAAATAATGTTGTGTTACAACATTCATTTGCAGACGTTGTGGTCTGACATTCATTTGCAGACTTTGTGGTCCTGCATTCATTTGCGAACATTGTGGTTTGGAATTCATTTGCAAATTTGTTGGTCTATCATTCATTTGCAGATGTTGTTGTATAGAATTCATTTATAGACATTGTGGTCCTCAATTCATTTGCGAACGTTGTGATCTGGAATTTATTTGCAGACGTTGTGGTCTGACATTCATTTGCAGCCATTATGGTATGGAATTCATTTGCAGATGTTGTGGTATCACATTCATTTATAGAAATTATGTTCTGGAATTCATTTGCAGACGTTGTGGTCCAACATTCATTTGTAGACATTGTGGTCTGGAATTCATTTACACATGTTATGGTCCTACATTCATTTGCAGACATTGTGGTATGGAATTCATTTGTAGACATTGTGGTCCGACATTCATTCGCGTAGGTTTTGTTCTCGCATTCATTTACATACATTGTGGTATTTTGTTCATTTGTGTACGTTGTGGTCTGGAAGTCATTTGCAGACATTGTGGTCCTACATTCATTTGCAAACATTGTGGTCGAGCATTCAATTGCGGATGTTGTGGTCATGCATTCATTTGTGGACAATCCATCATATTTTGATGGTGTGGGTGATCTCACATGAAGTTATGATGTTGTTTTTATTGCAGGTAATGTTTAGGAAAAGGATACCTGCAATGAGATGTGATGCTTGTGATGATGCGATGATATGTGATGATTGTGATGATGCGAGGAGATGTGATACTCGTGATGATACGATGAGATGAGATCCTTTTGATGATCGGATGAGATGTGATGCTTCTGATATTGATAGGATGATATGTGATGCTCGTGATTATGCGATGAGATGTGATGATTGTGATGATGCAATGAGATGCAATTCTCATGATGATGCGATTCCCATGATGAAGTGATGAGATGTGATGCTCGTGATGATGCGATGAGATGTGATACTCGTGATGATACGATGAGATGTGATTCTCATGACGATGCGAAGATATGTCATGCAATGATCGTGACATAATGATTGAGATGTGATGCTCTGTGATGGTGATATTCTATGGATAATGATAATGTTGATATAGTTGTGAAAAATTCTTGTGATGTATAGAATTACCAGTAAGTTGTAAAGATGTATTGTTGTGTTATAGAATACTCTCCTTGTTAAGAGGGAGTGTTAAAGAAATGTAGCTATGGAAGATATTTTGTTTTGTATTATTATTCTTTTACCCCTTTCAGAGATGTTGTTCCTCCGATTAGGGATGTCATTGATGTAATTGGTCATGTAAATTCTTGAGGAAAAATATCCTTTGTGAGTCGGGTCAGTAGTATCCACAAAAGTATTATTAAAATGTATTTTTGAGTCTCCCAAGAAAATTTGGCCCTGGATAGGAAGAGAATTAAGCCCTGTTGGGTTATTAGGATTCTCTACTGATCAGTATAAATAGGGGAGGCACCTCACTCATTTGGACACACATAGAACTACAGCAGTTGCACTAGAGAGATAATAAACAGTCCATCTAGAGGAGAGGAAGTCATCTAGTATTGTTCTTTGGATATTACACTGTACTTGGGTGAAGTCTATATAGAGGAATTTTTGCTGGGTTTTCTTCCCCACGAGGGTTTCCCAAGATAAATATTTGTGTTATCTTTTGTTATATTGTGTTTGTTATTATTTTAGTGATCCTTTGTTCTATTTGATTAGAAAAATTAACAACAAGAACTATAATAGTTAACACATGAGAATTGAGGATGGAGGGACTCTTTTTACCTTTTCCAAAAATGGGGTTTCAATGGAACTACCACCTAATACAAATTCACTCCTTTCTTTCTTAACAGAACTTTAGTTCACACTACAGACTACAATTTCACATTGCTTTTTTATCTCAGCCATTATCTTGACCCTCTTTACCAAATCATGAGCTCCAACATCTACCAAGGCTACTTCCCTTAAATTCACCTAGCTAGCTACAAATGCAAAGATACTTTAGGAGGTCAAGATGGAGAAACTCTTCCGTGCATACACCCTTATTTCACTTATAGGAAGCTACATTTTCACCACGAGTTACGACCCAACAAATTCAACTTCTAACTGTAACTCAACGACAAAAAAAGAGGCTCTACTCTATCTAAGAGGGAGTAGAAACATCACACCAAACCATTCCACTAGAAATTGTGGGAAATCGCACCAACAATGGATTCTTTGTTTCCATGGAAAATTCACTTTAAGCATTCAAATCCAATATAAAACCAAGCTAACTCATAGGTGTACAGACAACATTACAAACCATGTGAATCAACCAACAATAGAATAAATATTTAAATATGGAATCTTATAGGTTTCTGGGATCAACTAGCTCAAATATTTAGATGTTGAACTAGAGAAAAAAAAAGTTACAACTCTTTCCTAAAACTGATAATTATGATTCCCTTCCCATGAATACAAATAGACTGTGAACATTGGGTGGTGGAATACAAACAAACCAGAAAAAGATGACAGTAAAAATAATCACATGGAGTCACCATTTACATAGGAAGAAAGAATGCTCAACCTCCAAAAAATTTCCAAAGGATAAGGGAAGCGAGGGAGTAAAAACTAAACCAGCGAGCTTGTCATGTCCCCTCCCTGCCCAAAGGAGAGAACGTGACCCAACCCTTCTACTTGAGTTACCTATCTCTCATTCTGCATTCGTATGATGATTCCTAATTATTTTTTTTCTTTGAAGATCTACACAAGCAAGAATTTCCCTTTCTAACATTCTGATTTAGACTGTGTATACATCTTTATCTTTCCCAATCACAGATAGATCGAATGGTGGAGAAACATCCCGCAGAAAATCAACGGTGCAGAGAGCTTCACTTGCAGAATTTGAAACATATCAAAATTTCACTCTCACACCCCACATCCTACATGCCGCATTCTGCATCTTGCATCACACATGCCGCATTCTGCATCCTGCATCCTGCATCCTGCATCCTGCATGCGGAATGATTGTTGCGAAGAGAAAAGTTGCGAAAATAAAAATTTACCATAAGTCATTTCTGCATCCAAGATCCTGCATGCCACAAATTGCGGAAGTGAAATTATGGAAAGTAGATTTCGCCAAACGACATTTTCGCATCTCGCATCTCGGAAATTGCGGAAAGGGAATTTCCAAAGGGAAAATGCGGAGATTGAAATTTCCAAAGAGATTTTCGGCATCCCGCATCCCACAAGTTGAGGAAAGGTTAAATATGTGGAATTTCAATCTGCTAATGAAACTTTCTAAGTATAAAACTGATTTTAAACATCCAGGCCATCACCAATTCGATCGATCTAACTTCATAACAACTTAGAAAAAATAATTGAAATAAAATCACATACACATATACATCATTCATGAAATATACATCTGCATCAAATAAATTCCATTCAAGCACTCATCATATTCATATTCATTTATAAACAAGTGCAATTGTAGGGATTGAAACACAAAAAATACATATCTTTATCAAAATCTTGTCCCACAACCAGCTATGTTGCTGCAACGTTCCACCCAACCATAGGCTAGTGTTCTCATCAATCTCTCAGCAACATTTCTAGCCACAAGTTGGGAATGATTTCCCCAAGGAATAAGGAACACTAGAAGACTTCCCCATAGCCAAGGACACAATAAAACTCAGCCAAGCCAACATAGTTGGGTTTATCAGACTTACACAGGTAGTGATTTACACATAGCCAAAGTTTATACGAGTCACATCCAAGCCAACAGATGGGTTTATCATGCTACCAGCCAAGCCATCCTTCCAATTGGGTTTATCAGGTTTAAAAATACAGTGGTTTACACTTAGCCAAAATTTACATGAGACACAGACAAACCAATAGATGGGTTTGTCAGGATACCAGCCAAGCCATCCTTCCAGTTGGGTTTATTAGGCTTCCAAGGAGGTGGAAAGACTGTCTGCAAAGCTAGTGGGATCAATCCTAGACCTATGGCCACCTACACTGGATCTAGACTAACTTATAAACATTTACACACCCAACAAAAGGAAGCATCCCCTTCTTTGCTACACAGTTCCTTAGGTCATGCCTTCCCTTCCAGTTCTATTCAGGGTATGCAAAGAATAAAACCAGCCCTCTAGATTGGTCTATGAGGTTCGTTAACACACTAGGTTTATCAAGCAAGTCCAGACTCCATTTCCATTCCCCAAATCAGTTCAAATGTCAAAATAGGATGTACACACATCGATCTCAGTTCTAGGATTAACAAAAACGTAACAAGACTAAGGAATACACACAAACAACAATTAGGAAACTCTGGGCATTGCCTGAGCTAGATCGACTATTGTAATTACCAAAATGAAATCATTTGCTGGTCATTCAATTCAAAAACACAAAGTGGATTCTAGGCATTTTCATTCAAGAAATGACTAACAGACATGAAAATCCTAAAAAGCAAAACAATTCATGAAATAGGAAAATTTGTGAAGGATCCAGACTTAGAGCAGTTTTGCTTGCTACAGAAATGCTAGAGTATCTTACAAAAATGATCCACACAGTACAAATCATGAGAGAAAGGTGAAACACGACTGCATGAGGGAAAGGTAGGTGTTTTTGGTGTTTTCTTTCCCAAGAAAATAAAAAAACGTTTTTCAGAAATGGGTGATGTGCCCATTTCGAATTTCTACCTCCTCTTCCCATTCCTTCCTCTTATCCTTAGGAAAAATCATGCCACCATCTCATTTTGTTGCATTGACATAAATGGTTGTAGGATTTTGATTAAAAAAATTGCAAATTTAACATGATGTACAAACTTATAACGTTCAGCTAGCATAAAAACACCATCGGCATAAATCTTAATCGCCGAAACATAAACACTAAATAGATGGTGGGTATTTTTCCTTGAGCTCCACCCCATGATTATTTACATCATATTATTTAAATGAAAACAGGGTCAAAACTGAGGTGTTACATTCCCCTCCCCCTTCAACAACACTATCCTTTGTGATTTACAACATTGAACAAAAATGCTTTGCCGATACTTCCCTTAGCAATCCGCAGAATTGAACAAAAATGGATGTGCCAGTTGCATGGAATCCTCCATCTCCGATGTAGCTTCTTCAGGACCGTAGTGCTCCCATTGCACCTTTACCTATCCTATTGCTTGGTTCCAGAGCATTGTGACCTTCCTGGAGAGGATGCACATGGGGTTGATTTGGAACTCTCCCTCTAGTTCCACCTACACCACATCCCAATTTATTACATGGTTAGGATCATGTACATATTTCTTAAGCAAAGAAACATGAAAAACATTATGAGCCCTAGTGCTAGAAGGCAATGCAAGTCTATATGAAATTGGTCCTATTCTTTCAAACACTTCAAATGGCCCACAGTATCTAGGAGACAAATTGGCACAACTTCCAAGCTTCAAGGAAATTTTCTTTTCCTTCACCCTAAGGTAAACATGATCCCCAATACTGAACTATCTATTCACCGTATGCTTATCTGCATAGATTTTTTGTCTGTCTTGGGCTGCCTTTAGATTTTGTCTGATTTTTATAACTTCCCGCTCCATTTCCTTGAGCAATTCTGGATCAATCACAACTCTTTTCATTGGGTTATCCCAAGTTACTTATGTTCTGCATCTCCTACCTTACAAATCTTCATATGGACTCATCCCCAAGGATGCTTGCTATCCGTTGTTATAAGCAAATTCTACCAAGTGTAAATAGTCTTCCCACTTGGATGGTTTATCCATCACATACATACAAAGAATGTCTTCAGGCACTTGGTTAACTCTCTCGGTCTGACCATCAGTCTGAGGATGGTAGGAAGTACTGAAATTCAACTTTGTTCCCAAGTATGCAAACAATCCTTTCCAAAATTTAGAAGTGAACTTCACACCTCTGTCAGAGACTATTGCCTTAGGTAGTCCATGCAATTTAAAAATTTCTTTCATGAAATTCTTTGCCATATCATCAGTCTTATGCATGGAATTTACTGGTATAAAATGCATTGCCTTCGTCAACTTGTCCACCACAGCCATGATGGAATCATGTTGGCTCCAAGTCATTGGAAATCCTATAATAAAGTCCATGGAAATAAATTCCTGTTTCCATTTTGGAACCGGCAAAGGGTGCAACAAACCTGCTAGGTGTTGATGTTCAACCTTCACTTGCTGACACTTCATGCACCTTGAAATATATTCAGCCATGTCCTTCTTCATGCCTGACCAAAAGTACTGCTTCCTTGCGGTAGCGATTGTCTTCTGATATCCTAGGTAACCAGAATATAGAGTTTGATGGGGATATTTATTCTTCACCGTGATTTTGTTCAACTGTCTATAATCAATACACAATCTAAGTGTACCATCTTTCTTCTTCACAAATAGAACTGGTGCTCCCTAAGGAGACACACTCAACCTCATATACTTTTTCTCCATCAATTATTGCAGTTGCATCTTCAGATCTAACATTTATGGTGTACTCATTCTGTAAGGTGCTTTGGACACTAGTGCTGCTCCTGGAACAAGATTAATTGTGAAATCAATGTCTCTCTTTGGAGGAAGCCCTGGAATCTCATCAGGAAAAACATCTCTGAATTCTTGCAGCACGTGATAGTCTTAAAACTTGAGAGTTTCATTCTCTGTTTCCCCCTAAGTATGGGCTGCATACAACTGACAACATTTTCTAGAAAAATTCTTCTATTGCATCGTTGAAATCTACCTTACAGAAATCACCTTTGGTATTCCTTTTACAACTACTGGGTTTCCTTCTCCATCCATGCATTCAAAAGTAATTTTATAATAGTCAAGCTTCACCCTGTGAGCTTCTAACCAATCCATTCGAATGAGAACATAATAGTAATAGAGTGGTAGAATATTCAGATCTGCGCAAGTGCTCAGTTCATTTATCAGCAATGGACATTTCTCCACCACTTCATTAACTTTTCTCTTAGTTCCAATGGCTAGCTGAACTAACCATGACTTGCTATGCTTTTCTTTCCTAAGAGCACAAACCTCCACTACTCTAGGAGCAATATAACTGTGAGTAGAACGAGGTCAATCAAAATAGAAACAGATTGCTCAACAATCTTACCTGCAACTTAAACCATAGTTGACTGGTGATCTGCCTGGTGGTCCTCTAATGATGCATAAATCCTAGGAACGAATCTACAGCTACTTTCCCCACTATTTCTACTTCTTGGATGTTATATGTTGGCCTTTTTTTCTCATTCTCAAGTGGATAGAACCTATGCAGATGGGGTCCTCTACATTTCCAACACTGGAGAGGCTCTCTGTTCTGCTATGGTTCTCTTGGATTTTCTCCCACTACTTTGGTTGACTGCTTCTCAGCTTGGAATGGTTGCTTCTGCTAATTCCATAACTTAGGAGGTTTGAAACCTATCTTTTTAGGATCAGACTTCTAATTCATATTTTTCTTCCATGCCTTCTAGTAGTTAGGTTTTCTCTTGCTTTGCTTGTAGCACTACTTGGATTTTCTTATCTCATGTTCTAGATTTTTGGGTTCATAGAACTCAATTCATTCTTTGTAGGACTGAGGCAGTCCACTCAGAAAGCACTAGATTTTTACCTTCTCATCTTTAATATACCTGACATACCTCAGCAGTTCCAATAACTTGTTTGCATATTCCTCCATAGTCTGCTATCCCAATATCAACTCATGGAATTCTTTGATTTTATCATCATAGTACCGGTCAGAGAGGTACTTCTGCTTAAAATATTTTTGGAATTTTTTCCAGACAATATTCCTTTCATTTATCTTCTTTACTTGCCTGAAGTGTTCCCACCAAAAAGACTCTCTTCCTGTCAGATTGAAATTGTTACTTGAGCTTTCATATTTCTAAAACAATCTTGGACTTGGAAATATTTTCTTCTTCCTAGAAGCCAAGCTTTAGCCTCTTGACCAGTATTTACCTCACCATTGAAGGTAGGAGGCTTTGCCTTCTTGAATTCATCTCATGAGCGGTTCTGGTAACACCTCTTCCCCCTACTCCTGTGAGATGAAGAGCCCGAATCTTCATTGGATATTTTAGAGTCAGACAACCCACTAGGAGATCTCTTCCTTTTATTCCCATGAAAGGAAAAAATTGAACCATCAGTGGATTTTTCAGAGTCGAATGACCCACTAGGAGATCGATTTCTTGCTCCAGAATTGTTCTTACTTCCTTTTGGCTTTACTGTCTGGTCCCTAGAGTTCATCTTTCTTTGACTGTCTATCAAACTATGCAATATGGCTGCATTGAGCTGATTCTGCTCCTCCTGAGCCTTAATCAGTCTTTCATTGTCTGCTCTGTAGCTTTGTATCTCCAACCTAAGGCTTCTCATGGTGGTTGCAAATTATGGGGGAGTATCTTGAAACCTTCTCCCATTAGACTCCAATTCTGACATTTCCCCCCATAGCATATTCCTCGTATGCATTGGGGTCTTGTGCATAATCATTCATATCGTTTGTCCTCATGGACAAACCAACTATTTAGAATCAGACTACCCTTTCTGAAGGTGACTGTAATTTTGCAAAAATGTGTTACATAACAAAACTGTTAGATATAATCAAAACAAAAATTGCTTACCCACTTCCCATGGCATTTTTTTTCTCTGTTATGTGACCAAAAATACCTTGGAACTATTAACCAATAGCTCTGTAACTGTCCAACTCATCCCTTTTAGGCCCAATACTTTAACCACTTTTTTTTTTAACAACTGATTCTAGTCCATCCAGGCCCAATGCTACAACCCGCAACTCTGATACCACACTCTCACATCCCTTCCCACTCCGGAGGAGAGAATGTGAACCAACCCTTCTACCTGAGTTACCTATCTCTAATTCTGCATTCATATGATGATTCCCGATTCTTTTTTTTCTTTAAATATCTACACAATCAAGAATTTCCCTTGCTAACATTCTGATCTAGACAATGTATAACTCTTTATCTTCCCCAATCACAGATAGATCGAACGGTAGAGAATCATCCTACATAAAATCAATGGTGCAGAGAGCTTCACTTTTGGAATCAGAAACATATCAAAATTTCACTCTCGCACCCCACATACCGCATCCCACATTCCACATCCCGCATGCGGAATAACCTTTATGGAGATCAAAGTTGCAGAAATCAAAATTTACCATAAGTCATTTCCGCATCCTGCATCCCGCAATTTGCAGAAGGGAAATTGTGGAAAACACATTTCATCAAATGACATTTCCACATCCCGCATCCCACAAATTGCGAAAGGGAAAATGTGGAGATCGAAATTTCCAAAGAAATTTTCCGCATCCCACATCCCACATGTTGTGGAAAGGTTAAATCTGCAAAATTTCAATCTGTTAATGAAAATTTATAAGTATAAAACTTATTTTCAACATCCAAGCCATCACCAATCTAGCCGATCTAACTTCATAACAATTTAGAAAAATTTATTGAAATAAAATTACATACACATATACATCATTCATGAAATATACATCTGCATCAAATACATTCCATTCAAGCACTCATCATATTCATATTCATTTATAAACACATACAGTTGCTAGGATTGAAACACAAGAAATACTTATCTTTATCAAAAGCTTGTCCCACAATGAGCTATGTCGCTGCAACGTTCCACCCAACAATAGGCTAGTGTGCTCATCAATCTCTCAACAAAACTACCACCTCCGAGCTGGGCATGATCTCCCAGAGGAATAAGGAACACTAGCATACTTCCCCATATCCAAGGATACAATAAAACAAATCCAAGCCAACAAATTTGGGTTTATCAAGATTACATAGGCAGTGATTTACACATAGCCAAAGTTTATACAAGTCACAGCCAAGCCAACATATGGGTTTATCAGGATACCAGCAAAGCCATCCTTCCAGTTGGGTTTATTAGGCTTACATAGTCAATGGCTTACACTTAGCCAAAATTCACATGAGACACAACTAAGAAAACATATGGGTTTGTCAGAATACCAACCAAGCCATCCTTCTAGTTGGGTTTATCAGGCTTCCTAGGAGGTGGAAAGACTGATTTCTAAGCCAGTGAGCCCAATCCCAGAGCTATGGACACCTACATCGGATCTAAACTGACTTCTAAACATTTACACACCCAACACAAGGAATCATCCCCTTCTCTGCTACTTAGTCCCTCAAGCCATGCCTTCCCTTCTAGTGCTAGTCAGGGTATGCAAAGAAGAAAACCAAACCTCTAGATTGGTCTATGAGGTTCCTTCACACACTAGGTTTATCAAGCAAGTCCAGACTCCATTTCCATTCCACAAATTAGTTCAAACGTCAAAAGAGGATGTACACACAACGATCTTAGTTCTGGGATTAACAAAAACGTAAGATAACCAAGGAATACACACACACAACAATTAGGAAACTCTGGGAATTGTCTAATCCAGACCGACTACTGCAATTGCCAAAACAAAATCGTTTGATGGTCCTTCAATTCAAAAACAAAAAGCAGATTTTGGGCTTTTGCATCCAGGAAACAACTAACAGACAAGAAAATCTTAAAAAGAAAAACAATTCATAGAATAGGAAAATTTGTGAAGGATCCAGAATCAAAGCGGGTTTTTCTTGGCGCGGAAATTACAGAATCTCTTTCCAAAATGTTCCACATAGTACAAATCATGAGGGGAAGGTAAAACGCATCTACATGAGCGAAAGGAAGGCGTTTTTGGTGTTTTAATTCTTTCCCAAGAAAATTTAATTTAATTTTTTTTTCTTTCAGAAATGGGTGCTATTCCCATTTCAAATTTCTGCCTCCTCTTCCCATTCCCCCCCCTTATCCTTAGTAAAAATCATGCCCCATCTCATTTTGTTGCATTGACATAGCTGGCTGTAGGATTTTAATTAAAAAACATTGCAAATTTAACATGATGTCCAAACTTATAATGTTCAGCTAGCATAAAAACATCATCAGCCTAAATATTAATCACCGAAACATAAACACTAAATTGATGGTGGGGATTTTTCCTTGAGCTCCACACCATGATTATTTACATCATATTATTTAAATGCAAATAGGGTAAAAAACGGGGTGTTACAGAGCTTACAATTAAACTGCTTAGGAAAACCACCCAGACTAAAAAAAACATCACCAGTGACTCCTTCAATACATTAGCTTCTCTTGCAACATGACCTCCAATAAACAATGGTGGATTAAAAGGAAAAATATATGACGTGAGGAGCTACAACGAGTCTACAAGTCATGCAGTGGAGGGATTCCATGGGGCTCTCTTCAATATTAGCTTCCAGCACACAAATATTTTGTGGAAAGGGCTAAGTATTATATCTGATACCACTTGTTGGTAGGCACAATGCATAGCGCTCAAAAATTCTTAAAAACTTTTCTTCTATTAAACTATTAACATGATTTTGTACATATAGAAAAACCATCTAGAAAGATAGAGATGTATGGACACTCTGACAACTTAGCTTCTTAAAGAAGTTGAGAAACATTAAATGGCGTATTTACTCTATCAGTTAACAGTCCTGAAAGGTGCACGTGAATTTACATGGATGTGATGACATGGATAATGAAATTTATTTCCAACAATTCTTACTTGGAACTATAATTTTCATAGATTTCATTTCTCACTTGGAACTATATAAAGAAATTAATTATTTTATAGTTTTTTTAAAATTTCCCCATGCCTTTATTCAAAATCTAATATTTTAGTGGTTTTCCATTCTTGATATTTTGGATTTTACACACACACACACACACACACACACACACACACACACACATAATTGAATGTGTGGACCATGAGCTACCAAATGAAATGAAATATAGTTTATTCATATATATGATATATAAATAAATAATTGCTTTTTAAAACTATTTGTTCTTTGATTTCCATTTTTACGAACGAGAGTGATTTAGAGAATCTCAAATTTTTTAAACTGGCATTTGCACCGAGAGGTGTAAAGAAATGTAGAGAGGGTAAAAATATTGAGTCTTTCCACAACTGAACCTTTTTGAATTTCCTTGGGAGATTGAAAATTAAATTTTAATAATACTTTTCTGGGTACTACTGACCTGACTTACAACAAAGGTTTTACCTCAAGACATGCATGACTAAATACATCAACATAGGATCAACGTATCTCTCTTCCTGCCTCTCTCGTCCCAGCTTCCTCATTCCATATCTTCCTCCCTCTCTCTCTCTCCCCCCTTCCCATTTCTCTCTCCCCCCTTCTCTCTCCCTCCTCTCTCTCCCTCTTTTTCCCTGACTGTCTCTCTCTTTNATAAACACACCTTTAAAAAAACTTAGAATTATAGCAACAATTAACTAGATTGATTCACACAAATCCACGGGATTTGTATCCAAAGGTTTTTATGATATTCTTGATTTCTGACTTCCGATTTTCGAATCGCGGAAATAGCAAGATCAATTTTTACACTTATGATTTGTCACTTTTTCGATTTCCTCCCTTTCCTGTTTCGAGTTCGAAAAGTAGAATAGCCACATGTTTGTGCATCAAATATTGACTTCCCGATTTTCGACTTTCGAAGTTCGGAATGCAAAAATCAGAAACTACATTTTATTTTATTTTATCACTTAATCCTTCTATTTCTTCCACCTTGGTATCCACTGTCCATGTATTCATGAATAAATACATGAATGAAGGATCAACATGTCTCTCCCCCGCTACTTCTCTCCTCCCCGCTTCCTCGCTTATTATCGTCCTCCCTTTCTCTCTCTCACTCTCCTGCCCATTTCTCTCTCCCCCTTCTCTCTCCCTCCTCTCTCTCCCTCTCTCTCTCTCTCTCTCTCTCTTTTAAATAATAATAAAAATACCTTTAAAAAAACTTAGAATTATAGTAACAATTAGCTAGATCACTTCAGACAAATCCACGGGCTTTGTATCTAAAGGTTTTTATGATATTCTTGATTTCCTACTTTCGATTTTTGGATCATGGAAGTTGGAAAGAGTAAATTTTACACTTATGATTTGTTAGTTTTTTTATTTCTTCCCTTTCTCATTCCATGTTCATAAACCAAAATAATCACATGTTTGTGCATCAAATCTTTACTTCCCGATTTTCGACTTCCAAAGTTTGGAACACAAAAATCGGAAACTACAATTTTTTGTATGTTATCACTTACTCATTCTATTTTTGTCGCCTTGGTCTCCGTTGTCCATGTATTCATGACTAAATACATCAAGGGAGGATCAATGTATCTCTCTCCCCCTTCCTCTCTCCTCCCTGCTTCCTCACTCCATATCTTCCTCCCTCTCTCTCTCTCTCCTTTGCCCGTTTCTCTCTCCCCCCTTCTCTCTCCCTCCTCTCTTTCCCTCTTTTTCCCTCACTCTCTCTCTCATTTTTAAATAATAAAGAAAATAACTTTAAAAAAAGTTAGAATTATAGTAACAATTACCTAGATCGCTTCACACAAATCCACGGGCTTTGTATCCAAAGGTTTTTATAATATTCTTGATTTCTAATTTCCGATTTTCGGATCGCAGAAGTCGGTAAGATCACTTTTTACACTTATGATTTGTCAGTTTTATGATTTCCTCCCTTTCCCATTTCGAGTTCAGAAACTGGAACAGTCACAAGTTTGTGCATCGAATCTTCACTTCATGATTTCCCACTTCCGAAGTTCGGAAGACAGAAATCGAAAACTACAATTTTTTGTGTTTTATCACTTACTAGTTCTATTTCTATTGCCCTTGTCTCTGCCGCCCATGTATCCTAGATCTATGGTCTAGATTCTTTTTGGTCAAAAATACAAAAAGTTTTATTTCTGCATTCCTCACTGCATAAAGCAAAGCTCATAAATACAAAAATTTTATTACGAACTTGTAACTTCTGATTTTCGTGTTCCGCACTACGGAAAGCGGAAGTCGAAAATGGATTTCTTTGACGACTTGAAAAAAATGGATCCCCGAGGACTTGAAGCGGATTTTATTAATTGAAATTTTCATGCTTCTACAGATGCTTCATTTAGTTGTGGAAAGATTCAATATTTTTACCCTCCAGTTGTCGAAAGATTCCATTCTTGTGACCTCTGATTTCCATAGTGCGGAATGCAAAAATCAGAATAGTATTTGTCTCATATTTTTTTTTATCTTAGCTCTCAATTTCCACTTTCCGCATTGTGGAATACGTTTGATTTTTAATTTGGCAATTTTTGTTTTGATCCTTCCCAATAATTTTGTGGAAATTTTTATTTGCGAGCCTTCATATCAGCCATTTGTGTTTTCGTTATATCCATTGTCTAGATTTGTTTGAATTTTTGAGGTTTTAGCATTTGTTTTACTGTTTCTGGAGATTTTTACTGCTCTTTCTTTTCACTTGAATTTACATCGACTGTGTTATTTTTACACTTTAGTAAGTTTTGACGAGGTTTGCCAAATTTCGAGCATAAATGGCATTTCACCTAATAAAATTTTCTTTCCATAGTGCGGAAAGAGAGGATCCATTTTTTTCAAGTCATCGGGGAAATCCATTCCTGGCTTCCGCTTTTCGCAGTGCAGAAAACGAAAAAATGGAAGTTACAAGTTCGTAATAAAACTTTTTTCATTTCCAACCTCCGCTTTCCGCAATGCAGAATGCTGTATTCAGAACTTTGACTTTTTATTTTGGTAATTTTTGTTTTGATCCGCTTTTCGCAATGCAAAATGTGGAAGCCAAAACACTAAATCGAAAGTTTCCCAATAATTTTTTCGAAGTTCTTATTTGTGAGCCTTCATCTCAGCCGTTTGTTTTTCTTTAGATCCATGCTCTATATTTTTTTTCCCGTTGAGGTGTTGTCTATATAGTCTATTTGAATTTTTGAGGTTTTTACCATTTGTTTTACCTGTGTTTTTACTGTTTCTGGAGATTTTTATTGTACTTTATTTTCACTTGAGCTTATATATATCAGTGGTTTTCAAATCTTTCCACCAGTAAGTTAACTCGTAACAACCATTTATCCTATTATTTTTACACTGTAGTAAGTTTTGACCAGATTTGCCAAATTTTGAGCATAAATGGCATCTCTGGGTTGCAAAAACACAAGATAAAAAAAGGATCTGCAAGAAAAAAGGTCCAAGGACCCAAACAATGGAGTCTTCACAGACACTAGTGGGCGTATTTATGAAAACCAATATTTACACTAGTCGAGAATTCATTCTTTTTTCAATAATGATGATTTCTCAGGAATTCCTCATGACCAACCGGCTTACATCGGAATTCGGAGCTCACAGTTCCATCTAATTGTTTCCAGACCAACATTTATTCCCTACACAAATGTAGTGAAGTGGGCACTCGACCACTCTGAACCCGAGGATTGATTTTTCAATGACCACATTCACTTATTTCTGGTGCTGTTCAAACCTGATATTTTTTCCAAGGCTTACGCACTTGGAACCCCGAAACAACTACTGAACTGTAACTTCCTTGATGAAGCAATCTCCTATTTCAATTACGAAGATGTGGTGAAATCATGGATGGAAAACCATACCGTGTTTAGTTCACAACCAAGTAATATATACTCTACTTCATGGTTCATGGAACCATTTTCACTACTCATATCCATGTTCTGCCGATTATATGGTGAGACAAATGGCACATTTTTCAAAGCAGAATGGGTTCCGGTAGCCCAACACATTATTGTTATAGGTGAGTCCTTCAATTGGTCTCAAATATTATCTATTAATTTGAAAAATAAAATTGATAAATACTAGAAAACCTAGGAAATCAAAAAACCCAATTTTACATGTTAGCTAATGTCATGGACGTTTTTTGTGCGACTCCGTTATTTCCCGACCTAGGTTGGAAATGGTAAAAGGATTGTCTACCGGTCCATATTTACTTCTCTGACATGTGGGAGGATAATTTTGTTCCTCACATATATGAGATCTGCAACCTTTTATTAGGGTCCATGTATCACAATTTCTTTGTGGAAATTGAACCCAATAGATAGAACAATAACACTCACAAAATTGCTGATCAAACATGCAAAATTCACACCAAAGGAGACTAAAATTGGAGCATAAAACTAATATGTATTAAGTAAGTGTACAATAGAAAACCTTGTGAAGTAATAGGATGCTCAAATATATAATTGCATGAGAGGTTCGAATGCATAAGGATGCTATTCAAAATAGTAAAAAAGAAGGCTTACCAAAACTAGTCAAATCCCCCATAGGTGCATAAAGAAGTTTCCAAATCTATGAAGATGCTCACGAATTTTCTAAGTCAAGTGGGAAATATAAAGAGGGATGGAAAGACAAATCATACATTATTTTAATTGGAGAAAAAGAGGTAGGATGATGTGGGAAAAAAAGAAAGCAGTTACACCTAGACTAGATTTTCCTTTTTCCTTAAAACAACTGTAAAGAAAGGGAGCTTTCAGGAAAAAGTATATATGTGCTTTAAGGAACTAGAAATAAATTAGAATTGCTAAAATTGGTTTCCAAGATGTTTCCCAAGCACTCCATGACTCAGTTTTAGCATGTGTTGATTTCTAGGACATGTGGAAGGAAACTAGCATATAATGGAATCTAGGAATCTAGGTAATAAGAAAAATATGATTATTTAATGTCAAATGTAGGTAAATATGGGTTGATTATTTTAACAACCCCCCTTAATACTGAATTTATGAGTAAATATCAGAAAACTATAGGTCCTAGCAACAATGCTTAATCACCCTTTACGTACTGCTTGTCCATTCACCCAAGGAAAGAGGCAAAAACCCAGTGGGAAAAATCCTCCCTTAAACATGGACATGTAACAAAATTTGGAAATATTGTCATCAATCATGCTTCACAGCATGATCATAAATCCCCAGCATTTATTTGATATTGCTGAAGATCTTCTCATAAAAAACTTTGGTGAATATGTCTGCTACTTGTTCTGAAGATGCACAGAAAAGTAGAACAATGGTACCATCATGCACAAGCTGTCTGATGTAGTGCATATGGATCTCAATGTGCTTGGTTCGCTGTCTCTAAAATGGATCATTTCAGATTTGAATGGTGCTCTGATTATCACAGTAGATAATAGTTGAAAACTATGATTCGAAGCCACATTCTCCAAGTATCCCCTGCAACCACAAACATTGAGTTGCTGCATTCACAACTCCTATATACTTTGCTTTTGTAGATGAGAGTGTTATGGCACTTTGGTTTTTCTTTAACATTTGATTGGCCCTTCTACAAGCATGAAGACATATCCTGATTTATACTTTTGATCTATGTTGTCACCTTCCCAATCAGTGTCAGTAAACCCAATCAAATCAAGATCAGATTTTGCTTTGTAGAAGATCCCATGAGTTCTTATTCCTTGAACAAATTTTAGGATCCTCTTGGCTGCTCTCTAGTGGATCTCATGAGGCTGATACATGTATATCTAAGCCACACTAACTTCATAATATAAATCAGGTTTAGTGTGTGTAAGATAAAGCAAACACCCAATCAACTGCCTATACAGTGTATTATTTACCATAGAAGAAGAACCTGCTTCTTCAAGCTTAACTCCTAAAAGGAATGGAGTCTTGCTTGGATTGCAATATTTCATGTTGAACTTGATGATCAAATCTGAATCATACTTGTATTGATGTACTTTTATTCCATGTTGGTATTCAGAAATTTTGAGACCCAAGAATTGGCTCAACAATCCCAAATTTGTCATAGAAAATGTATGGTTCATTGCATCCTTCAAGGAGGCAATCTCTTTCTTTGAACTTTATATAATCAGTAGGTCATCCAAATACAAAAAAATAATCATCAAGGTACCATGAATCAGCTTCAAATATACATTAGGATCATACTTGCATCGAACAAAACTCAGTGACAGCAGAAAGCCATCAATATTGGCATACCAAGCCCTAGGGGCTTGCTTGAGCCCATACAATGATTTCTTTAACCTGCACACTAAATATGGACTAGAAAAAAACCCTTTAGGTTGCTGCATGTAAATCTCTTCAATTATATCTCCATTTAGGAAAGCACACTTCACATCCATGTGATGTACTTCCCACTGCTTTGAAGCTGCAATGGCTAGAGCTAGCCTTATAGAGTCCATCTTTTCCAATGGTGCAAAGGTTTCATTGTAGTCAATACCATTTACTTGTGAGTAGCCATTGGATACAAATATTGCCTTATATTTTAAAGGTGAACCATCAGCATAAAACTTATTCTTGAATACCCACTTACATTGAACTAGCTTCCTCCCTGGGGGAGGATCAACTAGTTCCCAAGTGTTGTTCTTCTGGAGCAAGCTGAATTATTCTTTCATGGATGTTTTCAATATTGGATCATGTGCTGAATATTCATATGTCTATGGATGTTATTCAACCAATAGATATCACTTCTCAGTAAACATAGGATATTTCACACAAAGGGCACTCTCAAATTGAGATCTAGTCCTCCTAGTGTCATTAGGATTTATAGCTAGTTCCCCAGCTGCATGAATGGTATTTTCTGCCAATTTTGGTATTGTAGTACTGTTAGGATATGAAATAAAATAATAATTATTAGACATAGCAGAATCAGCAAACTCATTAGTCTCTTCACTTACAATCAATGGTTCTGGTGATGAGGAGGACTCTCCAACTTCAATTGTTTCTAAAGGCTCTTCTTCAAACTGAACACTTCTTTCAATGAAAGCTCTGTTAGAACTAAATTTTATCAGCTTGTACCCTTTTGAATCTTTAGAATACCCAACAAATAGGCACTCTTGGCTTTGGGGTTACAAATCCTTCCTCTTTTCAGTTGGAATTCTAGCCCAAGCCCTTGAGCCAAAAATCCTGAAATGGGTCACATCTGGCTTGTGCCCACTCCAAGATTCTAAAGGAGTAATACCATCAATATGCTTATGAGGAACCCTATTCTAGATGTAGGATGCACAGTTTATAGCCTCATCCCAAAACTTTGGTGGTAAAGTCTTATCCTCCATCATGCAGGTTGCCATCTCTTTCAGTGATCTGTTCTTTCTCTCAGCAACACCATTTTGTTGTGTTGTGTAAGGGATCAAATGTTGCATCTGGATACCTGCATCTTTGCAATACTAAATGAGCTCAGACTTGACATAATCACCACCATTGTCAGATCTAAGTATCTTGAGTTTCCTCCTAGACTGGTTTTCAACCAAGGATTTAAAGACTTTGAAGAGGTCAAAAACTTTAGACTTATGCTTTAGGAAGTGAACCCAACAATACCTGGAAAAGTCATCTATGAAGGTGAGTGCATATTTGTCTTGACTCATGGACATATGAGAGAATGGACCAGCAATGTCACTATGGATCAACTCAAGAGGTGCATAGGTTCTCTCATGACTATCTCTGTCATACTTGTGCTCTGGGTGTTTTCCTAGGATACAACCTTGACAGACTCCCTTAGAAAACTTAATATTTGGTAACCCTATGACCATATATTTTTCACTAAAATTAGAAAGATACTTCTAGTTAAGATGTCCAAATATTTCATGCCAAATCTTACTTGCTTCATTATCATGCATCAGAAGAGCAGAGGGGTTTGAGTAGGGTAGGAAATGGGAAAACTTGTATACCTTCGAAGTGTGATCAACAACACCTTTTTCTATGACTTTACCATTCAAAATCTCAGTCATTTCAACATCATCAGGGGAGAATATGAACTTCTTTGGAGACCCAGTATGATTCATCTGGTACAGTGACAAGATATTAGAGGCAAGACCTAGAACATACAACACATTATTGAAATTACCATGGTTAAGATCAATCCTACCCTTCCCCAAACTGTCAGTGAGAGAGTAATCTCAAAAAACTATTGGTGGACCTTTCAACATGTCAATATGAAAGAATGTCTCATTTGTTGAAACCATATTTCTAGAAGCTCCAAAATCTATGATGAAGCTAGGTGAGCTTGATGTACCAACAACCAAGGCATGTACTCTCTCTCTCTGCCTTATGAATTTGATCCTCGTTCCCTCTTATTTAAGCAATCAAGAAGGGATATGTTATTCTTCTCCAGGAATTGGGTCAACATGTCAATTTTCTTCTTCATACAAGAGCTCTCAGGATGATAGCCCTTACTGCAGTATGCACACTTGCTCATTTCTCCTTTATTCTTCTTCTTCTTAGAGTTCTTCTTGGAGCCTTGGGGATCCTCTTGAGGCTTGTTCTTCTCTCTCTTTTTCTTATGTGGCTTTTTATATTTTTTCTTACTTTTTGAATCCACCCTGGAATCTCCCACAACCAAATATTGGTCTTTGGAAGGTTTGATGGTTCCCATCATCACCAAATTATCTTTCTCCTATGTGAGGGATTCCATGAACTCTGCAAGCTTAGGCATATTCCAAGCTCATGTTGTCAACTTGGTGGCATGGAAGGTCACAAAAAACATTGAATAGTCAGAACTAATATTAGAGAGTATGGCCAATACTATTTTCTCTTCCTTATTTTCGATCCCACACTGTTTTAGATGCAAAACAAGGGCCTTAAACTTGGAAAAGTAGAGTTGCAATGATAAGAAGCTACTGGGACTCAAGGAGATCAGATCATTCTTGATTTCGTGTCCTCTCATCTCATCTGTCTCTCCAAAAATATAATCAAGATTATCCTACACTTCATTAGGTTATGTCGATCCATCAAGATGGAAGAGGAGGTCTCTTGAAATGCTCAGACACAAAAGACCATAGGCCTCATCCCTCCTGTTGCCATTTAATTTTATCTGCAGCTGCATTGGGATATGCATAAGTTTCCATGGTCACTGTGTAGAGACCTTTCTCTCACAATAATATCTCCATCTCAACTATCCACTCAAATAAATTGAATGGGGTCAAGATGGTCTTCTGAGATTGGTCCATAGCTCAGTAACTATGCCCTCCAGTCAGTAGAATGCGCTCCCAATCAATATGTCAAACCTGAAATAGAAATATGGAAGGAGATAAATCAATATACAAAGGATCTAATACCATGTGGAAATTGAACCCAAGAGATAGAACAATAACACTCACAAAATTGCTAATCAAACATGCAAAATTCACACCAAAGGAGACTGAAATTGGAGCATATCACTAACCTATATTTAGTAATTGTAAAATATAAAACCTTATGAATTAATAGGCTACTCAAATATATAATTACATGAGAGGTTTGAATGCATAAGGATTCTTTTTGAAATAGTAAAAAAGTAGGCTTACCAAAACTAGTCAAATCCCCCATAGGTGCATAAAGCAGTTTCCAAATCTATGAAGATGCTCATGAATTTACTAAGTCAAGTGGGAAAGATAAAAAGGGATGGAAATACAACTCATACATGCTTTTAATTGGTGAAAAAGAGGGAGGATGATGTGGAAAAAAAAACAAAGCAGTTACACCTAGACTAGCTTTTCCTTTTGCGTTAAAACAACTGTAAAGCAAGGAAGCTTTCAGGAAAATGTAGATATGCACTTTAACAAAACAAGAATAAATCAAAATTGATAAAATTGTTTTCAAGGATGTTTCCTAGGTGCTCCATGACTCAGTTTTAGCATGTGTTGACTTCTAGGACGTGTGGAAGGCAACTAGCATAGAATGGAATCTAGGAATCTAGGTAATAAGAAAAAAATGATTAATTAATGTCAAATGTAGTTAACTATGGATTGATTATTCTAACAATATTAAAGGTCGATGCTCTGACATTTTCAGTAAGATCCAAGGATTTAATTAGTCTGCATGGAGATTGGTACGTTGAGGAATATTTCTCTTATTTTAGAATTTGGGAAAGCAACACCATCCATTTGTTTCCCAGAATTGTTCCAGACCGGATGGTTTTATAGGAATTTTCCTTTCAAACCATCATTGATGGTGCGCATGAAAAATTGGCTAAGAACAAGAGGAAGAGTTGGCCTAAGTTCCCTTTGCATATAGATTCTTTGGTTATACAAAATTCTATCCATGCAACTGTACTGGGTAAGGAGATTACAACTATGAAGATGGGAGAAGCTAGCAAAAGGATGCATTATCTTAAGTCTTTCCTCACTAGCGTTTTTTCTTAAGAAAAGAATAAGTTCAATTATACAAATGAATATTTTCTAGATGGTTTGATGTATAGGGAACTTGTTGATTTTCAGGAAGCTATGGAAAACATCACTATTCCAGAGGTAAAGTCCCATGTTTTGAAATATCAAAAAGAAATGAAGGAGTTTAACCTTCATTTTAGAAAATTGAAATTTGAAGAAGAGGACAAGGTTGTAAGGGAAAACATGGAAAGAAAATAAAGACATCAAGTAGCAACAACTTCTGCTTCAGCATGCAAGTCCAAAGACAAAGGCAAATCTATCATAGAAACCATTGGGTGTGCTCACTCTTCCCAAGAGATGGAATCTCGTCAAAGAGGGGAAGAATTCAATCCAAGTATATCCAATCTTAGTGCTCAACTTAGGAAACATGTCCAAGAGGTTGAACCTCAACCAAATAATAAGAAAACTTAGCTTGTTTCTCACCAACCAAAAGTTGTTGAATCGTTAGTGGCTCAAACAGATCAAATACCTCAGCAGGTACTCAGGGATCAACAACGATTGCAAATAGCTGCAGTTTCCCTTCAAAAGAATGTTCCTCCTCAAGTTCCTGTGATCTATCAGGTTGATCCTCAATCTGAGCATGAGATTGAGATCCATTAAATTGATGGTGATCTAGAGGAGGATATTGGAAATCCCACTTTCCCTATGAATATGTATACCTCCAGGACATCTTTTGTCCCCAATTCACAATTTTTAGGAGATCATTTTCATGCTTTATTCCCTCATTCCTCTTTTCCCCATGCGGATTTAAATCCTATTATTAAGGACGCTTCTACATATACTTCCCATGTTTCCCCACGTGTTTCATCAATTCCCCATATAGCTCAGACTCCCACCACATCTTCTCATATTCCTTTTTTCCAAGTGGAAACCCCTTCCATATCTACTATCCCTTCTTCACAAAATAAAACCCCTATTCCCACTTCTTTCACTTCCCTCATATCTATTTTCCCTACTCCCGCCTTGGAATTTCCTCCCCTTAATGTAGAAATCCCGATCTCATAATCAGAACTTCAATCATCAACCTTAGTACAAAAAGAAGTTGTTTTAGCTGCAGAAGACATGGCAGATTTTGGAGAATATGTAGTTGTTTCCTTAGAGAAATATTTTTGGAGCAAGAAGGACATGGCCATTTTGAAGGAAGGTTTGAAGAGGAAAAGAGAATGCACACTGAAACATCTTCTTGGATTTGATCAAATGTTTTGGAGAACTGATGCCCCTAATGAAAAGGAAGGAGCATTAGATACAACAGCTGCTATGGGAGTCTTTGCAGGGGCTAACTATAACTTAGTGTCCCAGCTGACTAAATATCTCCTCAGTAAGGAATAGGAACTACAGAAAGCAAGAAAGCATCTAGAAGAAGCTGAGGAATGCCACCTTAAGGACATTGAGCTTCTTAAACAAGAGCATCAAGGTAAATAGAGACATTCAGAGAAGAAAATCGACAATCTCAAGCATCATCTTGAGAAATCAGAGGTCCTGAACAAGGAACAGGCTAATCACAATGCTACCCTAGAGAAACAACTCAAATAATTACAGATATCTTCATCTACCTCATCATTTACAACATTAATAGCTAAATAATTTAAACAACTAGCTTGTAAGGTAAATGAGTAGTATCATCAAACCATGACCAGCCTGTATACAGGGTTGTGTGAAATACAGGAACTGTACAAATCATTTGGAGAACAGTCGGATGTCCTGCAGGATCATTATAATTGGAAAACTGCAACAATTAAGGCATTGGAATATGTGAGTGGTTGGAAAATAAATATCAAATACATACCAAAGGATATGCCAATCATGGATAAAGTTTGGGCTAAAAAAATCGGAGTGACAATTGAAACTTGGGGAAGCCTCTGCGATGCAGTAGCAATCATAATCCAAGATGGCCAGGAAGCATGCAAGCATAGGTGGAAAACTTCAGAGGTTTTACTCGATTTCACATGGTTTCCTATGCTAGAACTGATCAAAGAAGCACCTTCACCCAAGCTAAAATTAGATGAAGATGACTTATCTTTTTCTACAGCCAAGGATAAAATTGAGGGTGTCATCCAGTTGAACCTGCAGGAGATCACGAGGTGGATTGAGACACCTGGTTTTGCAATGGTTAGGATGGAGGTTTATGTTGGTAAATGGAAAATGATGAAGAAGAGGGAGATCACGTTTGAGATTTTGAGGGAAGAAATTCATTTGGAACAGGATAAATCTCAGGACATTGATTTCTTGATGGAGTTAAATGTTAGGGGGCGTTCCGCCCTTGGTTCAAGGTAAACTGTTTGATGTTGTAATCCCACATGTTGGGAATTTTCTTTCATTTTAATACTTTGTAATATAATTTAAAGGGAAACATTTCCTAAGTAGGGAAGACGAATTTTTTGGAGACTACATGTTGAACTATTTCATATATGTGATTTATTATGTTGCTAACAATTAGTAAATGATATTTGATACTAAGTTGTTAACTAGTATAACCTATTGGATATATTGAATATTTCTTAGCTTCCGGATAAACCTTATACAATATTTGGTTTGATATTTATTTGAATTTGGTTGTGGAGATTGATGTTAGCCTGCATATTTGTATGTTAAGAAATTAAACCTCTTTTACCTTTATCTTTTTGAATTATTCAAACTTGGTATCATTTTGTGTATCAACCCGGTCAAGTGGAAAATTGACCATGCAAGACCTAAAGAACGGTTTTGCAGTGACCGATATTGGAGAAGGACAACCAAAGACATATCAGGAAAGCTCTGTAGTTTTGGAAACATTGTAATGTTTTTCAATTGAATAAAATAACACTATTACTTATGTTATGTTCTATGATTATTTATTAAATTTGTTTCATCAATTTTGAGTTATTCTTCTATATTTGTGGTACATTGATCATAGGTTGCTGATGTATAAAATGTGTTGATTTATGTACTGATTTTGCATTACAATTTTCACATATGAAATGTACAGTGGAAAAATGTATTTATTTAATTTACATACTTTTTTACTACAAGCGAAGAATGGTTATTGATTCCTAATACTAATTTTCCAATTAGTATGACTTCATAGGATAGTTTTGTATTCATATAATACTTTAGATAAAGCATTGCAATTGTTATTATTGAGTTTTATTTAAAGTTAATTTAAGGAAATAAGAGTTGATCTATATTTTGTATACGTCGAGGAATTATTTCCTTGTTATCAATTATATATCATAACTGTCCTACTTAAAAACTTTCACAGTCAATGTCTCAGTTTCCTGAGACAGTTTAGTCTAGAACCCAATTATTTCAAAATTTCTTGGATCTTTCTTGAAACAAAAACATATATGTTACATCAACAAGTGACCAAACAAAAATAGTACATCTATATAAAAACAATGAGAAGCTTCAACCACAATTTGGTTTTAAATACTTTGAAGCAAGTAAACTTTCCTCTTGTTTCCTACATTGGACATATGGATTGTCTTGCATTCGAGAGTATATGGAAAAAGGGAAAGGTGGATAAATGTGAATTCCTAAAAGAGATGTAACGTTTAATATTGCAGTGAATGTAAGCCCTTGTCTATTAGTGTTTCCAATATCTATTGTTACATTTTGTAGGATCATACATTGTGATTTATGAATTGTTAAACCCCATGCCATATGAAGTGGTAGTTGCCTATGATATCCTCTTGTTATAAGAGATATTGGAACATAAGTGGGATTAGAAGCATCCCATAAGGGTCCTCTGTAATGGAGGAATTCGACAACAATAAAGGATGGTAAGGTAGGAGGTTGTTCATTGGAGTTGTAGACAATGTCAATGACTTTTCCATGTGAGCCGTTAACAAGTCATGGTTGAATCCACAAATTAGCAGTTAGCATGACTTCTTGACCAATATAAAGAAGGAATTTTAATGGAAACTGTTCATCATCAATGGATTGGTGGGCATGTTTGTTCCTTTGTTCTGCAAAGCAATGTGCAATTGGCATATTGAGCTATTTCAACATGTGTTTTTTGTGCAGTGCAATAGACCTATTTGTGGGATACATGTGGATAGATTGTTGAAATGAATAGTTTTTCATATGTGAAAGGCATGAGGTTTTTCTTTTCATTAGGAGTGCCCAATATTCAATAGTTGGTGTTTCATTTTGAAGGTTTAGCAAGAGTTGGTGAAAGACAGTTTGAGAAGGGTTATTTCCTTTTCGTCGAAAAATTGTTTTGAGAATGATAAAAGTATCAAATGTACGCTAGAGAGAAGTTCCAATGAATGAGCCTGCATACATGGGGATGTCCTTTACAAGAGGAAATTGTCCGAAGTCACCAAGAAGGATGTTAGCGGATAAATCTACTCAAACGGACTCAATCCAGATCTCC
The DNA here is from genome assembly GCA_001517045.1 of Pseudotsuga menziesii. NCBI lineage: Eukaryota > Viridiplantae > Streptophyta > Pinopsida > Pinales > Pinaceae > Pseudotsuga > Pseudotsuga menziesii. Next base: position 78,238 of record LPNX010932721.1, read on the forward strand.
CTAGTTGAAATGGATGTAGAACAAATCAAATACATAATACAACCTACTTTCCTAGATCAATAAAAGATGCAAGTTAACATATAGATCACTTACCTGCAATATGCAAATAATTTTCTCTCTTTGTTGATCCAAGCTCCAGAGCCTTCATATATTCAGCTGCAAAACCCTGTAAAGCAAGTGGAAACAAGCAAACAATACATGTGTATCCAAACATGAATTGATCTAAGCTAATAGTTAAGGAACAAAGATCTAAACATTATTAACACAATAACATTTATGGAAAGAGATTTGTATTAATGTAATCAAGGAGATACATAGAATTATATAAAAAAAACATCACAACCTAGCCTTAATGTTGCAATATTCCATTCAACAATCCAAGCCAAGCCTCCAAAGGATGATAGGGATCACCTAGAAATTCCACCAGCATAAAAGTACCATAGTCCTTCACCCCTTCCAAATGGAGAGAGGGTTTTATTTATAAGGCTAAAGGGATCGAGTAGGTTGAGGATTAGGATGAGGGATCTAAGGGTTATTCCCAATAGGTTAGGAACCAAATGCCACCTCACCTAGATGATAGGGATAGACATCCACCTCATCCACCTTCGATAAGGGCCTCAAAGCTCTATTTTTTTCCCTCAAAACTACACCATTGCACCTTCCATGAAGGGAAAGAGCACCATTGGCACACCTAGAAATAGGAGATAGAGCGTCGACACCGATGCACCTAGCATGAAGGGAAAGAGCACCATTGTCTCTTCTAGAATTAAGGGAAAAAGTGTCGGCCTTCCTAAAGAGGGAAAAAAGACAGGAAAAACCTCAATCTCGATCAACTTTAGCAGAGTGAAATTTGGGGATTAGGAAAAGGGTTGACACATGGATCAAGAGGACAAGATTTTGGTGTAACAAAGGATTATGGAACAACCACCAAATGGGATTGTACAATGTGAGGGGAAATCCTAACGTAAGCATGCATCAATTTGAGTTAGCTTTTTTGGGCCAATAAAGCTCATTTCATCTACAAGAATATAGTGAATATGATAGAGTTCTTCTTGAAGTTTTGAAAGCAATTGGACTTCAAGGGAGAGAATTTCACCAATGGGTATTCAAATATAAGAATGTATTGTAGATGCATGCATGTTAAAAGAAGAAATACTAGTTGGAGCAAGGAGAAGAAGTGGGGAGGAAGTTTGTTCAGATGCAGTTTGGAGTGCAGATTTCAAGCAAGATATGAGGTAATATTTCCCAATTCCTGAAGTACCTTGAATCACCATTTTGATTAGTTGAGCAAGTGAAGTGATTCTAATATGGGAAATGACAAGATCAAAGGCTATCCATTGTGTGGGAGATAAGGAATCGGATGAATTGGACAACGACGAGGTGTCTTCATGTAGTTGGGTGGACAAGTGATTGAGTTCAATCAATGATGTTTCTATCTCATGCAAATGGGTGCTTATATTGTTATGTGTCCAATCATGATTTTTTGTCAAAATCATGATGTCCAAGCATTTTAAGGTCATCAATCTGGATGTTGTTTCCTTGTCGCATTTGAGAGAGAAGTTCCCATTCATCCATGCTATGGGGCAAGGGAGAGATAATAGCATCAGAGTTTGAATCATCAGATAGAGATGTAGAGGGTTCTTCTTGTGCATTCTCAACATGCCACACAACATATGTGCCTTTAAAGTGATTCAAATGAATAATAATTTCAGAAGTTCCTGTTCCAATATCCTGATAGATAGAATGAAAATATTTGTATAGAAGAAGTTCGCTCCAACAAAACAGTTAAAAATATGAAGAATCAAAGGGAGGAATGGAATTGAACTATGGATAGAGTCTAAAAATCTTGTGACACAAGTTTTGTTTCCATGTATTTTTTTTCCTATTAGGCGAGAAAGACCAAGAACGAGCAACTTCAAGCAGGGTTAGATGTTCAAGAGAAAAAGGTATTTGCATGTATGCAAATATGAAGGGGGGGTGTTGGAGGGGTGTTATTAGTGTCATTAAAAACATGTCAGAAAACACTTTGGCTCACATTTAGAGAAAATAAGTGAGGGATACAAAGCACAAGAGGGAGTTTTTGGAGCATGTGACATGTCTCTTGTGCACTAATGTCTCGTTCTGCAGCTGTTTGTGCAAGCAATTGTTTGATTGGCTGAAGAATGAGGCCATCACTTGGTACTAAATGTGCAATGTTGGTGCAAATATTAAACAAATTATAATAGATATCCAACGATTTAATTGTGAACCCGGAGAGAGCATAAACTTGTGAGGTACATACACAATATATGCAGGGTCAGAGTATTTCTAACCTATTCTACAACCAAAATTGAATCTAAGTTATGAAAACAAGAAATTGTATGGAAGTAAATCTAATTGTAGAAAACATGAAATTGCATAAATTAACTTGATAAAGAATTACTGAGATTGCATGAAATAAACTGGTGTAAAGCAATCAAAATTAACTTGTGAGCTCACAATAAATCTATACTAACAATTCATAAGAAAAACATAATTGAAAATCTATATGAACAACTCATAAGAAAGAAATTATTGAAAATCTATATTAACATGGGAGAATCAAAGGATGTGCATTAAGCATCATCTGCATTACATAACAATTAAGAATCCACTCTATGACTAACTCTAAACTATTATCTACTTGTAAACCACTAGAGATATCTCTAACCAAAATCAGGAGAGAGCCCTCCTATTTATCCATGAATTAAAGATAACTGATCATAATTACATATCCACTATTCTCTCAACTTATCCCTCAAAATCCTCAACAACTATACAACTCATCCCTTCAAATCCTCAACAAATCTACAACTCATCCCTTCAAATCCTCAACAAATATAAAACTCATCCCTTCAAATCCTCAACAAATCTATAACTCATCCCTTCAAATCCTCAACAAATATTGGATGAGATATTCTCTCCACATTTCCATGATCTTCTCCTTGAAATTAGCCCACATCTAGAAGATGAAATTCTAATTTGAGGCTAAGTGGTGGCTTTTGAGCTTGTTAAAGTCTTCAAATACACCTGTCAGCATCACCAAACTCACCCAACTTTAAAGTATAATGAAAATATGTTATTTTTCTCAATAATTAACCACAAATTCACTCAAAATACTAAAAAATAAATGATTTGGAAAATGGTAATATAAACCCATATTTATTATTAAAGTGGTGAATATTAATGGTTTTAACGAAGGATAAGATAGGAATAAGGTGACAAATGGTATAGGAAAGATGAATAAAATGTGGTCTTTTTGTAGCTCAACATTCCCCCCAACTTGACTGTTTGCATGTCCTTGTGCAACTATGCATTAATTTTCTTTAAAAATTTTGGAACCAAAGCCAAACTGCTTCACTTCCCCCTGCCGACACTTAGTCAAATGATCCTTGAATATTGTAAACAAGGCTTCCACCAAGTTGAATACTGTAGGTGCCATGGCCTCTATGGAATACAACATGTGTGCCCTAGAATCCTGGTGCACTCCCTGACTCTTGACCACTCTCTGCATAGTAAATAAGATAGTCCGTAGAGGTCCATCCATCACTGCCTTTATGGGTATTTTTTTCCCTGATGTCCTCATACCTAGGATACAGTGATGGTCTATCATCTCTTGTGTGGTAATATCCCCTCCTCGAGAACCTATCAACGAGATGGAGGTACCCTGTATTGAGAGTCTAGTCAAGAAGTAGATATCCTCTACCTCTACTGTCAGAATATGAGCTCAACCTCAAAGTGTTGCTACTCTAGATTCCACATCCGGAGTATGTGCTCTATCAACCGCTTGTGCGATACCATTCTAGGAGTCTGGAAGAATTTCAGGAGCCCACAGTCTCGTAATGCGGCTATGCAACCCGCATTCCTTTCAGCGAAAGTGTCATCATTTTCATGTTGTCTTTCTTTCCATATTACCATTTTTTATCATCAAAATCCTGCCAAAAACAATCATAACACATATTAGAATCATCCTTAATCATTTAAATCTAAAGAAATGATCTATTTTTGCTTGTGTTATCAATTTTAAATATTCACGGCCGACACCACCTATGCACCGTTGAAAATAGGCAGTGGCACCGCCTGTGAGCCTTGTTTTCGATGCGGTTCTAGTGAGGTATCGCGTATCCCGCAAGGGACAAGCACGATGCCCATTCCCATGGTTTTAGGGATTTCCATATAGGCCCAAAACCCCATCAAAAATCAAAATTGAGACTATGAAAAAAAAGAGTAGGGTTTTAACTATTACCTAGAACTGACTGTGCTCAAATCCAATGGTGGAAACTCCTGATATCAGTGACTAAAGATCTGACTAGGAAAGTGCTCCAAATGCTCTCCACTATGGGTAAATAGTAAAATGATTTGATTTTTCACTATTTACATGACTTTTATACACATTTTTTGGATTTGACATGCTATAGTTTTGATTTAAAATCGCTTTTTACTAAAAATTTATCAGTCGTAATCCCTTAATGTTAGTTATGAGCGCATTTAATACTTGTTTTTTGAGTCGATTGGAAGATAGAAGAACCATAGTAGTAAAGTTTTGGGAGTTTGTTTATGACTTTTGTGTACTACCATAAAATGGAAAAAGTCGATGAGCATTTGTTACAACACTTTGGTCACGCTCTTGAAACCTAGTATCAAAGGTCTGAGTCCTTTTCCAATTCTTTCTAGGCTCATAAAAATGACATTGTGTAAATAAACCTCATGGAGTCTTCTTTCAACTCTTTTCAAGCTCCTTAAACACGAAAACATTGTTGAGTCTGTTTCTGATTCTTTCCAGGCTCGTAAAAATTAACATTGTGCAAAGAAACCTCATGGAGTCCTCTTTAAACTCTTTTTAGGCTCCCTAAATACGAAAAAGATTGTCGAGTGATATTGTTTTCTTCACGCTCATTAAAGAATTTGAAGATTTATCTCTCCGATGGTAGGTTATCTCGTTTTCGATTCAGATAGAATTTTTACAAAAAAGGAACTCTCCAGCCAATCATGACTGGAAGAGTTCTCTAAGGTATGATTTTACACTTTTTCGGGCCTTATGGACTAAATCATATGAAAAAGGACCCCTTTGGAGTCTTCTTCTGTAATCGTTTAGAATCTCTAAACATGAACGATACCGATTTTTCTTTCATTGGAGTCGTTAAATTAAACATTGAGAGACCCACTTTTGGGAATGAACCCCTCCTCTCTCAGGTTCGTAAAACATATGAGTTTGGACTTGTCTTCAGATGAGCTATACCGAGTGTTTGTTACCCTCTTTGAACTCATAAAACTAAAAAGAGGCACTCATCAATCATGATGGGGGAAATGGGAAGGGAATCATTTCGTAAATAAATGGTAGTAGTTTGTCGTTACCTTTGAACATGGCACTTATCTGCATATCATTTCAATCAATTGGGTATTCAGCTGATCTCCGCGATGATCCACTTTCATGATTCATGTCACTCCTTTGAGTCTTTCAAAGGAATGCATTGTCCACTATCACATCATGAGTCTATCCAGTTTACTCATGCTTCCAAGTCTTGTGTCGTGCCGCCCGATGTTCAAAGGGAAATTGAAGGAGTTTACCTCTGCAGTCAAAACAATCTCTGTGTCAGTACTTTTGAGTCAGTCTTGTGGTTACTACATTCACATCATTCTAGAACTATTTTTTGAGTTTCGTGTCGTCGATGTGGGACTCATCATGGCCATGTTTCGATGAGACTATTCCCGTCAACATCAACTCATCATCCAGGAAATAGTCTTAGAAACAAAAACTTAGTACCTTTTGATCTGTATGCCTTAATGATAGATTCTCTCGCTCTCTCCATAGGTTCACATCATTGACCTTTGATCAATAGAATCGACTGAGTGTTCGGCATTAAGACATCTATTCATGCTCAGTAGATTGTACTAGGGTACCTTGGGAATCATTGACATCAATGGTGATGTCCCTCGCACTTGTTAATGGTTCACATCATTGACCGGTAATCAAGTCGTTTCTACCATGTTTGACTTCAGATCATTGTAATCACATGGATAGAATTGTACTTTGCAGAAGATGAGATGAAGAGCCTAGGTATTTGTTTAAAGCGCTCATTACTTTTCCCCAAGTTTCAATGGAGTTTTGTATATCTAGCATGGATCCACATTTGTATGGCTGTGGCTATGCTCAAATTTACGTCTGTATGACATAGATCTATGTTGTATGTCTGGTAGCTATGTCCAAGTTTGAGTCCTCTATCACATGGATCTACATTGTATTCTAGTAGCCATGCTTGTTTATTCCTCCCATGGATACGCCTTGTATTGGTCCACGGCCATGAGTTGGTTACTTGTGTCTATGAGTCAAAAATATTGATGTACTACAGATTCCCACTGGATGACATGCTCCGATCAAGCTGACATTTTCACCTCGAAGTGACAACTTGTTCTCTCAAAGCTCTCGTTTATTGTATCCCTCTAAGACTCACGCTTTGGGGGGCATTCTGTTATACCCAAATCCTGTCACCACCATGTGATAAGACCTTTGACTTACATATTTTCCCTTAATCCCAGCACTTGGAGTGGAGACCCATTTTGTTTTTCAATCTTACATGAAAATACTCAGCACTGTGCTTTCCCTATTAACCATGAGCAGTGCCTTGCTTGCACTACCTGTATCCTATTTTCCATAAGCGGTGCCACTGCCTGTGGCCATTTTTCCATAAGCATTTCTTATCTAAACCGCTCTATCATAAGAGGAGAAAAGTGGTACCCTGGGTAAAATGGGAAAAATAGAATTTTCTTGAGGCTTCTAGATCATGAGCCTCATGTCCTTCCTTATCCCTATCATGGTGGGCCAGTTGAGCTCAAGATCCCCCATCATAGGATCTTAGAGGCCACCTCATCCATAAATATCTCAACCATTCCTATCCATTGAGCCTTATAAATACAATCTCATGTCCATGGTTAAAGGGGAGAACGATAGAGGTATTGTTATGCTATTGGATTGACCACTTGGCCCAAGCCATTTGAGAGCATAGAGAGCAAAGTTGGAGCTTATAGGGATGAAGTGTTGGTTTCATGGAGATGCATGTGGACACTAAGGCTTAATTGGTTGTAAAATTCTCCATTCATCTTAATGCAAAGCTGATTTCCATCCCACATTACTGTTGTTTTGATTTCGCATGTACATGTTGTTAGATTCCTTAGTCACTAACATGGATAAGTAGATGGTGTTTTGGTAGCTTTGATGTGTTTGCATGTTTTATCTGGTTGTAGGTACACAGGTTCACTATCGAAGCAACATTCCAGGTGTCCACAACATCTAGGGAGGGTCTTCATCCTTTGTCGTTCACTCATTTTTTTTGGATCCGAACCATTCAGACTAGAGGAACAAATTCTATCCGCAGAAGGTGAAATATTCTTGCTTACAAGGGGTTATCCAACCAAAATATGGAATATGAGAAAATTGAAGAATTCTTCGAAGAAAAGGAATCTGATATCTCGACAACATCCTACTAAATGGACCCATAGAGACTATAAAATAAAAATTGTAGATACTTAAGGACCAGGGAACGGATGTGCACAGTGTCTATAGGTCATTTTCCCACCTTTTCTCCACATACCAATCCCTCGATTGCATCGAGTTCATCTACTAGTGCACTGCTTGTTACTCTCCTTCTTAGAAGGTAATCATGGACGTCTCTAGGTCTAAAATCCTTTTCTTGATTAGCCCCTTAGTCATCAGGAACACATTCTTCATTCCTGAAGAGTTCAATACAAAATACATAGAGTACAATGCAGAAATGATTGTTCAGTATTTCAGAGAGGTAGCTATGGAAATGAAAGAGACATTCTTCAAATCCTGCTTCAAACCTAATTCTCAACTTAAAAAATGTGCTTACCTTGTAGATGCCTAGGATTTAAATGAGGAAACATAGTGCATCAAAACCATCTTGAGTCAGTTTTTAGGGACTGATACTGAAAAATATGTCACAAAACCCATGATGAGTTTTTTGTTCACCCAGAGCTCTTTCTCCATTAATTCATAGGATCCCAGCCAATTAGCCCATGTTTCTTGCCTCAAGTTTGACGAGTTCCTAGCCGAGAAGATCTACTCTTAGCTAGTAGATTTCCCTAATACGAGAACCTTTATATTTCAGTCCTACTTCCTCAGAATGTTCCTATCTTTCAACAAAGAGAACCTTCAGCTTCTAGAAATGGTGATCACATAGGAGATCAACAATGATTACACCAAATTCATGAACTTTTTTATGGCAGGAGGATATACTACCTTGTTCCAGAAGAAGCTACCCAAGTTTCTTCCTGAGATGAAGGAAACCATGCAATAATCCCCTAAAAAGAGGATTGGATATTGGTTATTNCAGGAGTATATACTACCTTGTTCCAGAAGAAGCTACCCAAGTTTCTTCCTGAGATGAAGGAAACCATGCAATAATCCCCTAAAAAGAGGATTGGATATTGGTTATTGTCATAGAAAATTACACTAATTAGACTATATGGTTTTGTCCACCAACCTTATAGACTCCTTGCCTTTTTGAATCTAAGGGTGTTCCCATTAGAGTTGATCAGACAAAGGATGCTAGTGGAAAATGAGCATTTCCTTAACTTCGGGAAATCCTCGGAGATAAAATTTCCTCGGGCCATAATCCCATTTACCATAAAAAACAAGGTTTCTCTCTCACTAATTGAAAGTATGATAAGAGGGATGGGGTTCCCTACTGAGGGTGCCATCAATTATGATCCACATCACATCATATAAAATAGAAGGAAAGTGAACAAAAATAATCTTTTGAGCACCAAGAGGTGGAAGGCCTGCTGGAGGATGCTAATTGGTTAGACTACCCATAGAAGAAGTAGGGACATGATAGTATGGAGGATTACCCCACTTCTCCACCATAGGGAAACAACTCACCCCCACCTGGAACTTTAAGATTGGGCCTAGTGGAAGAAAAGGTTATGCCTCTGGCTAGTATCCATGAGCACTCCAACAAGAGGGACTTATCTAATGCCATGGACACAGAGAAGGAAGACAACCAACACACCAGACAAGAATAATTTGGATGATACAGATCATTTGGTACATGGGCCTAGTGAGAAAGGGAAGACAAAGCAGTTGAAGGTCAAAGGACCTGCCTTTGAGGTTCTAGAATATCATTTTACCCAGACACCTGAAGGCTCAACCAACAGATATAAGTCCAAGTCTGAGTTGTTGGAAAAATAAAAAGAGACCAAAGACATCACCATGGGAGAATCTCTCAAATTATCTGCAAAGGTAAGGAAATATTGTGGTTGAGAGGTGTCTCTGGTTTCTTTCAGGGATCACAAGAACAATACATTGAATCTAGCCATAGCCTCTAAGAACAATGTAAATGAGATGAGGATAAATATGGATGATATTCCTGTAGCAGATATGATCTACTTCCATAAGAAGACATGGGACATTATGCATACTAATATGATGAATTCAACTCTGAAGATATCCAAGTTATCGACCAGTAAGAGGGGAATTAAAAACCAAATGAGGAAAGAGAAGGTGGAGAACAAGGCCCACCAGGCTTAGATAAAGAAGCTTCAGACATAATTGTTGTTGGCTAAAAACTAGGATCAGATAAAGTGGCTGGAACAAAGAAGATGCTCAAGGAGAAATAAGATACCATTCAGCTGCTGAAGAAAAATCTAAATATTCTAGCTACTCAATTGATCCAAGCTTCAGAGCTATCAACGCTGGAAAATGAGAAAGAGACTTGAATGGTAAGCTTATAGAATTCCATGCCCATATACTGAAATTGCAGGAAAAGGAGAAGCAGTGGCGAAATGACATGACCCTCAAGTGGGAAGTGATAAGGACCTAAAGACCAAATCACAATATCTGCAGAGAAGGTTATAGGAGAAGGAAAGAGAATTGCAAGAGAAGGGGAAGGAACTCGAAAAGGAATTATTTCCTCCTATCACTGAACCCGGTGAGTTTTCTATTGTTAAAGCATTGGAATAGGTACGTATGAAGCAGTTGGAGCTGACAGGATTGAAGCACCATAGCAAGAACATGGAAGGTCTGGCAATGGATAGAGAATGTGAAAGAAGGAACTAGGAGGAAAAATGTGCCGAATTACAAGCCAAGAATGAGAAGTTGATACAGCAGGTCACAGGGAAATAAACACTCTAGGGGGCTAAGCACATGATATGGGATTCTCTCATATCAGAAGCCACCAATTTAAGGCCCTATCTAGATTAAAATTTGGACAAAGAAAGGGTCATACAGGAAGCCAAAGAAAGTGTTAAAGCATTCAAACAGAAGCTAAATAAGAAACATGTTGACCATGATAAAGGTGCTATTGAGTTTCTAAATGGACTAATAGAAGAGGAAATCAGAAAGATTGGTATAAGGGACATAATTTATGTCAACACTTGGGCTAGGAAGGTGGTAAATCAATACCATCATTTAGAAACCATTGAGGCCAATATTGATATCATGGCACATGGAATCAAATTTTTTATCGAAAGTTTTGACCCTCTAGTAAAAATGGCATTTCCATTCTTCTTCCAGTCGAGAGGTGGCATGTGGACATAAAATGAATACCACCACCTATTGATTCAATACAGGTCGGACCACTCCAAATTTTCATGCATGCAACAACCTCTTTCAGGAAAGGCCATTGTTGATAAGCTGGAAGATGATTTTGAGATAGTTTTCACCTTCAGGGCCACGTGTGCAGGGATACCAAAATTTTCATATAGGTATCATGTGGAGATGTAGGTGTTGTTGAAGAAAACATCCACTATGAAATTGGCTACCACGGATTAGTGGAAATCATTTTAGAAGTTTGGAAGGAACAAATACACACTGCACGCCCAAGCATGATAAGGGATATATCAAGATAAGTCAGCAGAAAACCGTTGGAAGTGACCTGAACCATCGTTCTCATGTCAAGTGGGCCTGATTACCAGCCACAACATTACCATTTTTATCAAGCATGCTTGATATTCCATATTCCATGTTTTATGTGGAAATCATGGCAAATGTGACACCTCATAGCTGTCAGGATATGCGATGATGATTCAAGATTGATTCCCAATTTTTGTAACTAATTTTGGCACTGTTTCGAGGTTGGTATCAAGAGCCCATGACAATTATAAATGTAACCTCTAAGGAGGATTAAATGGGGTTGTTTTGAATTCATTTTTTTAAGCCTCTTTGCTCGAATTGTAGCTCTATAAACTTTCTTGGAAGTGATAATGAAATTGTATCTCTGAGTTTATAAGATTCATCATGATGTTAATATTGAGTTTGTGTTTCCTATTTGCATCATTTTCATATGTGTAAATTCCTGCTAATGCTTTCTATTTGTATGTGAGGAATTCATTTTATTAAGTGCTCCTTCCATCAAATATAGCATTTGTAATGTGAGTGTGATGATTGTTGTAAAATTCATCCTTGTTAGATGCTCCATTTCTGTCAATTCCCTTATTTGTTGTCCTGGTAAAGTTGTTTCAAGGGATTCATCCGTATATAGGTTCCCCTTGTTTCAATGGAATTTTTTCTCCATTCTTCTACCACCGCTTAACGATATTTGGCTGAATATTACACTCACTTTGCCTCATATTATAAAAGGAAAATTCATTGTTCATTATTTGTTGTAATATCCTTGAATGATTTAGGATGTAACTCCATTACCCAATGGTATTTGATATCTGTCTACCTTACAATCTTTAAATTACAAACAAATCTGTCCCATTAGAAATCTAGCCTTTTGAAAGCTTGTTTAACGCCAAATGTGTATGTGAATGTTTATGTGAAAAATATAGAGCCATCTCTAACTGTATAGGCTAGAATATAGTCTAAATATTGGTTTGAGATGGTTACCCCAGTGATCTCCTACTGCAACCATAGGAAAATCACTCGGTTATAACATCTTGGCATTTTTTCTAGGGAACTAATTATTGTTATCTCCTTGGGGAAATGCCATTGTTTTAGTTCTACGACCTCATTGAGATGCTCATCCTGGACACATGTTAGTTGTATATGCTTTGGTGACTCCACTCAAACCGTTTGGAAGGTGACTCCACTGGGAATAATGACAACCCAGAAGCTGCAAATATTTTCATAGTTTTCTATGGCGACTCTACTAGGGAAATGAGCTCACTGTAAATAAATGGAAAGGCATGGTGAAAAATGAGGCACTCCATTGTGAATCTTCTCCAAGACATCTTATCCTTCCTAGTAAGTTTTTTCCTATCTTGTCCTAGGTTGGTCAAAACAACTTTCTATTGTTTATTGCACTTAGAACAAGGCCATGTGTTCACCCCGTATATATCCTTCTTTAAGAACTAAAAATACCCCTTCGTCTTGTACATATTACTATGACCAATATCCTTCAGTCGAGCCACATAAGAAAAATGATCATCCTTGTAAAACTCATGGTGCTACGGTTGATATATATGATGATACTACGTCCTTGTTTAACCAAGAATGCCCCTTGTTTCCCTTTGAATTAGCCTCATTAAAATCCACTTTCATAGAACAGTTTTCTGCCATATCCTGATTTCCCACCACTTTAGAACTTAAGTATCCTTCATTATTCAGTCTTACAGTCCTTCATATCCTTGCAGTTCCTCACAACACATTGATTTTTCCTCTCATACCAGATTCAATTCCTCTTCAAAAATATGTTGTAACCCTATAAAAGGCTAAAAGGTTTTCCCTTATACTTCTAACTATTTTTATTCATGACCTTCCCCAGGGGTACACCCAAAAACTCAAACAATTAACTAGGGAGAGGGGGTATTCTGCTGAAGAACATTTGGGTTGGTTTGCATACTAGACAAACCTAGAAGAAGTAGACCATGAGGATGTCAAAGTCAACTATTTTCCCATAGTCTTGCTAGAGAGGCAAGAAAATGGTTCACAAATCTTCAGGACAACTCCATTCAGAACTATTAGGAATTGGAGGATTCTTTTAAGAATAAATGTGAAGAAAAGAAAGGCCCCAGGAAGTGCTTGTCCCAATTCCATTCCATGAGGAGGGGGGAGGGTGAATCTGTCCAGTATTTTTCTGACAGATTTATGAAAGTATATAATTTCATCCCTACCTAGTTTAAGCCTCCCCCTAGTTCTACCCAAATCCAGTATGCTAAATATTTTGATAGTGAATTTACCTTATAGCTGAATGAAAGAAAATCAATCTACCTAGCAGACATGATGAATGGCGCCAAAGAGGTAGAGATAAACATGACTGGTGCTAGGGAGAAAGGGAGAGAATATGGAGAAAGAAGAGAAGATAAAGATCTCACCCATCCTTCTTCTTCTAACTTGCAAGAGACCAGGATGGACATGATTATGGATACCATGGAAAGGTTGATGGGGAGGCTCACTATGGACAATATACCACCTCCCACAAAAAAAAAAAAGAGAATTAACAACCAATTGAAAATTTTACAAGACCTACGATGGTTAATGAAGAAAATATGATTCCAATCCATGATCAAAATTCTGAATTTAGGATGGGAAATGAGTTTACTGAAAGAAGATCTTTGCCATTGTGTTTTGCCTCATTTGATTTTCTAAAACAAAGGTTAAGAGTTTCTAATGAAACATGGAAAATTGAGATTATGAATGGTTTCATAGATTTTGTGGGAATGGATAAGAATAAGGGTGAACAACCAAAATCCACTTCGGATTCCAATCTTTATTTTTATGAGCAAGAAGATGATCAGCCTAGTGCCACAGAGGAGTAGTGCTACAATTTGTTTGATGAAGAATGCACTTGTCCTGTTATAAACTCTTTCTGGGGTGGTTTTAAAGAAATAATCATTCCACCTATATATGATGAATATGAATATGACTACTTAGAAGATGAGCGTCCTAAATGGGATGTCTCTTCATGTTCTTCAAATGTAGAATTTCCATTTCAAGAAGAGTTCATTTCACTTGGTATTCTTGGAGAGGATGATTTCTCTGCTAAAACACATAAATATAATAAAGTTGTTACTTCATAAATTTTAAAGGATATTGTTTATGCTCCATTTGAAAAATGTCATGAGCATTATTTTCAAGTCTCTTGTAAAAAATAGTTTGATAGTGTGTAGGTGGAATTACATTTTGAGCAGCCTTATTGGGTCAAGAAAATGACAGAAAAATTTGAAGACTTCCATGGATTTTAAGATGTAGTGGAATATATCGAGCATATTTGTCATGGTAGGTACATAATAGATAATTTTACAGGCTATCATGATCCAGTAGCTAAATAGGTGGAAAAGCTTCGTAGTGATGATGGTTGGTTATGTCTCTGCAGCAAAGTTCAATCACTTTATCCTTCTGCCATTAAGTCCTTCATTTTTTATCAAGCATGATGACGAAGTTCATTTATGCGATCATTTTCTTTATTGGCTTCATTGGAGGTCAGAATTTACTTAATTGGGTGTTGGTGCTCAGTAAATAGGGTAGGTAGGTGTGAATAAGCTCGACATGGTAAGCATTCCTTTCAAGCAATTTTTTGAGCTTCTTCTTAGTATTAGTTCAGTTTTTTTTTCCAGAGTGCATTGGGGATTTTAGAAGAATATTGGGATAAGGAACTTAGTCTATGTGGTTCTTTTCTACCTCACAGAGAGGATACCATCCCTGATTTGGAGCCGTTGTTAGCACCCATGCTAAATTTTAAAGATTTCTACATAGGAATCTGCACTAATTCCCCTGTAAAGTTCTAAACCAGTGAAAATGAAGGGGTAGGTTCAAAAACATTTTCATGTCTTATGACCTGGAGGTATGCAAAGAAGGGTTTGAAGTTGCTCGGGAGGCTTATCTTATTATTGAAGGTCAAAAGGGATTATTCCACAGTGTCTCATGAACAAATGTTGAAAAATCCTAGAGTGATAACCTTGCATTTGGGTCTAGATATGAAAATATTCTCCTAGTTATCTAGTGGTGAGAATAAAGGGCAAAAATCCATAGAGATTTCGATCAACAGTCATGAACAATTCTGCGAAGGGAAGATGCTTGGTACAAATATTTCGAGTGGTTGCGCATGGGTGTTAAACGACAGGTAAGATCAATCACTAAATCCAAGTTGGAGGTAGATTGATGGTCGTCTCGAGTTCCTTCGATGGGACTTGTACGAAGAAAAAAATTATCTAAATCCATGGAATTGGGTATAAAACCATAGGTTTCGATGGCCCGGATTACCCTGGACTCAGATCTGAGGCGGAGGTGAATTTCACCGACCCAAATTGCATGATGGGATTAACCTTTGTAATCGACGAAATTTGGTAGGGGCCACATGTTACAATGACCCATATATACCCCTCCTCACGATCTATGATGGAGGTTATTTCCTCTCCCATGACATGCATGAGGATTAATTATCCTTAGATTAGCATAATTCATTAGTGGTCGTAGGTTTCGACGGTTGGGATGGTATCCCGATTTTAGATCGACGACGATGAGGTATTTTGCTAAAGCAAGGTGAACGACCGATAAGTATGGTCGTGCTCAAAAAAATATAGTGGGGTCTGCACAATCCGATGGCCACGATGAAGATACAATAAGATCGACAGTGGAGGTGTATTTCTCTAAGGAAATATGCCAGGAAGATAAGGAGTGCAATGTAACAAAGGAAACAATGACTGATGGAATAAAGGGAAAAAGGATCGATGGTCCAGTTTAAAGGAGGGTTGGATGAATGAATGAGAGTTTTTCCCACCAAGGAATATGCAAGCAATTTACCAGAGAAGAATAATATAAGTAATGCATGCACATGAATTTAGGTTATTCACATGTTTCTGTGCATTGGATAGCGACAATAGGACTATGCAGAAAGTGGCCAGCAAGGACAAGACCCATCATCCCACTTGTCAAAGGACTAGGTAGGACACATTTCTCCATTACACTAAGTATATAAGATGTATGAGGTAGAGGGGTTATCCAACCAAAACCTGGAATATGAGAAAATTGAAGAATTCTTCGAAGATAGGTATTATGAGATCTTTGACACCATCCTACTGAATGCACCCATAGAAATTGTAAAAGACAAATTGAAGCTACTTAGGGACTAGGGAACTGATGTGATATCCATAGGTCATTTCTCCACATTTAATCCATATACCAAACCCTCAATTTCCCTGAGTTTATCGACTAGTGCATCATTGGTTACTCTCCTTTCGAGAAGATAATCATGGATGTATCTAGGTCTAAAATCCTTTTCCCAGTTATCCCCTTAGTCATCATGATCAAATTCTTCGTTCCTAAATATTTCAATTATAAATCCATAGAGTATAGTGAGGAATGCACTGTTTAGTATTTTAGATATGAAATTATGGAAATGAAAGAGGGAGTCTTCAAAGCCTGATTCAAACCTAATGCCCAGTTAAAAAAATACCCTTACCCTGTAGATGTTGAGGAATTAAATGAGGAAACACGATGCATCACAACCCTCTTGAGTTAGTTTTTAGGGATGGATACTAACAAATATGTCACAAAACCCATGATGAGTTTTATGTTCACCCTGAGAACCTACCCAATTGATTCAGAGGACCCCAACCAGTCATCCCTTGTTTCTTTCATCAAGTTTGATGAGTTCCTAGCCGAGAACATCCACTCTCAGTTAGTATATTTCCCTAAGACCAGAACCTTTACATTTCAGTCCTACTTTCTCAGAATGTTCCTTTCTTTCAATGAAGAGGACCTTCATATTCCAGAAATGCTAATCATAGACGAGATCAATAATTATTACACCAAATTCAAGAAATTTTTAATGGCAGGAGTACATAGTGCCTTCTTTCAGAAGCATCTACCCAAGGTGCTTCTTGAGATGAAGGAAACCCTAAAATACTCCCCTAATAAGAGGATTTTATATTGGTTCTTGTTATATCAAAGTACAGTAATCATACTATATGGTTTTGTACACCAACCTTATAGTCTTCCTTCCTTTTTGAATCTCAGGGTGTTCTCTGTAGAGTTTATCAGACAAAGGCCGATAGTGGAAAATGAGCATTCCTTGAGCTTTAGGAAATCCTCAGAGATTAAATTTCCTTGTATGATAGGCCCATTTACCATAAAAAAATGCTTCTCTCCCACTAATAGAAAGTATGATAAGAGGGATGGGGTTCCCTTTTGAGGATTCCATCAATTATGATCCACATCACATCATATCAGACATAATGAAGGCCAAAGCAAATAAACCTTTTGAGCACCAAGAGGTAGTAGGCATGCTAGAGGATGCTAATTGGTCAGACTACCCCCAGAAGAAGTAAGGAGATGATAGTATGGAGGATGACCCCATTTCTCCACCACATGTAAACAAATCACCCCCACCTAGAACTTCAAGCTTGGGCCCAGTGGCAGAAAAGGTTACACCTCTATCTAGTGTCCATGATCATTCAAACAAGAGGGACTTCTCTAATGCCATGGAAACAGAGGAGGAAGACACAACCAACACACCAGAGAAGTAGAAGTTGGATGATGCAGGTCAGGTGGTACAGGGAGCTGGTGAGAAAGGAAAGAAAAAGTAGGTGAAGGTCAAAGTCCCTACCTTTAAGGTTCAAGAATATGATTTTAACTAAAGACTTGAAGGCTCAACCAATAGATATAACTCCAAGTGTGAGCTATTGGACAAATACAAAGAGACAAAAGACATCACCGTGTGAGAATCTCTCAAATTATCTGGAAAGGTAAGGCAAGCTTGTGGTTAGGAGGTGTCTCTGGTTTCTATCAGAGATCACAAGAAAATAACATTGAATCTAGCTATATCATCTAAGAACAAGGTAGCTGAGATGAGGATAAATATGGATGATATACATGTACCCGATATGATCCACTTCCATAAGTAGGAAGGGGACATTATCTAGACTAATCTGCTAAATTCAACTTTGAAGATATCCAAGATCCAAACTAGCAAGAGAAGAATTGAAAACCAACTGAGGAAAGAGAATGTGGAGAACAAGGCCCACTAGGCTCAGATCAAGAAGCTTCAGTCATACTTGTGGTTGGATGAAATCTAGGCTGATAAAGGGGCTTGCATAAATAAGCTTCTCAAGGAGAAACAAGATACCATTCAACTACTGAAGACAAATCTAAAGATTCCAGCTACTCAATTGACCCAAGATTCAGAGCTATGAGAGTTGGAAAAGGAGAAAGAGATCTTGGATGGTAAGATTATAGAATACCAGGGCCATCTACTGAAATTGTAGGAGAAGGAGAAGCAATGGTGGAACGACATGGCCCTCATAGTGGGAAGTGAGAAGGCCCTCAAGACCAAAGTAGAAGATCTAGAGAGAAGGCTATAGGAAAAGGGAAGATAATTGCAAGAGAATGGGAAGGAACTCGAAAAGGATGTCTTTGACCCTACCACTGAACCCATTGAGTTTTCTATCGTTCAAGCCTTGGAACAGGTAAGTCTGAAGGAGTTGTATATGACAGGATTGAATCACTAGAAGAAGAACCAGGAAGGTCTAAAAATGGATAGAGAACGTGAAAGAAGGAGCTAGGAGAAAAATGTGTTGAATTGAAAGCCAAGGATGAGAAGTTGATACAACAGGTCAGAGGGAAATCAACACTCCACAAGGTGAAACACATTATATGGGATGTCATCATATCATAGGCCACCAAGTTAAGTCCTTACCTGGATTACATTTTGGACGAAGAAAGGGTTATTAAGGAATCGAAATAAAGTGTTAAATAAATCAAAGAGAATCTAAATAAGAAAAATGTTGGCCATGCTAAAGGTGCTATAGAGTTTCTAAATGGAATGATAGAAGAGGAAATCAGAAAGGCTGGTATAAGGGACATAATTTATGTCATCACTTAGGCTAGGAAGGTGGTAAATCAATACCATCATTTAGAAACTATTGAGGACACGATTGATATGATGGTGCCTGACATAAATGTGTTTATTGAAATGTTTGACCCTCTAGTAAAAATGGGATTTCCATTCTTCTGGAAGGAAAAGGGTGGCATGTGGACAAAAAAGGAATACCATGACCCATTGATTCAATGTAGGTCGGACCATTCCAAATTTGCATACATGTAGCACGCTCTATTAGGAAAGGCCATTGTTGATAAGTTGGAAGACAATTTCAAGATAGTGTTCATTTTTAGGGCCACGTGTGCATGGATACTGAACTTTTCATACAGGGAGCACATAGACATGTGGGTGTTGTTGAAGGAAACGTCCACCCTAGCATTTCCTACAGCAGATCAGTGGAAAGCACTCAAGAAGTTTGGAAGGAACAAATACACACTACACGCCCAAGCATGATAAGGCACGGGTCGGGATGATTCAGCAGGAAACCATTGGAAATGTCCCGAACCATCGTTCTCATGTCAAGTGAGCCTGAGTCCCAGCCATTGCATTACCATTTTTATCAAGCATACTCGATATTCCATATTCCTTGTTTATGTATAAATCATGGTGAATGTGACACCTCATAGCTGTTAGGATATGCAATGATGATTTGAGATTGATTCCCAATTTTTGTAACTAATTTTGGCTTTGTTTCGAGATTGGTCTCAGAAACCCATAAAAATTATAAATGTAACCTCTACATATGGGTAAAGGAGTTTGGTTGGACTTTAATTTTTTGAATCTTTTGTGCTTGGATTGTAGCTCTGTAAAATTACTTGGAATTGATAATGAAAATGTCTCTCTAAGTTTATGAGATTCATCACAGTGTTCATATTCAATTTATGTTTCCCATTTGCATCATTTTCATATGTGTAATTTTTTTCTAATTCTTTGTAATTGTATGTGATGAATTCATTTTATTAAGAGCTCTTTCCATTAGATATAGCATTTGTAATGTGTCTGTGATCATTGTTATGGAATTCATCCTTGTTAGATGCTCCATTTCTGTCATTTCCCTTATTTTTTGTTCTGCTAAACTTGTTTTAAATGGATTCATTCGTAGATAGGTTCCCCTTGCGGCACTGGACTTTTTTCTCCTTTCTTCTACCACCACTTAAATATATTTGGCTGAATATTACACTCACTTTGCCTCAGATTACAAAAGGGAAAATCATTGTTCATTATTTTTTGTAAAATACTTGAATGATTCAGGCTATGAATCCATTGCCCAATGGTACTTAATATCTATCTTTATTACAATATTGAAATTACAAACAAATCTGTTCCATCGAAAATATATCCTTCTGAAAGCATTTTTAAAGCCAAATGTGTATGTGAACGTTTCTGTGGCAAAGAGAGATCCCTCTTTGACTTTATAGTATAGAATAAAGTCTAAATATTGTTTTTAAATGGTTACCATAGTGATATCCTATGTAATGTTCCAAATTTTTCATTGGGTCACAATGGCCAAATCACATTTTCCATATTCATGAAAGTTGTCAAAAGGGATGATAAAAGTCAAATAATTGCCAAGGAGGAAAACCACTAGTTTCCTAGGTTAGGGGTGGAAGCTTTTGAGATTTGGAATAAGGGGGATAATAAACAATATTTAGACATTAGAGGAGGATAAATATTTAATAATTTATCGTATTAAGTAAATACAAGGGAAAATTGAAATGGCTATGGAGAATGGAGACACATAGAGACTATGGGGCCCACTAAAGCTAGAATTCCTATGCTAAATAGCATCCTCCTCTTGTAATTTCGAATTTATGGGAAGCATAATGTTTTGGGATGGATTATGAGGTTAATATAATTTTACATATACTTCATAGGTCGAATTTGGGATGAATTTTAACTTACATGGGAGAGGAAGACCCAAATAGGAGTTTCATTGACACTTGGCTAGATTCCCCTTACATTTATGACATCTATGACACCAATGATGGAGATTCTATGACAGTTATGACACAAATCAGATCTGAAGGATTAAATAATGAAATAATGACATGTCAATACTGAATATAGCATCTTAGAGGTCGAATTTTGGACTTGGAGAAGGCCAAGAGGCTCCTACTAAAATTTGGGAGAAGAGGGAAGGTGAAGAGAGAGGCCACATGGCATAGCATGAGCAGCCACACCAATTTGAATTGGATTTGGAACCTTAGAAGACAAATAATGTTTATAAAATATAGGGGTATTCAATGATAAAATCTTTTTCTCATTTGTGAAATTGTCATTTGTTAATTGTTAGAGCTAGTGGATGATTAGTTTTCTTGCTTAAGCCAATTTCGAGGGTGAAAGATTCCCATCCTAGTTGGTGTTTGGAAAGGCCACTCAGGTATTTCATGGATATTTAATATATTATTATTTTCAGGTTCAATATACATTGATTTCATGGAAATCTCAATATCATCTTGTTCTTCCATTCATCTCAAGTTTTCTCACCATATTTCAGCTCTATAGAGTGAGGCGCACTTGGTGAGCTATTCATATATTTGAGAGAGATTATCTTGCTCCAGTATTTTGTATTCTGATTTAAATTACCTGTGTTTAAATTTCATAAATATCTCAGGTATAAATTCCAATATATCTCATGTATTATTGTCCAAGATTGAAGAAACAATGCCATTTCCCCAATACCTTGTTGTAAACTCTTGCAATCTTGATGGAATCAAATATATGTGTGCACAATTGATGATTTATGAATGAATGAAATATAATTAATGTATAATATTGGGTTAATGTTCAGTATCTAAGAATTTTTGTCCATTGGGTTTAATTTCATATCAATTGGAGCAAACTACATCTCATTTCCCCAAGGGTCCAAAACTAATTTTTTATATCTGATTGAAACAAGTGATAAAAGCCATGGGAGTTCAATTTTTTATGCATATGAGTCTCTGATAATATTTTATACACATCCCCTACTTCAATTTTATAATCTTAGATAGTTTCTGCACATTTGGGAAGCCATTCCGGCAATTACCCTGGTGGGATTTGAGGCCCAAAATTGCTAGTTAAAGCATCTATCTTATTCAGAATTCTATATAAACTTGCAGAAGGAATTAGAAGGCCATAATACATCACTGAAAATTATAATTAATTTATTATATCATTCATACACCTTCTCTGAATATTTGGAAGCAATTGGGCTGATTTAGAGACCAAGACACTAAAATTAGTCAAGAGCCAAAATTGTGAAAAAATTGGAAAATTGGGCATTTTAATAAAATTCCAGAAAGGGGACATTACAGTGGTATCAACGCATGATATTGGAACCTGATTTGGTATGATATTTATGAGGAATATAATTAAGGTACCACTATTATATATTGAAACCCAAAAGTGCTTTTATTGAAGGAAACAAAAAGGTAGGAGAAGAAGGCAATTTTTTTTAGGAAACTATGACTAGGCCCATAAAAAGGGAACCTCATATGATGGTAAGGAGCTTATAAAAATTATGGAACCTATATTTGAAGAAATGAAGAAGAATATTATGAAAGGATTTGAATTTTTGGCTATCCAATGTTGGGAAAAATATATTGATTTTAAGAAAACCAAGGGGAAAAATGCATCAGCTTGCTTGAAGGAGAAAAAAGAGGAGACCCATGAACCACCTAGTTTTGAAATAGGTGAAGTAGAAGAAGTAGTACATGAAGAGGATATAAATTCACTCCCAAATGACTCTTAAAAATATGAGTAAACATCACATGAGAAGGAAGAAGAGTACCTTGGAACTATTGAATATCATGCTGAAACAAATTCTACTATGGATATGGATCAAAGGGCATCTACAGATGGATGTTTGAACTATGAAGGAGCACCTACTGTTGGGTGCTCACACCTCTATGTTGGTGATATAGAGATAAATTTTGAAATTTTTGTTTCAAGCCAAACTTCCATTAAACATGAAAATGAATACCTTGTAGCAGTTGAACAAGAAACAAGATCAACTTCCCCATCACCACTTGAGGTTAATGAAGTTGGTCCAAGAAAGAAGGAAGAATAGGAGGAGGTTCATTTGTAGGAGCCTACTTTTATTGAAGTGTCCTTAAATATGAATGAAAATAATATCCAAGAGGCCCTTATAATACTCCATGACACTCAAGCATTGGTATCAAATTCTTGTTGGAGAGCTACTTCCTTGGAAGAGCCATCATTCCTTGAAGACATAGAGAAGATTCAAAGAGCAATGTGCAACATCAAAGGAAATTTCATGTCTTTGATTTTTTATAGGAAAAAATTCATTGATATTAGTGAATGGTTACATGAATCCTACTTGAATATTAATGAAGTTATTGATAATCTCACAATTCAAAATGAGAAACTTCTTGAAAAGTTGAAAGACACTTGTTTTTCCTCCGATGTTTCAGATTTTTATAAAGTAGATTGCTTGGACGATTCTCATGACATGATGGATCATGAGAAACATGAAAAAATGTAGGTTATTGATGTGCCTAAGGATGATAGTGATGAGATCCAATCACTACTAATGGTGGAAGAGGAACTTGAGTTGCCTCTTGAAAATGGTTACACAATTTTTGAAGAAGGGCATAATTCCACCATCTTGGAACCAAACCATGAGGAAATTTTTGTATTTTTTAGGGAGGTTCATAGTCATACTCCTATGGATCCTTCACATTATTAAAATGTTTCACTTACTGATAATTTGGGTGAGTTGGTTCTTTCTCCTACATCCTACACTTCTAAATTTTGCAGCAATCATCCTAATGAATTATGGGTGAAAAGTTTCTTTTTGATGGTGCCACATGAAGAGCATGGGAATTCTATTTCTCCTTTTGATGATGGAATTATTAGAGAACCATATTATTTACATTTTCAGCAGAATCATTGTTTAAATTATGATTATACACATCTACATGGGTGCACCTATGATGTTCACTTGAGTCACTTGGAGAGTCATGATTTTCCTTGCTCCTCTCCTAGTCTATTTGAACTTGGAGGAACTTCATCCCACACTTGGGTGAATAGTTATATGATTCAACAAAATTATTATTTGTAGAAACATCCTCTGATGTTACATGATGATATACATATTCATGAGTGTATTGATGAGACTTATTTGAGCCACTTGAAGTCTTCATTTTTTCCTTGCTCCTTATTTTCTTTAGATTTTGGTGGAGGTTCTCCATTCACTTCTTGGATGAAAGAATAAATGGCTGAATATTTTTATTCATATCAATTAATTTTGGAGAAGCATTATAGGACATAAGATACTCACCTATGTCATTGGATCATATTTGATTTGTCACTTGAAGCATGTATGTACTTGGCAAATTGTAGTCTACTCACTGGGAGGTATAAGAACTTTCATGATTTCTTGGTGAGGAACCTCCTTGATGTACATTCTTATTATGTTGTTATATACTTTGATGATATATATTATGCACTCATGATGTTTGGAAGAATTCATAACAGAAAATGAGATCTAGGAATTCTCTTTCCAAATGGTATGGGTTGGAGAGCACTCTTAATTGTTGGAGTGCAATGCAAGCAATGGGACCCTGGGATAGTTTTTAGTCCCATTGATTTAAAATTCTTTGGGAAACAAGAAGTATGGGATATGGATTCCACACTTAATAAGGTGATGTTAATAAGAGTAGTGCAGCATCCAGAATGGTGGTTTCTCTATGAAATATTCATGGAATCTCAAAGACTCAAGGTGGGAAGCTCAGTGCTAACTTCAAAGAATCATAGAGAAAGCAGGTTCTTCAACAACCATGTTTGAAATTGATTTAGGACAAGCAATATTAGGAAAGGGAGGATTTTTAATGTCAAAAATTTTTCATTGGGTCACAATGGCCAAATCAAATTTTCCATATTCATGAAATTTTTCAAAAAGGGATGCTAAAAGTCAAATAATTGCCAAGGAGGAAAATCACTAGTTTCCTAGGTTGGGGGTGGAATCTTTGAGATTTGGAATAAGGGGGATAATAAATGATGTTTAGAAATTAGAAGAGAATAAATATTTAATAATGTATATTATTTAATAAATACAAGATAAAATTGAAATGGATATGGAGAATGGAGACACATGGAGACTATGGGGCCCACTCAAGCTAGAATTCCTATGTTAAATGACATCCTCCTCTTGTAATTTCGAATATATGGGAAGCGTAATGTTTTGGGATGGATTATGAGGTTAATATACTTTTACATATACTTCATAGGTCAAATTTGGGATTAATTGTAACTTACATGGGAGAGGAAGAGCCAAATGGAAGTTTCATGGACACTTGGCTAGATTCTCCTTACATTTATGACATCTATGACACCAATGATGGAGATTATATGATAGTTATAACACAAGTCAGATATGAAGGATGAAATAATGACATAATGACATGTCAGGACTGAATATAGCATCTTATAGGTCGAATTTGGGAGTTGGAGAAGGCCAAGAGGCTCCTACTCAAATTTGGGAGAAGAGGGAAGGTGAAGAGAGAGGCCACATGGCATATCATGAGCAGCCACAACAATTCGACTTGGATTTGGTTCATGGATGGATTTGGAACCTTATAATACCAATATTTTTTATAAAATATAGGGATAATCCATGAAAAAATATTTTTCTCATTTGTGAATTTGTCATTTGTGAATTGTTAGAGCTAGTGGATGACTAGTTTTCTTGCTTAAGCCAATTTTGAGGGTGAAAGATTCCCATCCTAGTTGGTTTTTGGAGAGGCCACTCAGGTATTTAATGGATATTTAACGGAGTCTTAGTTTTGGGTGCAATATACAGGAATTTCATGTACATCTCAATATCATCTTGTTCTTCCATTCATCTCAAGTTTTCTCACCATATTTCAGCTCTATAGAGTGAGGCGCACTTGGTGAGCTATTCATCTCTTTGAGGGAGATTCTATTTCTATAGTATTTTGTAATATGATGTAAATTATATGTATTTAAAGTTATGAAATCTCTCATGTATAAATTCCAATATATCTCATGTATTACTTTCCAATATTGAAGAAACAATGCCATTTCCCCAATAGCTTGTTGTAAACTCTTTCAATCCTAATGGAATCAAACATATGCGTGAAAAATTGATGATTTATGAATGAATGAACTGTAATTAATGTATAATATGGGTTTTATGTTCCGTAACTTATAATTTGTTGCCATTGGGTCGAATGTCATATCAATTGGAGCAAACTACATCTCATTTCCCCAAAACTAATTTTTTATATCTGATAGAAAGAAGTGATAACAGCCATGGGAGTTCGATTGGTTCTGCATATGAGTCTCTGATAATGTATTATAGACATACCTTGATTAAATTTGATAATTTGATTTAGTTTCTGCACATTTGGGAAGCCATTCCGGCAATTACCCTAGGGGGGATTTGAGCCCCAAAATTGCTAGTTAAAGCATCTACCTTATTCAGAATTTTATATAGACTTGAAGAAGTAATTGGAAGGCCATAATACATCCCTAAAAATTATAATTAAGTTATTATATCATTCATACACCTTCTCTCGAAGCAATTGGGCTGATTTGGAGACCAAGACACTAAAACTAGTTAAGAGCCAAAATTGTGAAAAAATTGGAAAATTGGGCATTTTAATAAAATTCCAAAAAGGGGACATTACATCCTACCAAAAAAATAGGAAAATTACTAGGTGATATTTCATCTCGAATTCTTCAGCTAGCTTCTTCTTGCAATCCTTGATCTGTGTCTCATTTCTAGTAAGAAATAGATCATCCACATACAACAATAGTATGAATGGTTCATCATCCATAATATTCATATAAATATTAGGATTGAGTTTAATCTTGTTAAATACCATGCTTGTAAAAAAGTTATTTATTCTAACATACCAAGCTATAGGAGGTTGCTTCAGTCCATACAAATCCTTTTTAAACTTGCATACGTGAGTCACTATGTCTTCGACTTCAAATCCTTGTGGTTGTTCGATGTAAACTTCTTCCTCAATCACACCATTAAGAAATGATGGATTTAAATTCATATGGTGTAAGTACCACTTCATCATGGAGGAAAGTGCCATGATAGATCTGATGGAAGTGTACCTTTCTACTGGAGAAAATGTCTCTTCATAATTGAACCCCTCTTTCTGAGACAATCCTCTAGCCAAAAATATTGCTTTGTAATTTTCAATACATCCCTCAGTAGCATGTTTTATCTTGTAGATCCATTTTAGAGAGATCACATTCTTGTTTTCTTATTTAGGAAAAATATCTCAAACATCATTCTTCATGATTGATTGGTATTATTCTATCATTGCTTCAACCCATTCTTTCTTCTGTGCATCTTCGTCACATCTGATCTACAAGGTCACACATCAAAGCTACATAACTGGAATATGGATTTGATATTTTTCTAGTTTTTGTGGATCCTTCTGGCGCTCCATATATTTATGCTTCTTATATGATTTCTCTTACCCAGCCATGTTTTCTCTTTCGAGAGATATACATAGTAGGGGGCTCCTAAGGTTCTAGCAAGTCATGATCTTCTGATGCTACTATTTCATGAGAGGGTTCAGCTTCTATCATTATGGGAGGTACATCCACTTCATGTACTTCTTCAAGATGAACCCTTCTAGACTTTTTAAGAGTTGTCTCTTCATAAAATGTTACATCCCTACTCATCTCGATATGATGGAATCCTGAAATGTATATCCTGAAGGATTTAGAGACTTTAAAATATCCTACAAATATTCCCTTCTTTCCAGAAGGATCCGGTTTGGTTCTCTTATCTTTCGGAATATGCACATATACTGGGAAGCCAAATATCTTGATATGGCTTACTTCATGTTTCTTTCCGGTATACATTTCTTCAGGATTCTTGAATCCAAGAGCACTATGAGATAATCTATTATGCACATATACAAATGTTCTTGCTACTTCAACCCAAATATGCATAGGGAGGTCTTGGTCATGTATCATGGTCTTCGCTGCTTCCATGATAGTTCTATTATTCCTTTCTGCAACACCATTATGTTGGGATTATAGGGAGTGGTTAGTTCCCTCTTGATTCCTTCCTTCTTATAGAATGATTCAAATTCCTTTGAAGTGTATTCTCCACCATTATCTTATCTTAGTGTCTTGATTCTCTTTTTTGAGCAGTTCTCTATTAAGGATTTGAATTCCTTGAATTTCATGAACACTTCACTCTTATTCTTAAAGAATTATATCAAATTACTTATTGAATATTCATCAATAAATGTGACATAGTAATCATATCCACTTAATTATATGGAGGGAATAGGAGCACCTAAATAAGAATGAGTTACTTCCAATGTACCTTTGGTCTTTTTTTCACTTTTCAGAAAGGGATTCTTGTTGTTCTTTCCCTTTTCACATCCATTACAAGTTCCCTCATGTTTGATCTTCATATTTGGTAACCATGTTACCACCTTGCTGACATAGGGAAATGATTTGAAGTTGATGTCAGCAAGTCTCCTATGCCACAGTTCACTTGAGCTAGTAGTCTCATGGACAAGGGTTGTCTCTAGATGTCCTTTGAGTTTGTACACTCCACCTTATTTTTCTCCAATGACTACAACATCTTCAAGTGTCTTTCCTTTGGACCACATCAGTACTTGTCCATCTATAAAATCAATTCTATATCCTTTCTTATTTATAGAAGAGATGGAAAGTAGGTTCTTTTTCAAACCTAGTACATATAGTACTTCCTTCATCTTCATGGAAGTCCAAGATTTAATATTATATATTGAATCACCAATACTGTTGGCCTCTATATCCTTATAATTACATGACCCAAGGTTCAGCAACAACACAATACCAACAAGACACCAAAATACGTTAGCCCAATAGAGAAAGATCAATCAGCAACACCCGCGAGGCAGGAGCAGTCTCACCCGAGATATCTTAATGTGTAACTGCCAGAACCATGTTTCCACAGTTGGAGAGGGATATAGTCCCTTAGCACATGGCCAAGGCACTTGACAGGATTGGAGGTATGGATTATTACTATGTGACACAAGTGCAACTATGTGTCACAGTCCGCGCGCGACACAACCTTGTCCTTCAAACTCAAAAAATGGCTCAATTGTGCAACACAGTTGATTTCTTACTTATATATTGACAATGTGCGGCTTATATTTTGACTTAGCAGCTGAACCATGAATTCATACATAACATGTCAACAATGTTTTAGCATTCATTCATTCACACACTAATTGGTAATATTGCGACATACATTCAATAGTAACTGTAATAATGTAAAGTAATAAAACATTCACATAAAAATTCAACAGTCAACAACATTCACCCATTTGACACAAGAAATAACATGGAAACCCATATGGGAAAAACCACAAAGGTGCTCTTCATCTGGCATGAGAGATGTGTATAGCACCTTGTAGTTTGGGACTTGCAGACTATTCTGAGATATATCTAATGGACTCAAACTCTTCTTCCTCACATGCTCTCTGGTTTATTCTTCTATATAATCCTATTGATTCGCACAAATCCTGGATCGACTCTTTTATTTTACTATATGTGCACTCAGCTACATATTACTTCTACTTATAGTCTACGCACTTAGCTATATATTAATTATATTAATAGTCTATGCACTCAGCCGCAATTTCGTGTCTCAACATCCTTCCAATTATACTAGACTCTTAATGAAGATAACTGAATCTACTTCTTGAAGCTACCTCTCCAAGATAACCCTTATATAGAACGAGTTCCTCCTATTTATAGTATTTACAAGACTGTGCAAGGTCGATTGAGTACAACTCCATTATTATAGACACAAGTGGCTAAACAATATCTACGATTACATTGATGACAGGCCAAATTGGCCGCAAAAGTCCTGCATTACATCAACCATGGCCTTAACTAGCCATGGAAATGTCTTTCAACCTGTCTGTACAAGTCATAAATAGCCGTAAAACTATCCTTTATCCCTCTATCGATTCATCCTTCTGCAGTCTTCCTTGACTTGCACCTGTTCCACTTTAACTATTCTACATGCCTCTTTCAATGACTCTAGATGTGCCTTTCCTCATTGCACAGATCCTCATTGCATCTTCCTTCTTTACTTTCTTTTCCTCCACTGTGCACCCATTTTTCCTCTTGTGCTTGCATGACGGATTCTTCCTTATGCACTTTTCCTGGCCCAACAAGCCCCCAACACTCACATGTGGCTTGTTTTGATCCACTAAGAAAAAATGATGTCGCAGCAAAATTTAGTGTTGTGCAAAACTCAAGCCTCTGGCTCAGGCTGTGCCATAGGACCAACCTTCTCCTAAAATTCCTTCAAAATTTGTTGCACCTTGGAAATTTCCTCTGTTACTTCCTCTGCCTACTTGTCCAACTATTCCACTCATTCGAAACTGATATGTTTCAACGATCTTGCTTTTATTTCCTGTGCAATGTGCTTAAGCTTATATTGTACAAGCGGAATATGCCCTATAACTTGTGTTGATTCCCACTAGTGCGCTACTACTTCCTCATTCCTAGCCTACTCTTGGTTGCAGAGATATTAGACTTAGTGTTGGAGATACTTGATCTTAACGATGTTTGTAACCTTCTTCTTAAGAGGCAGCTTCTTCATCTTTTCCTTTACCATGGTGATTTTCTCATCAGCTTGGCATGCATCTTCCTTGATATTCTCCATAATATCATCCTCCAGAAATGCTTCCCACATCGCAGAAACAGATTCCACTACCTTAGTGCAGAGTTTTTCTCCTTTTCTTTTCCTCACAACAGCCTCAGATGCTGCTTTACTGTGCTCTTCAAGCACCTCAGGAGGTGTTCTTGGTACCTACTTTTCCTAAATCTCTTCTACTTGCTTCTTGAGTTCCACCATGATCTTGGAGAGTTTCCCAACCTGGGTGACTGAGTCATCATATTCTTGACCTGCTTCTGGTGGGAAATCCACAAATGCGCTTTTGATGGCTTTAGCGAGTGCAAACCTGCTCTACTCTCTAGCCTCAATTTTCTGCTCCTTTTCTCTAAGGAGGGTCTTGCACACTGTCACCTTCCTTTTATGATTGGTCTCTTGATATGAGACCACATTTTCTCTAAGTCATACCTCAGTTACAGCCGCCTATTGCACAGTATAGGCTCAATCTAGGGTAAGTTTAGAGAGGTCCATATGAAAGGTTTCAAACCCATGTACAACATTTTTGAACTCGTGTGTCCCCATCTCCATTAATCACACCTTGATTTCTATCTCCATTACTCACACCTTGATTTCTACTTTTATTGGTGGCACCAGCTCTGGTGTTACTATTGGGGTATTGGGATCTACACCATAAGTTTCAGCCTCGACAGTGTCTTTAACTTCATTTATGGTGTCTGTCAGCTAGTTGATATTCTCAGCATGTTTGTTGTTTAGTCACATCTATTTCTTACTTATTCCTTTCAAGCTGGACTTTGCAACCTTTTCAATGGCATCAGGGAACAAGCTTATGTCCTCGTCGGCTAAGTTGACCGTGTTAACTGATTTTTCTGCTTTACTCTTCTTACGCTGCGATTGATGTGCCTCTTCCTGAGCCTTCTTCAGATCCTCATCAGTAGGTGTGCCCTCAGAGTCATCATCCTTATGATCATCATCATCATATTTTATCTCCTGACTATCGTCATCATCGAGGATTGATTACTTATCATCTTTCCTCATCGTCATTTCCATTCCCATCATCTTGGTCATAACCCTCACCATTACCTTGGTTGTTTCCTTGGATCTCACCTTGGCCATATTTTCCCTGGTTTCCTCCATGGTCCACTTGTTCATTGATTGGGCCACGCCATTTCATCGGCCAGTCCTGGATGACTACGTCCACATCATCATTAGTGATCATAAACCCCACTTGATGTGGCTTCTTGGCTAAGTCCTTACTTAGATTTAATATAATATTGTGGACACTAGCTTGGAAGTTTATGAATTTCGTGTGTCTCTGCATCGTCGCATCCCTTACTCTATTGAACTTCCTTATAACATCGTGCAGGGCCTTGCTGTGCATAAAGAACTCGATGTTATTATCGGTTTGGTGAATCTTGTCCTCGTTGTTCTCCTAGAGGTTCTGCTACTTTGCGCCAAGGAAAAGCATTGGGACATCCATTGGCTGGAAATCCAGTGGGTCAGACCACAAGTCAAAGGAAATAATAATGAGAAGCCAGGAGTAGTGGAACTTAGCTTTAGGCTCCTCCTGTTCCTGCTCCGCATCCTCTATGATCTCTTTCAATAGGAACTATGACCAGTTGAAGATTACTCTTGCTACACAGTACTTTGCGATTTCTATCACATCAAAATCACACTCAACGGGTTTCATCTTGCGCAACAACTTGCAAGATAACAACCTTACTATGTTTTCCTCTATAGGGGAAATGAGGAATCCCCTACCTGCACGGTGAAGCTTATGCTTCTATTTAATTTTGGTTGTATCTCTATTTGGATGTAGATACAATGTAGGGTCTCCTCTTTTATTTGGAAAACTTGTTATCGATGAGATAAGCTCAACATCGATCGGGTAGGATCGATCGAGCCATAAACATCCTCTGTGGAAACAAACGAGGAGTTTTTTCATATATGTGGTTTATTGTTCATTGTACCCAAAGTGTGGCATGAGCACCAGATTTATCAAGCTAACACGATCGACACCATTATCCAACTCCATGGGTACTAAGAGTTGGGGCTCAGGCAGCACGGCTGGAACCATAACCATGTAGTTTTTCCTTTCTAAGCCCACCTTCTTGTGGGTGTCACAATCATCGAACTAGAGCTTGGATATATTCGATAGGATGCCCATCAATAGTGGTACATTATTAGGGATCTGGGGTGTCAATAAGGATGTGAGCACTTTATTTAGGAGCCTTACCTCTTGCGCTTTGGCTCTCCTTCACTGGATAGTGTGGAAAGTTCACCTCTTCCTTGGTGGCACTAGCATCTCTGTGTGGTGGTGAGTCTGTTTTTTCCTCCAGCATATCCTCAAGAGGCATATCTATAATGGCCTTAGACCTACGTTTCTTTGATATCTTTTCCCTGGATGATTCTGGAGCCTCTCACGGTAGCATAGCCGGTCGTGGACCTACAAATCATGGATTAACAGGTGGATTTGGAATGGAGTCTGATCCAGAGGTTGGAACACGAGTCAAACTGGCCATAGGGCGGTCTACAGGTTTCTTATCACCATTGTATCGAGTTCTTCTTTTGACTGCTCAACTTTTGGCGATGTAGTTTCTTCTTCAATTGGACACGATGGTTCAACAGTTACGTCTGATAGCTTGCTGGCACTGGAAATATCTATGACCATTGGTTTCGGGTCGCTCTATTACAGGGTTCAGCTCTGGTTCTCTTGTCTTCAGTAGGTGAAAATAAACTGAAACTTGTCGATGAATCTTAGCTTTATAGGTGGTCACATGTCCTGTACTTCTCATTTGATGGTAGGTGAAGGTCTAGTCGATCACATGGGTGTCTCAGTCTATGTATTCCTAATCAATTCAGCTACTTGAGTTCTGAGCTGTACCTGTCAGGGAAGTTATGGTAGTTATGATAAGGAGGGATGATGGGACCAAAAAGCATGTCTTCATTCTCCTCATATCCCTTCGAATTAATGATGCTTAGATATCATATCCATTGGTACAATAGCTTCCTATATATACACCATTCTGAATGGGGTGTGCCCTATCAGTCGCTTGCAAGTTGTACAGTACACCCATAGCACAGCTGAAACTTTATGATCCCAATAATCTCGATGCACATTGAATACTTTGGTTAATGCAATCTCCAAAATCTTTTTGAAGGCTTCAACTGTTCCATTTTCCTCAGGATGATAGGGTTTCGTATTCTTATGATGGATCTAGAATTTTGTAGTAAGCTCAGCAATCATTTTTTTAACAAAATGCATACCTTGGTCATTGAGTAGAATTTTTGGACAGCCAAAACCTGGTCACCACATTTTCAAATAAAAACTTTTTCGCAGTCGCAGTAGTGCAATATTTAATAGGTGTGGCTTCATCCCATATAGTTAAGTAGTTTTTCATAGTGATAATGTAGCATGTGGTAGTCCCCTTTCATGGTGGTATGATCAGTCCAACAAAATCAGCGGCCACTTGTCGAGTGCTTGAAATGTTATCTATAGTGCAAGCAACATTTCATCGCGATGTGATAGTTAAAATTTTCTTTAGAAGATATCATAGCAGCGATAGAAGCTCTTAGTATCCATATGTATGGTTGGCCACCATAGTCTTTCTTGCAATATCTTTCACACAGTTTAATTTCTAGCATAGTGTCCTCCTACGACATCGGCATGTGCTTCACTCATTACCCACGGTCTCTCATAGTCGAAAACACATCGACATAGTATTTCATCCATTCCTAGCTTGCATAAATGTCCCACGATGAACATATAATCAACATCTCTAGAAACCAAATGTTTCTTTTGGTTAGTAGACAAAACCTTCAGGTGCATAACATGTGCTCAGGAAGTGGATGACGGCGTTAAATTCCTTGTGATGATCATACATCATGGTGACTACGAACATTCCTTATGATGATACTATTTGGTTCTTCACTGTTAGAATGATCAACCCATAGTTACCTACATTAGACATTAATTTAATCATTTTTGTCTTATTACCTAGTTTCCTAGATTCCATCATATGCTAGTTTCCTTCTAAATGTCATAGAAGTCAACAGATGCTAAAATTGAGTCATGGAGTGATTGGAAAAAATCCTGGAAACCCAATTTAGCATGTATTCTTTATTCTAGATTCTCTAAAGTGCATATCTGCTTTTTCTGAAAAGCTGCCTTGTTTTATTTCTGGATTAAGGCAAAAGGAAAAGCTAGACTAGGTGTAGTTGCCTTGTTTTTTTCCCACATCATCCTCCATCCTTTTATCAAAATAAAATTTATGAGTTTTCTTTCCATCCCTCTTTATATTTCCCACTTGACTTAGCCAATTCGTGAGCATCTACCTAGATTTGGAAACTGCTTTATGCACCTATGGGGGATTTGACTAGTTTTGGTAAGCCTGCTTTGTGACTATTTCGAATGGAATATTTATGCATTCAATTATCTCATGTAATTATATATTAAAGTATCCTATTACTTCAGAAGGTTGGCTATTGTACACTTACTCAATACAGATTAGTGTTATGCTCCAATTTCAGTCTTTTTTGGTGTGAATTTTGGATGTTTGATTAGCAATTTTGTGAGTGTAATTGTTCTATCTATTGGAATCAATTTCCACATGGTGTCAAATCCTTTTTAGATCTATTTATATCCTTCCAAATAGTTTTTACAGGTTTTACATTTTGACTGGGAGTGCATTCTGCTGACTGGAGAGCACAGTTTCTGAGCTATGGACCAATCTCAGAAGATCATCTTGAATCCATTCAATTTCTTTGAGTGGAAAGCTGAGATGGAGATATTTTTGAGAGTGAAATGTATCTATAGGGTGACTATGGAAATTGAGGCAAAGCCCAATGCAACTGTAGCAAAAATTTAATGGCACAACAGAAGGGATGAGGCCTATGGTCTTTTGTGTCTGATAATTTCAAGAGACCTCCTCTTCCATCTTGATGGATCACATCAACTAAGGAAGTGTGGGAGAAGCTATAAGATATTCTTGGAAATATATATGATATGATCTCCTTGTGTCCCAGTAGCTTCAAATCATTACAACCCTACTTTTCCAAGTTTAAGGCCCTTGTTTTGCAGTTGAAACAGTGTGGGATCGAAAAGGAGAAAGATAAACTAGTCTTGGCCATACTCTCTAATCTTGGTATTAACTATTCAGTGTTTGTTTCGACCTTCCATGCCACCAAGTTGACAGATCAAGCCTGGAAGATTCCTAAACTTGCATATTTCATGGAATCCCTCACACAAGAGCAATATAAGTTGGTGATGATGGGCACCATCAAACCTTCCAAAGAATAATATTTGGTTGCTAGAGATTCAAGGGTGGATTCAAAAATCAAGAAAAAAGCTAAAAATCCACCCGAGCAAAAGAGAGACAAGAACAAGTCTTAAGAGGAGCCCCAAGGTTCCAAGAAGAACTCCCAGAAGAATAAGAACAAAGGAGAAATGAGCAAGTGTGCATACTGCAGTAAGGCCTATCATCCTGAGAGCTCTTGTATGAAGAAGAAAATTTACATGTTGACCCAAATCCTAGAGAAGAATAACATCTCCCTTCCTAATTGCTCAAAGAAGAGGGAAGGAGGATCAAATTCAAAGAAGAGAGAGAGAGTACATGCCTTGGTTGCTGGCACATCAAACTCACCTAGCTTCATCATAGAATCTGGAGCTTCTAGACATATGGTTTTGAAAAAATATTCATTCTTCTCTCTTGACATGTCGAAAGGTCCACCAACAGTTTTGGGAGATGACTCTCTCACTCATAGTTTGGGGAAGGGAAGGATTGATCTTGGCCATGGTAAGTTCAATAATGTGTTGTAGGTTCTAGGTCTTTCCTCTAATCTCTTGTCAGTGTATCAGATGACTCATACCGGGTCTCCAAACAAGGTCATATTCTCCCCTGATGATGTTAAAATCACTGATATTTCGAATGGCAAAGTCATAGCAAAAGGTGTTGTTGATCACACTTCAAAGGTATCCAAGTTTTTCCATTTTATACCCTACTCAAACCCCTCTTCTCTTGTGATTCATGTTAATGAAGCAAGCAAGATTTGGAATGAAATATTTGGCCATCTTAACTACAGGTATCTTTTTTATGTAAGTGAAAAAGATATGGTCATAGGGTTACCAAAGATCAAGTTTTCTAAGGGAGTCTATCAAGGTTGTATCCTGGGAAAATACCCAGAGCACAAGTATGAGAAAGCTAGTCATGAGAGAACCTATGCACCTCTTGAGCTGATCCACAGTGACATTGTTGGTCCATTTCATCATATGTCCATGAGTCAAGCCAGATATGCACTAACCTTCATAGAAGACTTTTCCATGTATTGTTGGGTTCACTTCCTAAGGCATAAGTATGAAGTTTTTGACCTCTTTAAAGTCTTTAGAGCCTTGGTTGAAAACCAGTCTGAAAGGAAACTCAAGATCCTAAGATCTAAAAATGGTGGTGAGTATTTAAAGTATAAGTTCATTCAGTATTGTAAAGATGTAGGTATTTAGATGCAGCATTTGATCCCTTACACACCACGGAAAAATGGTGTTGCTGAGAGAAAGAATAGATCACTGAAGGAGATGGCAACCTGCATGATGGAGGCTAAGACTTTGCCACCAAATTTTTGGGCCGAGGCTATAAAATGTGCATCCTAAATCCAAAATAGGGTGCCTCATAATTATCTATATGGTATGACTCCTTTCAAATCTTGGATTGGGCACAAGCCAGATGTGACCCATTTCAGGATTTTTGGCTCAAAGGCTTGGGCTAGAATTCCAACTGAGAAGAGGAAGGCTTTGCAGCCCCAAATCCAAGAGTTCCTATTTGTTGGGTATTCTAAAGATTCAAAAGGTTACAAGCTGATCAAATTGAGCACTAACAAATCTTTCATTGAAAGGAGTATTCAGTTCCAAGAAGAGCCTTTAGTATCAGTTGAAGTTGGAGAGTCTTTTTCACCACCAGAACCATTGATTGTAAGTGAAGAGAGTAATGAGTTTTCTAATTCTGATATGTCTGATAATGATTATTTGATTGCAGATCCTAACAGTCCTACAAGACCAAAATGGGAAGCAAACACCATTCATGCAACTGGGGAACTAGATGGAAATTCTAGTGACACTAAGAGGACTATATCTCAATTTGAGAGTGCCCTTTGTGTGAAAGATCCTCTATGTTCTAAGAAGTATTGTATGATGGTTGAATTAGATCCAAATACATATGGAGATGCAGCACATGATCCAATATTGAAAACAGCCATGAAAGAATAATTCA
Organism: Pseudotsuga menziesii; assembly: GCA_001517045.1. Taxonomy (NCBI): domain Eukaryota; kingdom Viridiplantae; phylum Streptophyta; class Pinopsida; order Pinales; family Pinaceae; genus Pseudotsuga; species Pseudotsuga menziesii. The sequence goes on from LPNX010932721.1 coordinate 115,935, forward strand.
GCTCTCTCCATAAGAACAACACTTGGAATTGGTTGATCTTCCCCTAGGGAGGAAGCTAGTTCAATGTAAGTGGGTTTTCAAGACTAAGTTTTCTACTGATGGTTCATCTTTGAAATATAAGGAAATAATGGTAGCTAAGGGATACTCACAAGTACATGCTATTTACTACAATGAAACCTTTGTACCAGTGGCAAAGATAGACTCCATAAGGCTAGCTCTAGCCATTGCAGCTTCGAAGCACTGGGAAGTGCATCACATGGATGTGAAGTGTGCTTTCCTAAATGGAGATCTCACTGAATATATTTACATGCAAAAACCTGAAGGGTTTTTTTATAATCCATATTTAGTGTGCAGGTTAAATAAATCATTGTATGGGCTCAAGCAAGCCCCCAGGGCTTGGTATGCCAAGATTGATGGTTTTTTGATATCATTGGGTTTTGTTCGATGAAAGTATGATACTAATATCTATTTGAAGATGATTCATGGTTCTTTTATGATTATTTTCTTGTATGTGGATGACTTGCTGATTACAAGAAGTTCAAAGAAAGAGATTTCCTCTTTGAAGGATGCAATGAACCATGCATTTTCTATGACAGATTTGGGATTGTTGAGCCAATTCTTGGATATTGAAATTGCTCAATCCCAACATGGAATCAAATTACATCATTACAAGTATGCTTTGGATTTTTTGAACAAGTTCAACATGAAATATTGCAATCCAAACAAGAATCCCTTCCTTTCAGGAGCTAATCTTGAAGAACCAGGTTTTTCTCCTAAGGTAAATAATACATTGTATAGGCAGTTGATTGGGTGTTTTCTTTATCTTACACACAATCGACCTGATATATATTATGAAGTTAGTGTGGCTTCAAGATACATGTATCAACCTCATGAGATCCACTGGAGAGCAGCCAAAAGGATCCTAAACTTTGTTCAAGGAACAATAATTCATTGGATCTTCTACAAAGCAAAATATGATCTTGATTTGATTGGGCTTAATGATAGTGATTGGGAAGGTGACAACACAAATCGAAAGTCTACATAAGAATATGTGTTCATGCTTGTAGAAGGACCAATCAGCTAGTCAAGAAAGAAGCAGAGTTCCATAGCACTCTCATTTACAGAAGCAGAGCATAGAGGAGTTGTAAATGCAGCAACTCAATGTTTGTGGTTGCAGTGGATACTTGGAGAATGTGTCTTTGAATCATATTTTTCAACTATTATATAATGTGATAATCAAATCACCATTTGAATCTACAACGATCCAGTTTAGGGACGGCGAATCAAGCACATTGAGATCCATATGCACTACATCAGACAGCTTGTGCATGATGGTACCATTGATCTACTCTTCTGTGCGTCTTCAGAACAAGTAGCAGACATATTCACCAAATTTTTTTGTGAGAAGACATTCAGAAATATCAAATCACTAATGGGGATTGATGATCATGTTGTGAAGCATGATTGATGACAATATTTCCAAAATTTTGTTTTTCCTGTCCATGTTTAAGGGAGGATTTTGCCACTGGGTTTTTTCCTCTTTCCTTGGTTGTATGGACAATCAGTATGTAAAGGCACTACTACATTTCGATCCAAAATCCGACGGTTACTTCCGACGGCGTGTGGATTTTTTTTTTTAAACCTACCAAAAATCAGAAAGTTAAATTTTTTTTTTAAATTTTGGCCATAAGCGTCGCTTAAGCGACGTCTAGCCTCATAAGCGTCGCTTAAGCGACGACGCATCAAAAAAATCATTTATTAAACATTTAACCAAATCTCCAATTCTTTGTTTATGCGTCACTTAAGCGACGACGCATAAAAAAAAAGAACATTCTTTAAACATTTCACCTTCACTAAACCTTCATTTCATCGTTGGAATGTTTGAGCTGGGTTTTATCCATGAACAAGAGAACTGTGGTTCGATTTGCATCGATTCTGATATAGTTTTTAGGGTGGGTTGGATTGTATGCATGCTGATAAGCCTATGGAGGGGCAAATCCACCCATGCCTTTCCTCCGTTTCCATCTCTTCTTAAATATTTATGTTCAATCTTGTGTTATGTATTTGCGATTTAACCAAATTGGACTGAAACTCTAAAATTCAAGCGCCAGTAGGGGATTTTGGCCATTTAGTTGTGGTTTGTAACACTCAAGCTACATATATTTTGACCGATCGAGCTTCTTCCGAAAGGGCGATAGAGGCCCATGGCCGCCTCTGGTAAGCGATTTATACTTACTCTTCTTCTCTATTTCACCCACTTTTTTGTTTTCTTCCTTCCTGGTTGCTGCTATTGTTTAAATCCATGAATTGAGATCCATTATCATATTTTTCTTTTAGCTCTTTTCTCCAGGGTTTTCTTGGATTAATATTTTACAGTGTTCATTGATATGTCAGGTTCCCTTCATAAATTTGCAATTACTATGCTAATATTCAATATTGTTTTTGGCAAAAGCTCTACAATTCAATTTTTGGGATGTAATGATTAGTGGCTGACACTGGTGTGGATATTGCTACTACTTTATGTATTTTTTTGTTTCTGAAATTTGGGCAAAAAGCATTTTGGCGTAATCATGGA
>LPNX010932721.1:128148-380445 GCA_001517045.1 Pseudotsuga menziesii
AATTTACATAACATGTTCAATATATTTGATGCTTAAGTTTGTGTTGAGAGCATTTGTTATAAACAAGACCCACATTTGTTGCCTTGCATCTCGTGTTTTCCTGAGCAGGACTTGTAAGCTTAGCCTTCTAAAGACATGTTTTGTAAGAAGTCTCACGGGAATACTGGTGATTTGAAATTTGAAATGCCTGCTGAAAGTTGTCCCAAAATTGTCACGTTTTATACTTATTACTGTCTGCTGCATCTCTGATGCATGCGGGTTTATATTGAGGAGAGAACAGAGTAAAATATGAAGTAAATGGTTTTATTCCATCAGATATGTAGTACTGATGCACTAGATCGTTGTATTCATTCTAGGACGAGATGAACAATCCTCGTGATAAATCACATTAGAATGTAGATATTATTAAATTATTTTGAAGTATAACTGTTGACTATAACCCGAATCCCAGAGTTGTTTTTAAAGGACACACATAGGAATCTAAGTATTCGAATTGACTAAATAGTTGAATTTTTTAAAACACTTCTAGAAGTTTTATAACTGATGAATCTATAAGTGTAGTGCATAGAATTATTAGGATGTTGTATATAATGGAGAGGGGATTATGAAGTGTCTTAGATGCCACAATCTAGGGCTTTCTTTTCAAAATCACCCAAAGCTTGAACTTGGCCTATTCGTTTGATGAATATATATCAGTTAGCAACGAGATATCACAAGATAGCATATTATTATTGATTGTGTTGGTGAAGAAAACTCTCCTGATTTACCACTTGACCACAAGTTATTTAATGTTGTATTCTTCTAATTTATGTGAGTGTATGCTATTAAGTCAAAGTAAATTTGTTAGTAGATGGGGTTGATCTTCCAACTCTGGCATAAGATCTGATTATGTGAGTTTAATTTAATATCAGAAATCAAGTTCAAATTCTTTTTTTTTTTCCTATCATTCGATGTCAATCACTTTTTCCTAATAAAAAGAAGCATTCTTGGTGACTACGGTTGAAAGTAATGGCACTGTTATTATATAGATGAGCTTTGCTATGAGCAGCCTGTGGAGAGCTATTTTGTATTTTATTTTCAAGTATCCCATTAAGTACTTGGGATTTGGCTATAATTCCTTTTGCAGACCATGTTTATGCATAGGATAAGACAGTGCAAAATGGAGCAAATAATTTTTTTATACCCAATTTACAATTATTTAAAAAAAAAAACTTCCGTTGCTTAAGCGACGCTTATAAGTGTCGCTTATCCAACACTCATCTTTAACTGCCGTCGCTTAAGAGACACTTAAAAGTGTCTCTTATCCGACACTCATTTTTAACTGTCGTCGCTTATCTGTCGCTTAAGCGACAGTTCTTTATGTCGCTGATTCGACGCTTAAGCCTTCTCACCGTCGTTTAAGCGACGCCTGTGGGTGCAAAAGTTTTTAAAAAATTTCGTCATTGTCGCTTAATATGTGTCGGATAATCGACGATTTAAATTCAAGCTAAGGTTACTTAAGTGTCTCTTAACCGACGACAAGTTTCCGACGCTTCAAAAAAAACCAAAGTGTCGTACATGCAACAGGGAAGTGTCGAAAATCCGACATGACGGCCGTCGGATTTTTGGTCAAAATGTAGTAGTGAGGGTGACTAATAATTGTTGCTAGGCCCTATATTTTTCTCATATTTACTCATAAATTCAGGCTTAAGGGGGGGTGTTAGAATAATCAACCCATAGTTACCTACATTAGACATTAATTTAATTATTTTTGTCTTATTACCTAGTTTCCTAGATTCCATTCTATGCTAGTTGCCTTCTAAATGTCCTAGAAGTCAACACATGATAAAAATGAGTCATGGAGCGCTTGGGAAACATCCTAGAAAACCAATTTAGAATGTATTATTTATTCAATATTCTCTAAAGCACATATCTTCTTTTTCTGAAAAGTTACCTTGTTTTATTTCTAAATTAAGGAAAAAGGAAAATATAGACTAGGTGTAGTTGCCTTGTTTTTTTCCCACATCATCCCCCCTCCTTTTCTCCAAATAAAAGCATGTATAAGTTTTCTTTCCATCCCTCTTTATGTTTCCCACTTGACTTAGCCAATTCATGAGCATCTACCTAGATTTGGAAACTGCTTTATGCACCTATGGGCGATTTGACTAGTTTTGGTAAGCCTGCTTTTTGACTATTTCAAATGGAATATTTATACATTTGATTCTCTCATGTAATTATATATGACAACAGCCTATTACTTCATAAGGTTGGATATTGTACACTTACTCAATATATATTAGTGTTATGCTCCAATTTCAGTCTCCTTTGTTGTGAATTTTGCATGTTTGATTAGCAATTTTGTGAGTGTAATTGTTCTATCTCTTGGGTTCAATTTACACATTCACCACTTTCTATTCTTGATAGGTGGTCATTTCTGACATTTATTCGACCAAGTTTAACAATGAATTCAAAGTTGAATTCTTGAAACAGGAGGAGCCGTCGATAGATCTTCCCCCCCAACACTCGCTTGTTGACCAGGTACTTTAAAGCCGAATGATCATTGTAAATTTTGAAATGTCCACATAACAAGTAATGTCAGAACTTTTTTAGTGTGTATACCATGGCGAGACCTTCTCTTTTTATTGTCGTGTAATTTTTCTCTACCGTCGACAGTTTCCTTCTAGCAAAAGCAATGGGGTGGTCAAGTGCACCCTCTCTTGGTTGTGTCAAGCCAATGTCGAGCGCAATAGATGACGCGTCGACATGAAAATGGAAATCCTTCTTTCAGTCTAGGAATACTAGTATTGGCGTAGTGGCCATCTTGTTCTTTAATTTATCCAATATTTCTTAGAAGGGTTCCATCCACTGAAACTTTGCATCTTTCTTAAACAACTTCTCCATAGGTGTAGTTATCTTTGCATATGCTCTGATTAATTTCCTGTAGTAGTGTGTATGTCCTAGCACTGATTTGAGTTGCGTGACTAATGTGGGTGGTGGTAAGTCAAGGATAATCATAACTTTTGTTGGGTCGACCAAAATTCCATCATGGCATACAACGTGGCCCATCAACATACCAAATGGTGCACAAAAAATGCATTTCTTGGAATTAAGCACGATTTGATACTGGCAACAGCATCCAAACATCATGCACAAACTATCAATATGGTGTCTTACTAGACCAAACACAGTCCAATCATCAAATTAGACCTCAAGAAACTTATGAATGAAAAAAGCAGAAAGTACTCTTCTAGAAAAAATAACAAGTGCATTCTTAAGTCCAAAGGGCATTACCGTATACTAGTAGCATCTTGAATCTGTGACGAAGGTCATCTTATGGAAATCCTCCTTCATGATTCTGACTTGATGATAGCCAGAGAAGCCATCGGTGAATGAATACATCTCTTACTCCTCGACGCTTTCCATTACTTCATCTGTAAATGTTGTTGGGAATGGATTGTGCAGGCATGCATCGTTCAGCTTCCTTAGGTCGACACAGATCCTCACATCACCTATGTTTTTCTTATCCTAAGTCACCATAGCAATGAGCCACTCTGATTCCTCAACAAGTTCAATGATTCCTGGATCGAGCATCTGATCCAATTTTGTTTTTACTTCTTATTTATACCTCGGATTCAAGCTATAAGGTCCCTGTTTGACTGGATTAGAATCTAGATTCAGGGGTATTTTCATCTCTCCTAGGTCACCAACTATTCCCTTCATATCTAAATAGTTGGTAGGGAATAGATTCTAAAACTCATGTTGAAATTCTGTGATCTTCACAACCGTCTCATCATCCCAATAATATCCTATATTGGAAAAATTTGGGTTCTCTAGTGACCCAATTTTTACTTTCTTGATTTTCAACGTCATGAGGAACTGGTCACTTGAAATACCACTTCCTTTTACTGTGCATGTACCCTATGATTCTGGTATGTTTATGTTAGTCAGATCATCATCTAGGTCTCTAGCTAGATTATAGTAGGCCATCCATTGTTGGATGGTCACGGTGCTTTGGTGGTAACTTTCCTCTATGACAGGGATTTCAGCAAACATCTTTTCTTTAGAAGCGCAGCATCAACTGTAGGTTTCTCATCAGTGAATTCAAATGTGTGCGCAAATTGTTTAGCTACCTCTTCCCAGTCCTAAGTTCCTTGTAACAACTCCATAAATGTATACCAACTTCAAGGTTTCATTTCCAATGTGTGAATGAAATGATGGACCCATTCCTAACACGGGTATTATGCAAATGCCTTGCAACACTAATTTATGTGCTCGATAAGGTTTGATAGCCTTGTGTACTTGTTACTCACAGTGGTGACTTCTTCACTGAATCTGGCTTCCAACAACCTTTTGCACTGTGTCCATTCTAATATGGACTGCTTGTGTGCACCCCACCATCTAGCAGGAGTAGCCTTTAATACATGGTCTAACACATAAAAGAGTTGCGACTCTATTACAAGTCCTTTGAACTCATGTAGGAAGGTCGCAAGGTTAGGTAACCCCTCATAGGTGGAAAGCTCTCTTAGCTCATTCTCCACGAGTTGCATAGACCTTGTAACTCTGGTGCACCTTCTCATAGAGACCTCATGCAACTGGTTTTTCCGATTCTCCAAGGCCTCCCCTGAGTCGGATGTGCATGAGATAACACTCTTCCAGCTCAGGTTTCCATCCACTGGAGGATTGACATAGTCTTCTTGTAGGGAAGTGACATTGTAATCTGGTCAAGATAATAACCTTGTCCCTCATTATAGATAGGCTCGATGTATCTCTGTCCCTCTAAGGGATCAATGCATGACACTACCCTCATCTCATTATCCTCGAATGAGAGTATCATTTTATTCAAAATGATAATGGTTTGATTATATATGGCCCAATCTATCCCCAGTAGTGTAAAATATGGATTCATGTCATTGACAATGTTAATGACTTAAAAGTCCACAAATGTGTGCAACCCCTCAATTTCAACAAGGACTTGACTGAACCTACCAATTGGTAGGACCTTCACCTAATTTGCAAGTCACAACTGGACATGAGACAAGTCTAAGCATGGATTTCCCATGCTTTCCCAGGTCTTTCGCATCAAAATATTGACGTCTAAGCCTAGGTTTAAAATAATGTAATCCATGTCATAGTCACATATCTGCGCAGTCATTCTTAACACGCACCGAGTTTTTAACTTATTTTTAACCTGGTTAACTTTGCTTTCTAGTTGTGACTCTTTTGGGATGTATTCTGCCAGTGCTTATAGTTCTGGGATATCATCTTTATCCTGAATTAGCACTAAGAAAATTGCCAGAAATGATTTGAGCTTACTAACCTTTTGTGGGACCTTCTTTCGGAATATATGCTGGAATCATTCAGGAATATCCCTTACTTCGACTGATGACGATGGTTTTTCTAGGTTTGCAAACTCTGGTCACACGTCCAAAAATACTTCCTTCTATTTTTGAACATCGAATGGAACTTTCTTCTGCATCGTGGGTCATACCTACGGTTGTAGTTGTTCTTCCAGTATACCCTAATCAGCTCCAGTCGTAGCATCTCCTTGTGTTGTGACAACAATTCTTGGTTCTCTTGGCTCAAATGCAATCATCTCGATGTTCAAGTTAGGATTTGTATTTGGGTTTAGATTCTACATAAGTTTAGGACCTGTAATGGTCCTAGCTTTCCATTTTTCAATCAACTGAGGGCATTGCTCCACATTATGGTCCTTCACTTTACAATATGAGCATGTCTTTGTAGGATCTTGGAAATCGCTAGCGTAATGGACCAGTTGTTAATAGTTATAGCATGCAACTTGAACTCTTCCTCTGCCAATTCCTCCTCATCCTCTTCCTTGGAAGTTTACCCCCCCTCGTCCCTGAGGGTGTGGTTGCTGCGGTGGGTACTGATTCTGCTGGTATTGTGGATGATATTGATTTTTTGGTGCATACTGATTATGAGGTGCATACTGATGCTGATACTGGTTCTGATACTAATTTGGTGGGAATTACATAGGATGATAGGATGCTTGCATCGGTTCATCCTGAGGATTCCCATCATTCTTCATTAAGTAGGTTTCCACTGTCTTTTCCTTCAAGAGTTGGTATGCTCTACAATCCTTCTCTTCATGCCCTACTAACTTACAAAATTTATAGAAAAGGTTTGTTTGGGTACTTAAAACCTTTTGTAAGTATAGGTAGTCTTCATTGCGATGTCCTCTAGACTTGAATATGTGGCAGCAGGGTAGTCCATGGGCACTCAAATGCATAGACTCTAGCCAATATTCTATTTCCTTGTTTGTATGATGCCAGAACATTTCCCTCAACTCAAATGATTATGGGTCCCAACAACAGAACCATTTGTTGGCCTCTATCACCTTACTTATGCAACCCAAGGTTCAATAATAACACAATACCAACAAGACAATAAAAGACATCATCCCGACAGAGGAAGCTCATTCGGCAACACCTTTGAGGCAAGCACAATCTCATCTGGGATATCTTAATATGTAACTACCAAAACTATGTTTCTACAATTGGCGAGGGATTATAGTCCCTTGGCACATGGCCAAGGTGCTCGACAGAGCTGGAGGGATGGAGTCTTAGTGTGCGATAGAGGTGGAATTGTGTGTCACAATCTATGCATAACACAGCCTTGTCCTTCAAACTCAACAACTGGCAAAACTGTGCAACACAGTTGAGTCCTTACTTCTAGATTGATAGTGTGCGACTTATATTTTGACTTAGTAGCTGAACCATGAATTCATACATAACATGTTGACAATGCTTTAACATACATTCATTCACACACTAATTGCTAATATTGCGACATACATTAAACAGTAACTATTATAATGTAAAGTAATCAAACATTCACATAAACATTTAACGTTCAACAACATTGACCCATTTCACACAAGAAATAACATGGAAACCCATTTGGGAAAAGCCACCAAGGTGCTCTTCATATGACATGACAAATGTGTATAGCACTTTGCAGTCTGTGACTTGCAGATTGTTCTAAGATATATCTAATGGACTTATACTCTTCTTGATCTCATGCTCTCTGGTTTATTCTTCTATCTACTCCTACTGCTTCGCACACAGGCTAGATCAACTCTTCTATTTTACTATCTATGAACTCAACTGTAGATTACTTCTACTAATAGTCTGCGCACTTGGCTATAGATTACTTCTACTAACAGTCTGCGCACTTGGCTATAGATTACTTCTACTAACAGCCTGTGCACTCAGCTACAATTACATGACTCAACATCCTTCTAATTCTACTATACTATTAATGAAGCTAACTCATTCTACTTCTTGAAGCTACTTTTCTATGCTAACCCTTATATAGAATGGGTTCCTCCTATTTATAGTATTTACAATACCACGCAGGGTCGACTGAGTATAGCTCAGTTATTATAGACACAAGCGGCTACAAAATATTTTTAACTACATTGATGACATGCCAAACTAGCCAAAAAATTCCTGCATTACATTAACCACTACCTTAACTAGCCACATAAACTTCTTTCAACCTGTTTGTATAGGTCATAAATAGCTGCAAAATTGTCCTTTAGACTTTTGCTGGTTCGTCCTTCTGCAGTATTCCTTGACTTGCACCTGTTCCTCTTTAACTCTTCTACCTACCTCTTCCACTGACTCTGGATGTTCCTTTTTGCATCGCACCGATTCTCATCACAGCTTCCTTCTTTACCTACTTTTCCTTCATTGCACACCCATTTTTCCTCTTGTGCTTCCGTGGAGGATTCTTCCTTTTTCACTTTTCCTTTGTCCAACAAATACCTTTGATGGGATATTGATATTCATCTCCCAATAATACCTTCTAGGGATATTTATTCTCTTCATGTCTTGACAGAGTTTGCTTCTTCCCTATGATGTGCTTAGAGGCACCACTATCAATAAGCCATGTATCTTCTCCAGGTGTTACAGACCCAGAGAGTGCAGAGAATAACACATATTCTTCTATGTCTTCACCTCTAGTTTTCTTTCAAGGTCTTTCTTCTTCTTCATCCTCATCTTCAGCTAGATGAGCATGATGTTGCTTCTTGTTGTTCTTCTTCTTTAGTGATGGACATTCTCTAGCAAGATGTCCTATACTATGACAGTCTTAGCATTGATACTTTAATTAATCCTTCTTCTTCCTCTAAAAAATCTTCTTTGAAGGCTTATGATTACTCTTCTTGAAGTTTGATTGTTTTCTTCCTTTTGTATGGGTATATAGGGCCTAATCATATTCTCCAAGGATATATTCTCTATTGGATACTCTAGCTTCTTCTTGTATGCAATAATCCCATACTATGTCAAACTTCATACTTTCTTTTCTCGCACACAGAGTCTGAATGAATGAGTCCCAAGGTCTAGTGAGACCATTGAGAGTAGTCATAACTAGTTCATCCTCATCAAGGGTGTCTCTAATAACACTTAGTTTCTCTTTGAACTGGGATACCCTTGTGAAGTAATCTTGAATAGATTATTATTTTCTCCTCTTGGTGCCCTTCAGTTGAGCTCTCATATTCATCTTTTTATTAATATTCCTTCCCTCATACATTCTAGAAAGTGCATCATACATTTTCTTAGGTGTCTGCTTAGATGACACTGAAGGGATCAAGTGATCCTTAATAGAATAAGCAATGATCTCCATTTCCTTGATTGGGTCTTACCCATGCTTCTCCTTAGCTTCCTCTTCTTCAGGTTTTTCAATCTCATCATTGATGTACTTCTCAAGGCTATTCTCTTTCAAAATGATACCAATCCTATAATTCCAATCCAGGAAGTTCTCTAGGCCTTCCAATTTGTCCTCAAGCTTAGTGCTTGGGGCCATCTTGTCCAATAGGTCACTAAAAAATGAAATTGATCAAAATAAGAGGATGAACTTACCAGTTGATGTGCTTGAGAGAGGAGAGTTGGTTGAACCAACAAATTTCTGGAGATCCGAAATCTTCAGTCTTCAATTCCTACTTACGAGGTTGCAACACTACAGAAATTGAGGTTCTGTTTCACTGCGTTTTTCTGGTTCACTTCCAAACTAGGGTTTCTCTTTCCTAGAGATCCAACCACCCAAAAACATCGATCTAGGATTCAATTGATACACTCCTGAGAGGTACAAATTTCTATGCAAGTATATCTTCAAAACTCCAAATTTTGCAAAACCCTAGTTTCTTCTAGAGAGGGAGGATAGAGAATTTCACCTTGTGGAAGCTTCTCTAATTAGGTTAGCTCTGATACCATGTTAAGATTTCATATGCTAGACTATATTTAGTGGTGTTAAATTCAAAAAAACATAGCAGTAACATATCCAGAATCACTGATAGAAACACAATCACAAGATAGACACATTATTTATCTTGGGAAACCCTCAAGGGGGAGAAAACCCAACAAAACTTGCTCTATATAGGATGTATAAAAGACAACCCAAAAAACAAGTGTTCTCCTCCTTTTGTTTTGTCCCTCTCTCTCTCCTATGCACTACTCAATTGAGTGAGTCTGTTTCCAAATAATAACCACAACTCCTCTATTTATACACATTGAACCAACTCACTTTTACCCTAATCAAGTAGGCCCCACTAAACTGTTTGGGCTGACTTCACCTAGGAAGACTCAAAACAGTATATTATATTTTTCATTAGGGTACTAATGACCCAGCTTACAATGGAGGATTTACCTCATGACTGTATGATTACCAAATACAATAGTAACACCCCACCTAAGGAATAAGAACATATCCCTTGGGTTACATCAGTAAAATACATTTAGAATATCATTTGAAGTTACTATATTTCAACAATTACCCCCAAACATTTTGCTACCATCCCTGTAGTTATCCCAAACCTCAAGATGGTCTGGTAGTGAGATTTTACAATCACGAATTGATAATATGTTAAAACTTGGAGAATCAAGACAAAAGGCTAAGGATAGATTCAATCAACATTAGGATATTGTCAAGAGATGGTTCGACAAATGAAAGTACAGTAAGAGGAACTTTGAGTTAGGAGACTTAGTTGTAAAATGGGATCACTCGCATGATGAAAAGGGAAAACACATGAAATTTCAACATTTATGGATTAGCCCCTACCAAATTGCTGAGAATATTTTCCCTTCAACTTACAAACTTCAAGATTTACAAGGGTAGGAAGAAAGTATTCTTGTAAACAACCTTGTTCTCAAGCAGTATTTCACCTTGGTTCTAGGAGCTTTTGTACATAAATAAAAGTTTCATTTTCCTGATTTTTTCTAGTTGGTTTTTCTTTTTTCTTTTTTCTACATTCATATATTTTGTCTAATTATAATAAACGAGATCAATATTTGACGCTTGGAAGTATACGAATATGAATAATCTCATTTATCTTTGAAAAGTCAGGAGCTGCTTATGGGAAGGCATGCATGGTACAATTTTATCAGTATGAGATTCTTTAATTGTTTCCTAATTACAAAAATGGAAACCAACGTTGAGTCCACATTTGAGTCATTATAAACCCTGTAAAATAACTAAGACTCATGAGGTCTAGATTGCTATCCTGGATCTCCATCCACTCTCACATTAACATATGTCTCAGGAATTATAAAACGATAGACCCACGAAGAAGAAGCAGTTCTAAAGGATGTATGGAATTCAAAATGATCCCAATTTACAAATCAAAAGATGAGAGAGCTTATATTGAAGATTCAAAACTCTGAGATATTTAGTCTCTATCAAAGAAATGTTTTTGAGAGAATACCCCATCAGATAAAAAAGGTTATCTTAATACCCAATATCAGGAAGGTTCTTCTCTGTCCATGAGCATGATGAGCAAAAAATTTTATCACTCACACAAAGTGACATTATGGATGGAATAACCCATGCCACATTCTGTAAGTGAAGAAAGCCATCAAGGAAGACTCGGAAGACAAACTTTGTCCATAAAAGAGGCATCAAAAGAATGCTTATAGAATGGGAATGAGGAACAAACGAATACATTTGTATGATTCTATTATGATCCTATGGAGTCATATCTAGTGACAACTGAAAGATGGAACTAAAATGAATTTCTTATTTTTACCCCATGAGAGTTACCAAGACATATAGTTGTGGTTACCCTCCCGCAAAGGTGACAACCAATGTGATGCATGAATTTTATATCCATGGATAAATTCTAGCCTCTTACAGAGTTACAAGAAATATATTGAGAAGTTTGTTGCACATTTAGAAGCTACTACCATCAAGTTTTTTTTTATTTTCAAAGATATATTTTACAGAGATCTATGTTCACCAGCTAGTCACCAATTATTGCTACTGCAACTGCTTCCCCAAAATTTTGTTATTTTAGGGCCCCTCCTTTTACTTTGTTTAGAAACATACTTAGATTAGTTTTGTTACTCGAATAAGTTCACCCTTGAACACTTAGTTTTTCTAAAGGATTGAGGAAATAAGTTTTTTGGGGGCTAAGTAAAACTCAATTTTTTGCTTCGATGTATCGGAGGAACTTGGCATGTTGATCCAATGTATTGGAGGCACTTGATGAGTGATACTGACACTGTCGGTAGAATTAGGCTGAGTTCTCATCCTCTCACTATTAGGGGAAATCAGAGAGTGATGAAAACACAGTTAGAAGAACTCTCCCAGTGATGTCCACACGATCAGAATAAGTCAACGAGTGTTGCCAACTGAACGAAAAGCACTGAAATTTCGGAGCATTTGGGTGAATTCCACCAAAATAGTCGACATTGAAAGATCAGATTTCCCATAAGCAGGGAATAAGCATAATTCATTAAGTGATGGTGGAATGTTTTGAAGCGACTCAATGAGTTAGACCGAAACAATCGCATGATGAAATGAAAAGAGAAACTCAATAGGTTCAGTTGAAACGATCACATGACAAAGCAAAAGGAAACTCAACAAGGAGGTTGAAACAATGTTGGAGTAAATCAAACAATGGATCTGACACGAGAGGCTTTTTTGTCTTATTCAAAGTGATCAAGACATAGGTTTTTTGTGCCAAACAACATTATGATTCCAACCACTGCATTAATTACCTCACCTACCGCTTTTATGACTAGTTTTTTTTCATTCTTTATAAATAAGATGAGGGTTTTTTAGTTTCATTATCGAAAACATCAATTTCCATGTTCACCAATCATTAAAGGATGAGTTCTCATCCCCGTGTGCTCAAATACATTTCACGGCCTCTCAACCATTGGCAGGTAGGTTACCTGTACCTTATGAATTCATGATTGTTTAAATTTGAAGCTTTTAAAGTTATATTTCCTCAATCCTTGAAGTTTTTTTTCAATGGACATGCTTCAAAAATCAAAGGAATATGGTGCCAATTGACTTGACTTTTATATTTTAAAAGCCTTAGTTTCAACCAAACTCGCTAGAAAACTAGCTATTTATGTATGTTTCATGAAGGAGAAAATAAGCATAATAGCGTTTAAATACCATGTGGTCAATGGGAGTCTTAGTACAACCTAGTCGAGAACCCTTTGAATTCAATCTTAATGTTTTTAGTTTGACTTCCATTTTCCTTTTCATGATGAAGATTTGTTTTGTAAAAATCATCTTGCTCCATATTGCGGTTTTTTTAGGTTGTGATTTTCCATTTTGATTTTATCTGGGGTAATTTTGTTTGAACTTTTGTGGATCCACCTTCTTTGGAGGTCTCATGTTTAGAACGTCGAATCATCTATTCCATAGTAACATTTCAGTGATAGGTTCAAGTTTCATTATAATTCACTTTAATCCATTGTTCCCATTATTTAGGATTGGAAAACGTCTAGGAAGCTAGGGATCAATCATTGTATCGAGTACCAAGATATGAACTTGGTTTTGAGTCTCGGAATCTATTAAATGACCACCCAATGTTTATATGGAAAATGATGATGTGGGGACAAAAGGTTATTTTAAGGAAGCCATTAAGGACTCAACAACTTAAGCAGGGAAGACCAACTTTACACTAGTGGTTTTAGGAGGTATAAAGACACCTTTATGGAGGAAGATTTATCACCAATATACCAAGGTTTTAGAAGAGAATGTCCCATATTCAGGCCACCTTTTCACCATAAAATTGATCACCTAGGTGGGAACGGATCCATTTTGGGAGTAATACAACTTTCATTTCATCCCGAGACCAAGACCCGATTTCAATCCCAATATTAGGTCTTTTTGTTCGAGAGTGGATATCTTCTGCTAATATCATATCTCGTCCATGCTCCACAGTTCTTTCAACCTCCACTTATACTAGGACTTGGGTGAATGGAGAGGAATTTGTAGCAGGGATATTCTTGGTGTTCTTCTTTCCAAGGAAAGAGTGATATTTTAGAATAGGAGGAACCCATTATATGGGATTATGATGCCATGGATTTATAATTGTATATTTTTTTCCTCTAGCATTTTCAATACAATGATGCATTCCTTCACATAAAGTGATTGACATTATAATTTTATAGAAGATATCCTTGTCTATTTTTTTAAATAAATTGTATTATTATGAGTTCAATTCACTTACCATTGTGTTTGCGTTTATGAATCATATGTTCCATTTTACTCCAAATTGGATTTCCGCACTGTGAAGAGTGTGAAGACAAAATGTGAGAGAAAAAATATTTACAAATGACTAAGAAAGGTACCAAGAATAAGTATAAGGGAAGTGGAGGAGATTCAAAGGTAGAAATTATTTTAGGCACCAGGAAAAAAACATATTCGAATAAACAAAGGCGACCACATGAATTTCCCTTGAATTCAAGTGGGGGGGACTGTATCAAATGATCAGGGACCAAGACATCCCTGATGCATGTCCCATGGAGATGGTTTTATATCAGAATATAATAAGGTTAGGAATTACCAAAGTAGCCATGCCCCCAGAACTCTTTCCTTGTTCAGAATTTATTGTGTGGATTCTTCCACAAGAAGATCCCACCTGGAGGATCATTTCTAACGTCAAAGGGGAGGTGTTTTCTTCATTTCATCCAACCTATATAGGGGGGATTATAAGTTACCTTTGGTCCAAGTCATGATGAATGAATACTGGATCAAAGGGATAAACATAGACCCCTTGGAGTATTCTAAGAAAATGGTGGTACCCAAAAAATAGCTCAGACAGAAGGCGAGTAGGGAATATTGATCTTAAATCTTAAGGAAGTCCTTTAGAATTATAGATTTACAGCTAAGAAAGATTTTTGATAGAGTTGATGGGACTATTTACAAGATAAATTGGGTACCTTTTATTTACGACATAGATTTTTCTGGCACGCTCTTCAATTGGGAATATATAATCTCAGATAGTCTGTCATCATGTGCCATAGCCGCATAGGGAGATTTGACCCAAAGGAGGGAATAATTATACATGTCTTCCTCATCGACTACATATTGACTAGACACTTGTTTCGTAAGTTAAGGTGAATCTAGAGTAGAGATGAAACTCCAATCTACGTGGCTTACCAAATCCAGTGGGCCCATAGATATGCAAGCTATTATAAACTCATATGTGAATAGTTCCTTATACCCCTTTACTAGATAATTTTCCTTAAGGAACCAAACTGCTTATCTGAAAATGCGATGGAAGTCATAAGTGAGTATGGGGACTATTACTTCTCGCAGGAGGGTACACACATCATAATGTATGGATTTTACTGAGCTCCATCCCTTTTTCTCAGATACGCAACAAAGTTTGTAGTTCACAAAGAATCTGTCAAGAAGATATTCATCAATGGGATTGGTAGTTACTTGCATGATATGAAGAAAGCGATTTTTCCTCCATTGCCTTTATGTATGAGAGCATATAAATTTTCCAAGGTGAAAGGGTTAGAATATTATGTAAAGGATCTAGAAACATTCCTTTTTGGAGAAAAGAGTTTTGCAAGAAATGACAACAGGGGGAGGGTCACTGAACATTGCACGAAAGTCAAAATACATTTTGAATATATAGACTTCTTCAACAAGGATGAGGAATTGTTCATCAGAGAAAATAATATAACTGAATTAAATAAGTGTTTTGATCTAAAAAGTGGTGCCAGTGGTAACATAACTAGAAGCAATACGATGGAGACAAAGCTTGAGAAACAAAAAGAAGAATCTATAAAGTTTCAAATGGAAAAAAAAGGTTGAAAGAAGAAGACGAGAAGAAGCAATCAAGGGACGCCCAAAGGTAACAGGAGGAAGTGGAAATATTGAGGAAAGAGATCAAAGAGAGAGCACAAAAATAAGTTGAGGAAGTGACATAAGTGATTAAAAGGAAGGAGGAAGAAGATAATATAAGGGAACCTCTAGATAAAGAAGCATGCCATAATGAGCATGTTAGCTCACAATACATGGACCTAGACCCTTCTGGAACAACAAGTGAAGCAATTACCAGTGGCCACATTCCTTTTGAGGAACTCGGGCTCACCCCGTTCACCCCCTCAGATAAGCACACTATGGCTTGCTTGGACACCATTATCTTTGATTAAAAAAGAAATACCGCCACGAGGAGTTCTGAAAAAAGATTAAAAATGGGTACTCAAGTTGATGTAGTTACTGTCAGAGAGAACACTATAATGGAATGTACCCATAAGGACGTAAAATTCATGGCTTTGGTAAACATAGAAGATTCCTAGTCCAGTGTTGATAATGTTGACTAGTTGATAGATGATGTAGAGGGAAAAAAATAAAATATGCTCAAATTAAAGGATAATATGGTAAACATGTGAGGATAAGGTATATAGTTAAAGAGGAAACATGATGCCATTCTCTCTGAAAAAGAGAGACTACTGAATGAATACCAGATAATGGAAACATAAAAGGATGCACTAAATGTGCAGTTAATGATTATTGAAGGAGAATAGAATGAATTTGAAGCTCGAATATCTCAACTAGAGTCAAGAGTGTCGGTTGCGAACCAACAGGTTGATGAGTTAAAAACTTGGGTGGAAGAGTATTAAGAAAAAATAATCTTTGGTAGAACAACTGGAGCTAGAAGACAATAAAAGGAAAGACATTACTCCATTTTTTTATCAATCCTACAAAATTCAAGAATAGATGCATCATTCTTAGGTGATCCTCATAGGATAAATATACAACGTGAGGTTGGTGATGGAAATAATGAAGGTGATCGCGGAAAAATCAATGGATTTCAAGAAAGGGATGTTGGACATCGCAGAGAAGGTTAAAATCCAGATGACCTAGAGGGAAAGTAATTCAAATTTTTCTGACCATCTTTCCTAGAAGAAAACTGAGTAATTAAAGTAAAAAATGGCACTTCTGGAATTTTGTAGGAAAGCTGCTAGGAGAATAAGCAATGAGATTCATAAAACCACGGAAAAGTGTCAGAACTTTGACAAGAAAATCCATCAAGTCCATGAGAGGTGTCACATTCCTTTGGTTCAGAAGATAACCGAGCTTCCAAACAAATACCAATTCATGTCATAGTTCTAGGATAGGTTGCGAGAAGACATTGAGTATATCATAAAAGTGGATGCTTTCACAAAAAACGATATTCACCACTTTGTTGGGCATGCTTCTGTCAATGCTTACCTCCCGGAAGACATTTGTAAGATTGTAGCAGATGAGGTGGTAGATATAGAGATAGAGTTGTTGATCCATGAGTTAAGTTTGCAATTATTGGATCCTATAAAGTATAATACCATAGATTTAGAGGCTAACGCATGTGCATCATATATTTCTAGCGTGGCAGGGCCCACCTAAATTTTGTCTTTTAACATTATATTTTTTTCATTTTCCTATGTAAGCACTACATGACAAATTTTGGGAATCCTTAGGGTTAGGGTGAACGAAATTTCACTAGAAGAAAAATTATTATCATAATATATATAGAGGTAGAAATAAAAGGAAGAGGACTTTTGCTAGCGGAATAGAGGTTGGACAATTTTTGTAAGAAAACTATTTTTCTGCTAATAAGAAGGATATGTTTGTAGGGGAAATCCTGCATAGACATTTTTATTGGACTGTGTAAAATGTTTAATGTTGAACTAATTCTTGCATTCATGACCCATGCTGTGAGATCGTTCTAACTCTATTTGAATTATTTCAATTAATGATGAATGTTTGTGCATTCTATGCAAATAGTTGTGTGTGAAATGAGTAATAAATGGTTTATCATATCAGAGCTACAATTGGTATTATTTATACTGTAGATGTGAATATTATGTTGAAACAACTATTTGTTAAATTTGTATGAACACTTGCAGTATATTACTCTAGATTTGAATTTTCTCCCTGTGGGGATAGGATAAGATATGATAGGATAGGATAGTTAGCTTAGTATAATATTAAATAGATAATTGATAAGGTAGGAGTGGTAAGACGAGAGGTAATAACCTATGCATCACTATTGTGATTTCTATCTATCGATTATATGCATTTAATTATGCACTTGCATTTCATCTTTTATTTAAATAAAATCACATAAACAGTGAACTGTGACGTAACTAGTAAATATTTTAAAACAAATCAATCTATGGTAGTCGGACCGTTAACCTAATGGATTCCCCACATGAAATGGTGGACGATCTAATTGGGATCTCTTACTGGGGAGAGTCTCTACCGTTGGTTCTTGGGAATTTCTAGGCATCAACAGGTCCACATGTGATATCTCACTATTTTCAAGGGTTAAAGGAGCCTTGAAAAATATTTGTACTACACACATTATATGACCCTCGGGCCTAAATTACAGAAAGGAAAAATTCCTTCTCTGCTCCATTGCCAAAAACTCCAAAATATCCAAAAGCCTTTTGTTTCTAAATGCTCATTGGTATTTACAGTTGCGCCTCCATGCTTAGTATTCGAATCTTCTTCTATAAGCTCTCATTCCACTAGTAACCACCATGAATGAATTAAGTACACCCTATTTTTCTTCTCAATAGGTTTCCCCACCCATATTTTCTGTAACAACTTCCAAAACCATTCTACAACTCTTTCAAATACCCCAACTACTTCATCCTTGGGTCCTTGGATGAATAGTCAACCCTTTTAACTAAAATTCATCAGTTGGTTTACCTCTAAACTCCTTCTTGTTTTGGTCGGTATTCATCTTCATCCACTTATCACTTTATCATCATAGTTCATTGACCACTCATGGTTGAAATCATCCATACTCGTCCTTTTCATTGACCTTGCCACCCATTCTGCTGGAGGTCGTTTACAGTTCCTTTGGATATATGATCTTATTCACCTTTCATTGTTTTTCTTGGGCCTATATTTCCCTACATCAGAAGCACACAACTCACACACCATCATTTCTCGTTGAAGTGTATTACACACATGTCC
This sequence comes from Pseudotsuga menziesii, assembly GCA_001517045.1. Lineage (NCBI taxonomy): Eukaryota > Viridiplantae > Streptophyta > Pinopsida > Pinales > Pinaceae > Pseudotsuga > Pseudotsuga menziesii. The sequence continues at coordinate 146,371 of LPNX010932721.1, forward strand.
CAAGAAATAAGCAATGCACTCTTTTAGTGATATACACACTTTAGGTTTCCAATCAATGGAGATATTATATGTCATCCATGGGACCCTTTAAATTATATACACAATTTATGTTTCCAGTCAATGGATTTATTACATTCTTGCAAATCATTGGAAATCTCTTTATAAAACAATTCTTAATTAGTGGAGAATCATAGAGGAAATCAAATTAACGTTTCTCAAAATATCTTTAAGACAAAACTTGGATTATTTGGATTTAATTACATAAATTAGGCTTGAATTTGCAAAACCATTCTCAATTTTTTTATGGATCCAAGATACTAGAAAAAAATTGAGATAATTTATTTTCTACAATCTTATTATAAAGGATCCAGGCCTCAAATTATTATGAATTGATTTTTAGTGACCTTGTGAATGAATTATTTTTTCTAGAGTTCAATATTTTCTACCAGATGACAAATAAGAACTCTATGAAAGGATCCTTGAAGACTAAAAAGGAGCATTAACGTGACCAACTAGAACTCTCAGATAGATACCACTACATATTTGTGAGATTCAACCACCTGCCCCTCAAGGAAACCATCATCAATATCAAACAGGTTAACATAATAACAAATTTATTAATTTTTCCATTAAATTTTACAATCTAACCATGAGATTTTTATAATGTGTTTTTTCCTTGTAAACTTTTGAAGGAAACGATTGATAAAGGGGAGGAGGGGCGATTATGACCCTGATTCTTTTGGAATTAATCATATAGGAGTCCTCCATTTCCTTCCAAACTCTGGAATGTATGGCTTCCATATCCATTTTCAATGATTCTAGGTGACTCAAAACGAGGTCGCTCGCATCATAAATGTTTCATATGGTGTTTTTGTATGTTTCATATGTGTAGGAATAAATTCATGGCTACACACACCAGTTCCTATAGTAGGGACTTATGGAATTCCATGGAAATTATGGCCCTCTTCCTGGACACAAGAGATGTTGGTCTTTGATAGAGCATAGACTTGGGAGAATAAAAATATGTTGTCACATCATTAGGTATCACCCATTCGTTTTCCTCCATCGGCACTATCAAAACTATTCTTCCTCTCTTCAACTTATTTAGAGTATATTTCAAGCATTTGACCTTGGATGCAAATGGCTCATGACCAAAGACCAACTATATAAGGATTGCAGGATGCAATTCAAATGGGTGTGTTAAAAAATCAACCAAGTATGTTTCAACCATAATTCAATATTTGAAAAGAATTATGTCATTTAAATTTTATTTGGTGGATAGCCATTATGGAGGTGTCCATCATTTTTATTAATACATGTGTGGGTATTTGGATCAAATGAAAATTGATAATTTGCATGCAATGTAGTCATGCATGCAACCTTCCACACAAATCACTCATGCAAACGACCATGGTGCAACATTGTCAAGTATGACAAGTAGAGAAGTCATGTAGTTTACCATGAACGTAGAAATTTTCAAGTGGTTTTATAATTTTATCGACGTCGAGAATGTTGGGAAATGCCATATACAACTGTGTATGGGGCCAACCTCCATAAGAGACCAAATAAGGACTCCAAACACTATTTTTTCCTAATGCAAATTAGGGCCAAAATCCTTTGGTTAAAATACTTCATAAATCATGCCTAGGTTAATATTAATGCCTCTACTGATTTCAAGAGTCCTTGTTGCAATATGGGGATTAATAAATCAGAAAGCGATTTGAGCATAAAAATTACTTAACATTGCATATTCCTTTAACATGTATTTTTGTAATATTTTGATCAACGTTATTATAAAACATTTTATGGCATGACCTAATGAATTACAATTGTTATTATATTAGAAGATTTGAACTATTAATTTGTATTGATAAATTTCCAAGAATAATGTAACAATGATGAACTATCTAAACATTAATTTTAGAATTATCTGATTTAACATATCACTCAATGAACATCAAAATGTGACATACCATTTAATGAATGTTGCATTATCAAATTGCCATTTACGAATGTAGAAAGTCAACATATGTGTCACAGTATGATATTCAATTTAATCCAATCGTGTTAAACCATATTCGACATGGTAATCTATAATAAATTGTGGTAAACCATACAAAAAAACAATTAAACATGATCTTCAATCATTTCCAACCAGAATTAAACATGACCAATAGAAGCCAAAAAAAATTCACATGACTCCTTAAGACTATCATAATGAAATATAACCCTTAAGGAATGTCACAATCCCGCATAATCATTAAGGAGTGTCATAATCCAATATAACCATTGAGTAATTCCCCAATACCACATAACACTTAATGAACACTTCAATGTAACATAACCCTTGGTTATTAAAACAAGTCAACCAATATGAATGTCACAATGTGACAAAATCATTAAGGAGCATTACAATCCAACATAACCCTTCAAGAATGCCAAAATGTGAAATAATACTTCAATATTGTTGCATTGTGAAATAAATTTTTTGAAATGTAACAATCCAACATTAATCAATCAAGATAAATATCACAATAGATATAATGATATAACATCTTAGTGTGACAATGCGACAACATTTGATTAATTTATATAAAAAAATATATTTCTAGAGTTAAACATGGTCAACCAAATTCAACCATGATCAAACCATGTGTACATGGTCTACTATAACTAATAATAATTAACCATGGACATTATTGTCAGCTATAGCCAACCCCAATCAAGCATAATCAATTGTAGTTAATTATGGTCAACCAAAGGCAACCAAACTCAATGTGGTATAACCCTTTATGAATGTTGCAATGCAATATAACCATCGATGAACCTGAAAATTTGACATAAAGTTAGTGAAGATGAATTTGTTGATGTAACATAACCATTAAGGAACCTTGCAGTCCAAAATATGCCAATGAATAATGACATGTGACATAACACTTAATGATCATTGCAAATTAATAAACTTTTGATGAATGTCACATTGAAACATAACCATGTTTTGATTAACATTATTATAAAACCCTTTTTGAGATGGCATGATAAATTATAAATTTTATTATATTATAAGGTTTGATCCATTGATTTGTATTGAATAAATTCGTAAGAACACCTTAATATTGATGATGACATAAACATTTATTTTTGAATGTCGCAATCAAACATGACCATTGAGGAACAGAACAATGTGATGGAACATTTGATAAATGTTGCAATGAAACATAACCCTTGATGAATGTTGTATTCCAACATAACCATTAAGTAAAATAGAAAATAAAAATAACTCAACCAATTTGAACATAACCATAGTGTCGCAATGTAATATTATGCCAAAGTTTACAATGCTCAATCGTATTCAAAATGGTAATCCATGGTAAAATGTTTACAACCAAGATTAAACATAGGAAAATACAATAAAAAATGAACTAAAATTAACTAAACTCAATGTGGCATGAACCTTAATCATTGTCATTGTTCATCCTTGAGATGTTCCAAGGTTTCTTTGGAACCATGTCAAGGAATCCGTAACTTGAATTTAATTAAAATGGTCCTACTCTCTGTAGTAGGGGTGCTATGTTAAATTTAATGAATCATAGGATCTTGAGGTCTGCATTAATTCAATGAGAAAATAAGGCTGTAAAAGAGAGAAGAATTCAGTAAAGAATGATCAATAATTCATGGAAAATTAAACACACATGAGACCAATAATTGGAAGAATCACATTACAACCATTAATCAGTATAAAATATGTAATACAATGGTGTTACAAATAGGGTAATTTGAATGCCTAATATAGGATTCAAATATACCAACTTGGACTGAATCGGAAGCTAACTCAGTGTGGGAAAATCACGACTAGAGCTCACTAATGAAAATTCAGATCAAAAGCACTTAATTGATTGGCTTAGGGGAGAAAAGGATCCCTACTTTCCTAAAATCATGCAAACTCGTGCTAGGATGACTAAGAGTGATCCAACTGATGGGAATTGGAGAATAACTTAACATAATTAAGCACTGACTAGGGTGAACTACTGCAGACTACTGGTGGAACTCATAGTGGGTTCCTCAATTATAGGGATTGGTCCCTAGTGCTTCTAATATCATGCGGATAGGTGAATTGAGTGATAGGTAGGCCCCAGGTGAGTCCCCTATGTACTAGTGAAGTGCTAATGACCTCCTAAGCTAGGAAAAGACAAATAGACTATGGTAGTAAGGGGAGGATTAATTAATAGTCCAAACACACCCCCTTAATCCTAACTTGGACAACATGTGATGTGGAAACTAAGAACAAAGGTCACCTATACAATCTAAACGTAAAAAATGATTGCTTAACAACCCAATGAAATGGGGAAAACCTCATGGAAAAACCCACCCCTCAAAATAAGCAGGAAAAACTAGGATCAAGATTTCATACTTAGAGCAAAATTTCTTCTTGAGTAAAAAATTGTGAAAATATTTCTACAATATACATCTCTGTGGAGCAGTAGTGCAGTGTGATGGTTCTTGTGTGCACTAGTTTCTAGGTACTGTGCATGTGAACGTATCTACCTTATTCTAATATGATGGCAGATAGGAGAATAATTCTTTCCTTTGTGTATTCTTTCTAGAGGAAGAGTGGCATGACCCAATTTCTTATTCAATGAGAAAAATTATTGATCAGACCTTACCATCATCAAGAATATCTCTAGGAGTTTGTAGAACCTCTCTGGGAGGAGTGTATTTGATTGACATAGAGAAATAATTTCTTTTCGAAATGGATATCGTGTTCTCCTCATTTCAAATGACTCTCTATTCATGTTCCCAACAACCTCAATAACATTTTGAGAGAATTTAGTTCTAGGATTGGAAATAGGGACTGGATCTGGCTCTGGATCCAATTGAACTTCCTCATGAATTCCATAAACTTATTCAAATTGATCATCTTCTTCGGATTATGAATCTAAGACATTAATGGAAACATTATCATATGCAAAAGGTTTAGGTAAGATGAATTTACCTTCCCTTTCAAATGGAAACTAAGATGGAACTGGATATGAGTATGGTAGAAAGTGTGAGAATTCATATGCATTGGATGCATGGTTTGCAACACCTTTCGCTATAAATTATATCTAAGATCCCCACTGAGTGAATACCAAATACCACTTAATTTGGTGTCCTATATAAGTAATATGGTATACAAACAACAAATTTGATGCTGACGAGGGAACATAGAGTACATTCTTGAACACTCCATGCTATAACTTTATTGAACCCTTTCTTTCAGCTTGGATTTAAGTGTCATCTCACATGTGAATACTTGTACCATAAGTAAGTTGCAATGAACAGAATGATTCTTTGGATGTAGCCATGTGATTGGAGGATCTTGAATCAATGAGGAAGGCATGTGATTTTAAAAAGCCATCCTTCAGTGCACAGAATCTCTCATCATGATCTTTAGCCTTGTCTCTAGACACACACTTCCTAACATATTAAAAGATAAAATTATTGTGTTTCTCAAGGAGTTTTGACATCTGATCTATGGTCTTCTTCATACAATATTTCTCTGTGTGGTTTCCTTTATTATAGTAGGAGAACTTTCCCTTGTCAAACCTCTAATGTGTGTCCTTCTTATGGCCTAGGGATTCATCTATTGGATCAAACTATTCCTTAGGATTGAATTCAGTGTTCCTTCTTTTTCCTTTTTTGCTTCCTCCTCGCTTGAACAATCTTTGTCTCACCAGTGAAGATATCTTGATTTGGATAGGCTTTGAGGGCTCTCATATGTATCATCTTGTCTTTTTCCTATATTAGAGACTCTGTGAAGGAATCAAGGGATGGAATTCACCAATTAGGAGTAGTCAGTCTCCAGGTTTTAAAGGTATATATGAACACTGAGAATTCTAGGACAAGTTTGCTCAAAATTGAGAACACCAATTGATCATCCTTCTTGTAACTCTTACATTGCTTGCATTGCATGCCCAATGATTTGAATTTTGAGGGAAAATTTTGTATAATTTAAAATTTGTTGGTTTGTAGTGATATCAACTCATTCTCCTATATAATTCCCCTCACCTCATCCTATTTTCCAAAAAAGGATTCAAGATTCTCCCATACTTCTTTTGGTGTTCTCAATCCCTCAAGGTCAAAGAGTAACTCTTTGGAGATGTGGATGCACATGAATCCAAATGCTTCATCAAGCTTGTTCAGATACTTCAATTTTTCAAGATGTTGAGGTTCTATCTCTCTACCCATGGTGACCCTTTCCAGACCCTTGTTGTGCAATAAAATATACATATCATCCCTCCAATCAAAATAGATGAAGGGGGTGAGGATTCAGGGTGTCAAAGATGTTGACTTCTACATCTTACAACTTTAAAAATAGTTGATTCTTTATAAAATATTTGAATGTACCTACAAAACACTTAAATTCACAATCAAACCAATTCAAACACTCTCCACTTCGACATGTGCACTTTCTCTTGGTCCATCACCCCTGGATACACTTCTCTGGACATAATCTAGAGGGAGCAAGGAAATAATACTAGGATTTATGTGGAACCCAATTGAATCTGGTCCATCAATGGAATTTTCTAAGGTTTAAAGTTGGCTTTAATACCTACTATGATACCATTTTAAATTTAAAGAAGCATAGGATCTTGACGTCTGCATGAATTCAATGAGAAAATAAGGTTGCAGAAGAGAGAGAAGAATTCAATAAAGGTTGATCAATAATTCATGGAAAATTAAACACACATGAGAAAATTAATTAGAAGAACCACATTACATCCATTAATCAATGTAAAATATGTAATACACTGGTGTTACAAATAGACGAATTCAAATGCCTAAGATAGGACTCAAATCTACCAACCTAAATTCACTCAAAAGAAAACTTGGTGTGGGGAAATCACCACTAGAGCTCACTAATGCAAATCCATATCACTAAAACAAATTACAACTAGTTCACTGATTGAGTTAGGTGAGAAAAGGAACCCTACTTTCTTCAAATCATATAAATTCGCACTGGGATGACTGAGAGTGATCTAAATGATGGGAATCAGAGCATAATTAAACATAACTAAACACCGACTAGGGTCAACTGCTGGAGGGTGATGGTAGCACTCAAAGTGAGTCTCTAAATTATAGGGATTGGTCCCTAGAGATCATAAACTCATGTAGAAAAGCACATTTAGTGGTAGGTGTCCCCCAGGTGAGTCCCCAATGCACTAGTGAAGTTGTAATGACCTCCTAAGCCAGGAAAATACAAATAGACTATGGTGGTAAAGCGATGATTAATTAATAATCCCAACATGATATTCTTCAACTTTTCCATGGTACTTTCTTTGATTACGACCAACCTAGTTATTACATATAATAAAAAAAGGGGGAATTGATGGGAATCATTTTGACTATACAAATATTGGTGAAGGGAAAATTGTGGATGGATGAAATTTTTAGAAGAAGTACTAGTTACAGTAAGTTTATTTTCCAAACATAAATAATGTGTTATAATCGAGACTGAATTCAGTAGCTTAAATATACAATGTAATGGACATAATAACAACAAGATCAAAATATAGTATTCTTAATTGTAATCAACATTCCATGAATATTTAATAAGCATGTCAAAAAAAATACATTCATCACAAGAATTGTTCAAAATTGAAGATGAAAGACTACATCAAATATTTATATAATATCCTTTGCATAATTACATGAAGAATGGAAGAGATTGAGATAGAAAAATACATAATGTAATAATTTTCAAGAGCCAAATGTAAGAATCATCAATGTTGGATCACAAAACCAAATATGCATCACACATTAAACTTTCTTGATCAGAATGGTTTCCTAAGAAGTTACACTAGACGAAAAAATATGTTGACCTTGTTTCTTAGGCCTCTAGACTTATTTATAGCCTTATCTTTACAAAAGAAATTCTAACAAAATTATGTTAGGACAACTGTCAATCTAGTTGCAATACTTTCATTTACAAAATTTTAAACAAAAAATTATACACATCAGTATTGTTTATCACTGCAATGAGTGTTAGTCCTATATTTGGAATGTTGGGGCTGCCTATGGCCTGATTGTTGTACTATATGTTGAGGTGGTGCTTGGAAGAATTTTTGACCTGTCACTTGAATAAAATGTTGAGGTGACAATGCTACATGGGACTGTTTATGTAATACTTGTGAATAATATGCCCAAACCTCACCTTGGGGAGTTGTTACAACACTCTAATGGGTGTAAATTAAGCACATATATTTTGAAATTTATCTCCAATCATTTACTCTTGGATACGTTAATTACTTGAGATCCCTTACGCACATGTCAAGCCCAGTGTAGTGCACATATAAGGGTGAAGGAATGCCAATTAATACCATCTGTAAACTAGCATGTAGGATAAATACACCTAATAACTTTTCCAAAACAACCTTACCTTTGATTAGTTCAGTTATATATTCAAAATCCTTATCATCATTTCACATTTTAGCTAATAAAGAATGATAATTCTAGAAAGGATATAGATCACCATTTACATCCCAAGGCGATAGGAGGCCTTGATCCAAACAATCATAAAATAATTTCTTGAATGAGTTCACATCCTTTCCCAACTGCAAATCTTTTTCGTCCACAATTTTAGTGTGCTTATTTTTTGTGACCACCTTAGACACTTCAATGATAATGGTGGTTCTATCTCTAATTTGCAATGGTTGTAGCTTAGGTACAGTTCTATAATTTAATATGTAAATTACATCCATTTCCTTTTTGGCCTATCATTTAGGTAATAAATTGTGTATTTGGATTCTACGATGGCTAGAGTAACCATGTCCCATTATTCATCTATTATTGTGAATTGTTTCTAATGCTTATCAATAGTGATTGGAATTTAATCCCATGACAAATGTTTACTACCTAATAGGGGACTCTTAGAAGGTGTATTTTTGTTCAATTTCTTGAGATCATTCTATAACTTTCCTTGAGCAGCTTTCAACTCTTGTACCAAAGAATCATTTTTTTGCCCCGCTTATTTGGAAACACTGATTTGTTATTTATACTTCTTGAGATATTATTTTATTTTAACCAATTCATCATCTTGAAATAATAAATCATATAAATATTTTTATAATTGATCATTTGGATCCATAGAAGTAGTCTCCAATTATGTGGTCCCTTGAGAAGTCATAAGTCTATTGTTTTCTTCTTTACGAGAAACTATTTCCTTTTCCAAACTGATAATCTATCTCTTATTTTCTTGATATTACTTAGCTACCTGCTCAATTTAACCTTGATATGCTATTTACTAAATCATTTACACATCTTCAACTGCTGGTGGCTTCAATATTTGTTTGAGAACTTGGATTCTTTATCTTTCTCTTTCAATAAATTATGGGCATGGACTAGATTTAGACGATCAATTCCCCTTTCCATAAAATTTTTTCCATCTTTGTTATTTCCATCATTTTAGATCTATTGGACACTTTCTAATATTGAAGTTTCTTGTCCATTCTATTAACTAGATTCCGAAGTTTGTTTGCATGCATGTTGGAGTTCAAAAAATCTCTACCGGTTTGTCTATACAGCTAGATCGTATCTAGAGGATGCATTTTATATGCATCTAAAGACACCTGAGTAGATCAATATTCATATGGAGTCATGTTTTTACCATGATTGTGAGTTCCAAAAATTCCATTTTAAACATGCCCTGTTAGAAGTCCATAGATGATAACAATATTGAATATCTACAAGAGGTAAATTGGGATTTGGGAAAATCCTCCTTCCTAAATTGTGTGCTATGAGTCTTAATAGAAGTGTAGGATTCAATCATCTCAGATGTTTGTAATATATCCTAAACAAATTTCCCAATATCTTGTGGTCATTTGGTTGTTCATAAATTCTTAAATGAAACGATTTATTTTTTCATGGGCAAGAACGTACTTCCTAGCATTCAAAAAGCATGCATAGTTATCAAAGGTTTGACACTTGGATATTTAATCCGAGGCTTTAATTAATGCTCATATTTTGCACTTGTATCTATATCCATTTCTTCTAAAAGCATTTTCAATTTTGAGCCATCATTAGTTTGTAATGGTGTCTCCTGTGATTCTTCATCCTTTTCAGGACAAAGGATAGATTTAACATCCAACCAAATTTCCAGGTTGGCTATCCTATACAACATCTCTTGTGGATTATGTGGGTATTCATCCAACATGACCTTTTTCCTTTTCTTTGAGATTATTCCTATAGGGTGATAATTCCATTTAAAACTCATAGGAAAATTTAGGTTCTAAAGTATCTTCTCAACAATATTCATTGTAAGGAATGATTTTACAACAAAACAACCTACTTGCTAGGGAATTTTAAAATTGATGAGGCTATTATTCTTCCAGAAATGGACAACATCTGATTTGAATCTTTATCGAGTGTATTCTATGGAAAAAATCCTAGGGCTGAGGAAATCCAACAAATGGTAAGGAGGTAAAACACATCCATAAAATTGGATTTAAGTATGATATTCAAACAATAACCAGTGCCCCCAAAATGCATCAAGGCTTAATTGAAGGATTCTTTTGTAATCAAGATGAACATTAGGTAGAGGAGAATCATTCAAGATAATGCATATTTCTGACATAACTTGATTTTCGAACTCAATATATTTTTCATTAGTTGAGTGATGTAGCATCAAGTTAATATGAGAGTAACCAAAATGATCTAGGAACTAGTATATAATCATGAAAAATAGGTATGAATGGAACCGAAAAATTTTGAGGCTGGGAAAAACTGCAAAGTGGTCACTTATAGCATTTATTAAAAACTAAGGAAAATCAAGTTATGTTCCTAGGCTATGCGGATTACTAATTTCAAGAAGAAAGTCAAGGATAGACTTGCCCACTATATTACCACTGAAAAATCGTATAATTTGAAAATGAGGTACATTGCAACTCTTGATAATTCAGGGACAATTTCTAACATGTAAGGTGGATCATGTTCTGGAAATTTTGTGTCCAAAGGGAGCAATGTATGGACAAAAATGGATTTCTTTTTTGGGCTACAACTCCTTGAATTTAATATTCATCTCATCTTCTATAAAATCCTTTTTTGATACACCCTCTAAAATTCCAAACATTTTCTCAAAAAATTCTTTATTTATCGGGAACAGTATTATTATATCATATGCTACTATTTCACTAGCTTCTTGGTCATATAGGTCAATGTACCAACCCATGAACTCTAGTAAATTTTGCATCTATGGAACAACTATGAGTGGAAGAATCGACTCCCATAAATGAAGATAATTTTGTCCAACATCAAGTCTCTACTTTTCTTCTCCAACAACCTGATGCATGTTAGGGATTGAATTAAAAGTGTCGAAGACCTCATCCAAGGTATCAAACAAATGATTGTCAAGGTTCATTGATGCTGCAACTTGTTAACACTGGAAAATTACCAGAGGTTGTAAAAGTTGTTCCCAGGTAGTAACAAAAACCACTTTTAAAGAGATAACTGGCTTTTTTCTCTTCCGAGAGGGATCTCTCACAAAATATTAACAAGGCCATATATATATAAGAAGAATTGTTTGTAATTGAAAATATTTTCTGAAATAGAACTCATGACCATTGGGATATAAAGTCAAGATATGAATATAGATAAATAGAACTTATGCATGGAAGTTTTAACAAAGGCAAGGTAGCTACTCAGTCATAGTCAAAATTTGATTTTCTGGTGGAAAAGGAAGAACATGAACAGACCATTAACACAAATCATTATAAAAATTAATTTTGTATCAACTTTAGAAGAAATATTTGGTGAATATCTAAAAAGAACAGTTAGAGCATCGTAAATATGAATTCTAAGCTATTATACACTCATTTTAGAAATGAAGGAATACATAATGGAAATATAAATTGGAAAAATAGTCACATGAGAAGAGAAAGTACAGACTGCAACATGAAATAACATATGGATCTCTACCAAACACCAACTTTTTGCTCTATAATTTTAATTAAAGAAATACTTGAATAAACAAATCTTCCAAATCTCACGGGTTCCAACCCTTGCTTAATCAAAATTTTGAATACTTATACATTGATCTTTGAGTTGAACAATAAACCTAACTGTCTAATGGTTTAAATCGTTTATTACATGTGTCAAATTGATTATCTATTACAAAGCAATTCTAAGATAACAAACTTCTTAGCTAAATGAAATTAATATAGCATTTTATCATAAACTTTATTCCTCATTAAAATTCCTTTGTGATGTCTTGCTTGATATCTTCATGGTTGCAATTTATATTTATTTGACCCAAATTATTGAACTGTTATCCACTGTTTTAGCTTAGGAAAATCCGCAACAACCATTTCATGTGCCAGAACTTTGAGCTCCATGCTTTCTGCATGTGAAAGATTAGGAACCTTGGCACACTAGACTCTAAAATCAAACAATAACTCAAATTCTTCAGCCAGTTTATCAAACATGATTGTTGTAGACAGATCCTGCTGTATATCTTGAAATTTATTGTGGTCCGATCTGCAATTTACCAATTTCTCCTGATATTCCTCCTAAGACAATAATGGTCCCATTTCCTCCTAGAAAAAAGGATTCCCCTGTTTACCAATGGAGTGAATAAGTTAGTCACTTCTTTGACTCTATGACTTATAATATAAACTTCATCCTGTACAGTATCCAACATTATGTATTTTCAAATCACTTTTCTAGTATAGGAGGCAATGGCAATTTTGTCTTGGATACCAAACCTTCTGAATTGATATTTTGACAAGGAACTTAAAAATTTGATAGCATTCTAAGCTACTTCCATTGGTTTCTTATTTAATCCCTGCTTTACTATAAAAATATTTTGTCTGAATGCTTTCAGAGCACTCTCTTGATCTGCAATAAAATCTAAAGACAGTCTAAACTTATTATCTTCTTTAATAATTTCATCCCAAATCATATGTTTGGCTCTTTGCAAGGCCATTTGACCAACCACTTGCTTTGTTAGATTAGTATTTTGATTTATTAACTCTTGACATCTCTCCTCCAATTTCTTCTTGTCTTCTTCTTTTTTCAGAGATATATCTTCTAGATTCAGGTTCTGTTGTTTTAACCCTGTGAGCTCTACCTCTTTTATCTTTACCTAGGACATTTCTTCCGAAAGAGAGGTTGTATCTACTTCTACAGAGGGAACAGTAGATTGAATTTTAACTCTCTCAGATTTTTCCTGTAATTATTTTTCTTTTGCTACAAGCTTAGCTTCTAGGTCTTTCTCACTTTCCTATAGAAGCTTATCATCTTTTTCCCACTACTTTTATTTTTCTTCAAGCTTTAACAAATTGGATTTACAATCATTCAATTCAATGTCCAATTCTTCTTTCTTTTTCTCAAACTCTGTCAATTCAGAATTTTGAATAAGCTGAGTGGAAGGGATTTTCAATTTCTTTTTTAGCACTTGAACCTCTTTCTCTTTTTCATCAAATATCTTTTGAGCCACTACTCCTTTTTCTAACTACCCATCAACCTTAAACAAATCATCCTGCAACTTTTTAATTTTTATTCTAAGAGCCTTGTTCTCAACCTTTTCTTTCCTTAGGAGGTCCTGAGTTGTCCTTTTATTTGACTCCAGTTTAGATACTTGCAATGTAGATTTGAGCAGTCTTGTACATAAAATATCACATGTTTCTCTATGAAAATGTATAATATCTATGGTAGGGATATTTTATAAGTTTGCATTCACCTCTAATACCTTATTGCCAATAGTCATGGACAAACTTGGGGTATCTTTGGCATGATCCCTTACTATTTTCAATGTTACTTCTAGCTTGGGAAACTGTATTACTTCCTCATATAATTTCAATGTCTCATCAAAAAATTTATCAGCCTTTTCCCTAGGTGTTCAACCATTCCTCCTTTGATGAATACTTATTTGGAGTTAATCCATCAAACACATATTCTTGAACTTCCACACCAGTTACTTTGGGCTGTTCTTGTTTCTTTTTACCTTTAATACTGCTTTTCTTCACCTGCATCATGTGTCCCTCTTATTTAGTTTACTACTTCTTTGGTGTACTAGAAATGTCTACTTCTTCAGTTTCCATGAAATCTGAATGCTCTCTCCTCTTTGAAGTTCCTGAAAAACTTATTAAGGATGATATATTACCAGCAACTGCAACTATATTAGAAATATGAATTGGAGGATAATTATTTACAGGTAAGGAAGATATAGAGTCTTGTTCCATGCTGACATTATCTAGATATTTGTCAAGATAATCTTCCCAAATAGCTACCTCTCTAAGTCTTTCTACATCAGTATGTTCAAAATGATTATTGTTATTTTCTTGTCTTCTTTTTGAAATTACCTAGTGTGGATCATAGTTGATTGAATTTCCCAAATAAAACCTCATTCCCTTGATCATATCATCAATTATGGGTAAAGCAACTCTACGTTTGACAACATATGGCCCTACCTCCCATGTAAATTTCATATCCAAACACTTCCTGAAGTTTAATATGTGTTCCTATTCCACTGTAAGCTTTTGTCTAAGAAATTCCGAAGAGAAGGTCCTGGTCCTTAAGAAATTTCAACTTATTCTTAGTCATCTCAATTGTTTCATTCATCAAAATAGTATCAGAAATTTCAACATTCTTGTCTTCAAAGATTTTCTCATCTTTCTAATAGGAAATGCCTAATTCTTAATTATCTGCCACTTTTACCACTTCTATCTCATCCATGTTATCCATTTTTATAAATAATGGGAAGGTTTCAGGGTGCCTACCTTGTCAATTAGCATGGTGTTTAAACTCGTCCATGTTGGAACTTTGCATACAGTCAGGGTTACCGTCAATTACAATACTCAGAAAAAACAAACCTTCGTACTCCACGTAGGTGTTTTATAATTCTGTATGTTTCATAAGTATGGTGCACCTCCTATAATATACACCGTAGGTTTTCTCTTATTCGAAATCTAAGTCGTCCATATGCAAGATCTCAACACCAATACACAAGACTAACATCCTATACAAATCAATTCGGTGGAATCAATATTAGCCCTTGATCAGTAACCTTCCTTCATCATGAGCGTCCAATAGTGGAAACTTTTAACATTCTGCAAATCTTTTCAAAACTGATTGATCGATCAAATTCCATTTGCAGAATGCACCATATCCGTTGATCACAACTTGAGTGTGATTGGAACCATTGATCAACATGGGCCCTACCACTTTTCACGAATTCAAAATTGAACTTTATTCGCACTAGTTCAATCCAAGGAATTGTTCCTCGCTGTAAATATATATCCTCTCTCATCCTTTCCTTTCAATATTTCCACCTGTTAACCCATTCCAAGAATTGGAAAACTTCTTTCACGTGAGCATGTTCAATACCTGAAATGATCCATCGTCATTGATCTTAGCTCTGATTAATCTCATCCCTTCAAAATTGCACCATTTTGATGGATTCCTCAAATCCAAAACCTCAGTTTATTCCTTTCATCTTTCAAATGTGGAACGATCAGAAACCATAGATCACATCTCCCTTTTCATCCGATGACTTATAATGAAAGATCATGCTAACCATTAACCCAAAGGGCGCTTCCATCAAAATTGTCAAATTGACCATTTCCAAACCTTTCAATTGAGCAATCCACCATTTTCAATATAGTTCTAATAGTTGGCTCCACTATGGATGCTATCCTCCCTAGGAGGTAGGAAAGAACCTCGTATACTAGTTTCCAAAACCATTGTCAATCTAACTCTTTTCTTTTTTATCTTTCTGAAGGAAATGTAAGAACTAAAATATGTCTACCCCTTCCACTCTCAGGGCCTTCTCTGCGGGATTCAAATATTCTGGATCACCATCTATAGTGATTGAAAGTAAAGAAATATTTACACTATAATACATAAAATTTCCTTTCCCCTTTGTTCCAAATAATGCTTCAGAAATATCCCATTCACTGGACCTCCTTCATATTGAGACCCATCCTGATACTATAGAATAAAAGCATTGTTACCCCTGTGTGTTCCAATAATGTATGTACCTACCCACAAATGATCAAACTTACCATTCTTTCCTTTGTCTTAATGTGGAGCATCCCATTTTAACACTAAATCATCAACCTGGAAAGTGTCATCTTTTACCTTTCTATCAAAGGTATTCTTCATTTTATCCTAATGAATATGTACCTTATCATATGCTTTATCTCTGAATTCACTTAGCTCAATAATTTGGTTTATTCTCCTTTGCATATGATTAGGTTCATCCTGATTCTCTTGCAATAACTTCATAGCTGGTACTCCTAAAGATGCTGGAAAAACCACTTTAGCTCCATACACCAATTGGAATGGCGATATTCCAATAGCCCTTTTTGTGTTGATTATGTCAGCCCACAAAGCATATTTTAGCTTTGTATGCCATTCTCTTTTATTTTCTTCCAAAAACTTCTTAATTATCCCCAATAAGATTTTGTTAGAGGAATTTTCCAGTCCATTACCATGTGGATAATAAGCAATAGAATGATTTGAACTTATATGATACTTATGACAAAAATGTATCATCTTCTTGGACTTAAAAGTAGTTGATTTATCTGTTACAATCCTCTTAGGACATCCAAATCTCGCTAAAATGTTATTCTCCTGGAAATTCATTATCACTGCATATGTATCTCTTCTAGTAGGTATTGCTTCAATCCACTTTGTAAAATAATCAGTTGTTCTTAATATCCACTTATGTTGTCCTAAGTAATTCAGATTTATTTCACCAATGAAATCTAACCCCCATTGTTGAAAAGGTGCTTCTACTTATATGGGATTAAGAGGGAGTGGAACTACCTTCCTCTTTCCATCAAAAATATGGCATTGATGAAATTTGGTGGTTTCTTTATACACATCTTAAAATAATGAAGGCAAATAGAATCTTGCCCACAAAATTTTATTTGCAGTTACCTTCCATGAATGATGTCCTCCACAATCTCCTTCATGGAAATCCTTTGTTATCTGTTGATCTTCATTCTCCAAGAGACAATTCAATAACACTCTCCCATGATCCTTCCAATAAAGATATTGATTTAAAATACAATTTTTTGCAACCTTCAGCTTCACAAACCTTTCTCTAGTTTTGCTTAACCCTTCCAGAGGTTGTAAATTTTGCAATACATAAACAATATCAGCATACCATGGAGAAATGGAAAAATCAGGCATCACCTGCACTTCTGTGTCTAATTGATTTTCTTGAATTGACAGAAAATTTAGCTGCAGAGAATCACAATTAGGATTTGTCATCATTTTATCTAATCCTTGTCCCTTAATCAACTTGGTAGGCCTAATTTCCATTCCATATTCCAAAATAACTGCAATCCATTTTTCTCTTATCTCCTCTGGATCTGGCTGTGTAAGTATGGTCATTACCACACTGTTGGGAACATATGCAACTAGATGTGAATGGAGAATGTAAATTCTAAAATCCTTTGGGGCCTTAATCAAAGCATATGCTTTTTTTTCCATGATATCATATTTTAACTTTCCATCTCTTAATATCTTACTAAAAAATGCTATAGGATGTTCGTCACCCTGATCATTCTTTTGTAACAAAAAAACTGTAATAGTATGCTCTGAAGCATATGAAAATACTAGGAAATATTTATCAAAATATAGACTTACTAGCACATGAGCTTTTGAAATAGCTTGCTTTATATCCTTGAAAGACTTCTTAGCCTCCACTGTCCATTTTATTTCATGATCCTTTTTTAGCATATTAGTAATGTTCATCAAGATTTCAGCAAAGCTAGGAATGAATCTCCTCAAAAAAATTTACTACCCAATGAATGACTTTGCTTCTTTCTTACTTCTTAGTTCCTCCACATTCAAAATTACACTCACCTTATCTCGATCAATCCTTATACCTTCTTTGGAAATAATATGGCCAAAATGTTTTCCTTCTTCCAGAGAAAAATTTTACTTCCTTGGATTTAATGAAATTCCATACTTTCTACATTTAATGAAAACCTTTTCCAAATGTTTGATATGTTCCTCGTTAGATATGGAATATACAGTAATACCATCCATGTAAATTTCCACAAACCTATCTCTTTCATCTGCAAAGGAAATGTCCATAGCACGTTGGAAAGTGGATCCTGCATTCATTAATCCAAAAGGAATCTTTGCGTACATGAATGTGCCCCATGGTGTAGTAAACACAGTTTTCTTCTGATCTTCAGAAATCACCTTTATTTGATTCTAACCTAAAAACCTGTCCATAGCAGAAATTCTCTTTGAACCAACCATTTTCTGCAAAATATGGTCCATCTTTGGTAAAGGGTAATTGTCCTTCAAAGAGACTTTATTCAAATTTATGAAGTCCACACACAGTCTTATTTCACCATTCTTCTTCCTAACAGGCACCAAATTAGAAACCCATTTTGAAAATCTAAGGGTTACAATTATTTTTGCATCAATTAATTTTTTGATCTCCTTTTCAATGATAGGCAATAGCATTGGATTAATCCTTTTGAGTTTCTACCTAAATGGTTTTTCTCTAGGATTAATTGGAATAGTATGTTGTAAAATGGAGGTGTCATATTCTTTGAGGTTATCATAACTCCATGCAAACTCATCAGTGTATTTTTTTTCATCAAGTTCACAAACTCATCTTTTTCTTTAGTAGGAAATTCTTAGAAAATTTTACAATTTTGGGATTCTCCTCAGTACCAATTTTTTTTATCTTCAACATCATTTTCAACAGGTTTGAATTTAGGATCTTTGACAACATCATTTTGGTCAAAAAGCTTCTCTAAGGGAATTAAACCTATAGGAATATAGTGACTCTTCAATTGGACTATATCCTTTCCTCCTATTGAGCTTTTCAACTTTTATGTTTTAGCAATTCCATCTTCATTTCCATCAACATCTTGAAAATTTTCAGAGTCAACACTTTCATTTTCTATTTGGGTATTTACAAACTAACTAGACAATTCTAGAAATATTTTGATTTTCATATCATCTTCAAAAACCTGCCAGTACTTGGTATTGTCTGGTATGGGAGGCTTGTTCACAATGTTAACCTTGTACATTCTTTTACCTACAGTAGGAGTCTTAAATTTTCCAGCAACAATTGCCAAATAATATGCCACTGTATTATCATATCTAGGAACCACTTTGACACTATGTTTTGTGAAAAATTTCCCAAAAATATCCCATACTTCATTCTTGTAAGCTCTCATTCTGGGATGCTTAGTTTGATAACTATCATTCACTTGATTTATCACAAGTTCTGAATGTCCAAAAACTTGGACTCGTTTAGCTCCCAAATCTTTCAATGCATGCAAGCCTAGCAACAAAGCTCCATATTATTCACTAGCACCTGCTTTAGCCACTGATCCATCAAAATACATAGTCCATACCACTTATTCCTTTTGATTTCTTTACAATGCTTCATGTTCATTCATCACCTTTTTATCCTTTTTAGCTTTATTTGGCACAACAACCTTTGAATTACAAGGAGAAACATCATTGAAGAAAATAGATGACCCTAAGTCTCTATCAACAACATAAATATGATGAACGCCTAGCTGATTTGGACTACTAACAACATATGGTGATCTTTTTTCACTGTATAGTCTCTTGTTTTCATTAAGAATGATAATTGTAGCATAAGACATATCCATTTGCAAAATTCCTTTTAATTTTGAAGTCTAAGATCGTGACAACAAAATTCCAAATTTGGGAGGGATATCAGCCACAACAACATCCATGAACATAGTTTCAGATGCTAATTTATTCAAGGATACTACCATCTCCTTTATCAAACCCAGACATTTCACCCTTTTGGAATCAAAAGAATACAAATCTTTATAAGGCCTTGTAATCTCTAGACCCAAAATTTCTACCACTACTTTAGGAATCAAATTATGTGAAGCACCTGGATCTAACATAGCATTATGAAACACCATGTCATGCACATTTAATCTCATATAAAAAAGTGGTACTTCTTAATTATCCACATCATCAATCTCAGACCCCATAATAATGGTAGGATTGTCATCTCTCACTTCCAAAATATCTAGATGAGCCTCTCCCTGATTTCTGACCATTTTTATTATTGTGTCCCTATACTCCTGATTTCTGAGCAGTTCATTAAAAGGAATTGAAATTTTCAATTTTGAAAGTTCACTTTGTAGATTAAAAAAGGAAGAAATTTGATCTACCTCCATGGGTGTTGTTTGTTTTAATTCTTTTACTTTTTTAGTTCTATTTTCAATCTCTTTATGTACAATAGGTTCCTTTTGTTTTTCATTTCTTTTTTCTGTATTTATCTGACTACTGGAAGGCTGGTTTGGATTTAACCTTCCTTTATTTAAAATAACATCTCTACTTCTCAATTTGATCTTTTTCACATCATCTATAGCATGCATATACCCCTTCTAATACTATTCCAATTCCTCCTCAAAATATCTATTATCATCCTCTTGTGCAAACATACTGTGTTCCTCCTTAGTCAGAGATATTTCAGAATCTAAATCACCAAAATGATGAATGTGGTCTTCAATAGAATCTACGCCATCATCATCAACAACATAATTTTCAAGGAAAGGTGGTCTTATTTGCTGATCTTCTTGGTTTCTTGGATTCCTCATTTCTCTTTGTCTATTCTGTGGAAGGGGAGGAGGAATAGGCCTTTTAAAGTTAGGGTTTGTGATCCGGGCTTCATTCTGTTCTCGATTCACTGGCCTAGTATCCATATTCATCCTATCCATCAACTTTTCCATTTTTTTTAGCATCATTTCAAATTTGACATCATTAGATGAAGAAGAAGAAGAAGAGGGGGAGGGCATAGTTTCTTCTCTACCTTTCCTCCTATCAACATCTACTCTTTGTTTTATCTTTCCACATGCCATCATATTGGCTTCTACTTCCAAGGAATCTCTAAACATAGCAGGAGGACTGGATGATTTTCTTTCTCTCAACAACAATGCAAAGTCATTATCAAAGGCTTCTGCATAATGAATTTTAGCAGCACTAGGAAAAGGATTAATATCAACAGGTATTGAATTATAGACTTTCTTGAACCTACTGGAAAACTCATGGACTGACTCAAAGCCTCTTTTTTTAAGATTGTTGTACTGAGACAAGACTTGTAATGGAATCTCCTTATCATCCCATCTTTCCAAGAAGGAAGTTTGAAAGGCATCAAAGTTTCGAATAGACCTAGCAGGTAAATATTTATACCACTTCTTGGCTTCCCTAGACAAGCTCTGTGCAAACAACCTCATCTTGACATCTTCATCATCAACCTCTTCCAAATATATAAAGTCATAAAATTTTCCAACATGATATTTTGCAGTAACATTCCCTTCTCCATCATACAATGAAATCCTCTAGGAATAATTTAAGGGAAGGTCATGTAACACCGTAGGTAAATCCAATGGAGAAAACCTATCCGCATCCATTGGTATAAGTGGGTTTGGAGCAAGTGGTAAAGTTTGAAAAATTGGAGGATTCTGAATAGTTTGGGAAATATGAGGTTGAAAGTTTTGGGCAATAGGGATAGTTTTTCTGTTTTTACTAGAGTTTGATGGTTCTGCCACAAATAATCAAGAAGATATGATTCTAGCCTACCAGGGTAAATCTCAAATTTCTTTAGGTCAGATTAAGATTTTGATTTCAACAATAATCTCTCCACACTATTTTCCCACTTGGATTCTTGTATACTGTGAAAATCTTGAGAAGATGATGCACCAAACTGAGAACTATTTATTTTTTATTTATTTTTATTTCTAAGCAATCTTTCTAGATCTTCCACACTTTGCAAAGTTTTAGTATTAGGATTACCTCTTGTAGTTGCTCTCCTGAAATCCAGGATGTCCTTTTGTAATACTGTTTAAAATGAATGTCAACTTGCCAAGGAAAATGTACAACCTTCTTTTGAATGTGGAAACTTCTATTTTCCCTCAGAAATTTCTTTCTTGAAACTTTGTAATCCTTGCCGTTCTTCCCAGGGATGATATGCACTTTCATTCCCCGACAACGACACCAATTTGTTAACACTAGAAAATTACCAGAGGTTGTAAATGTTATTCCCAGGTAACATCAAAAACCAATTTTAAAGAGAATATTGGTTTTTTTCTCTTCCGAGAGGGATCTCTCACAAAATATTAACAAGGCCAGATATGTATAAGCAGAATTGTTTGTAATTGATAAGATTGGTTGAAACAAAACACATGACGAATGGGCTATGGAGTCAAGATATGAATATAGATAAACAGAACTTATGCATGGAATTTTTAACAGAGGCAAGGTAACTACTCAATCACAATCAAAATTTGATTGTCTAGTGGGAAAGGAAGAACATGAACAGACCATTAACACAGAGCATTGTAAAAAGGAATTTTGTATCAAATTTAGAAGAAAGATTTGGTGAATATCTGAAAATAACATTTAGAGCATAGTAAATATAAATTCTAAGTTGTTATACACTCATTTCAGACATGAAGGAATACATAATGGAAAGATAATCTAGAAAAATAATCACATGAGAAGAGAAAGTACAGACTGTAACATGAAATAACACAGGAATCTCTGCCAAATGCCAACTTTCGGATCTGTAATTTTAATTAAAGAAATACTTGAATACACAGATCTTCCAAATCTCACGGGTTCCAACCCTTTCTTAATCAAAAGTATGAATACTTATACATTACTCCTTGAGTTGAACAATAAACCTAACTGTCTAACGGTTTAAACCATTTATTACATGTGTCAAAGTGCTTGTCTATTACAAAGAAACTCTGAGATAACAAACTTATTAACTAAATGAAATTAAAATAGCATTTTATCATAAAATTTATTTTTCGCTGAAATTCCTTTGTGTTGTCTTGCTTGATATCTTAAGGGTTGTAATTTATATTTATTTGATCCAAAATTTTGAACTGTTCTCCACTGTTTCGTCTTAGAAAAATCCACAGCAACCATTTCATGTGCCAAAACTCTAAGCTCCATGCTTTCTACATATGAATTATTAGGAACCTTGGCACACGTGAGTCTAAAATCAAACAATAACTCGAATTCTTCAGCCAGTTTATCAAACATGAATCTTCCAGAGAGATCCTGCTGCATATCTTGAAACTTACTGTGGTCTAACCTGCAATTTACCAATTTCTCCAGATATTCCTCCTGAGACAATAATGGTCCCATTTCCTCCCAGAAGAGAGGGATTCCCCTGTTTACCAATGAAGTGAATAAGTTAGTCACTTATTTGAATCTATGACTTTTAATATAAAATTTGGCCTCTACAGTATCCAACATTCTATATTTTCCAATCACTTTTCTAGCCCAGGAGGTAATGACACTTTTGTCTTGGATACCAAACCTTCTGACTTGATCTTATAACAAGGAACTTAAAAAATTGATAGCATTTTGAGCAACTTCCATTGGTTTCTTATCTAATCCCTACTTTACTATCAAAATATTTTGTGTCGCTTCTTTCATAGCACTCTCCTGATCTGCAATAAAATCTAAATACAGTCTAAACTTATTAGCTTCTTTAATAATTTCATCCCAAATCATATGTTTGGATCCTTGTAAGGCCATTTGACCAACCACCTAATTTCTTAGCTTAGTATTCTAATTTATTAACTCTTGACATCTATCCTCCATTTTCTTCTTTTCTTCTTCTTTTTTCAAATATATATCTTCTAGATTTTGGTTTTGTTGTTTTAACCCTATGAGCTCTACCTCTTTTAGCTTTACCCGGGACATTGCTTCAAACAGAGAGGTTGTCTCTACTTCTACAGAGGGAACAATAGATTGACTTTTAACTCTTTCATATTTTTCCTGTAATTCTTTTTCTTTTGCTTCTAGCTTAGCTTTTAGGTATTTCTCACTTTCCAATAGAATATTAGCATCTTTTTCCCACTGCTTTTATTTTTCTTCAAGGTTTAATAGCTTGTATTTACAATTAGTCAATTCAATGTTCAATGCTTCTTTCTCCTTCTTGAACTATGTCAATTAATAAGTTTGAATAAGCTGAGTGGAAGAGATTTTCAATCTCTTTTTCGACACTTGAACCTCTTTCTCTTTTTCATCAAATAGATTTTGAGCTACTTATCCTTTGTCTGACTGCCCATAAACTTTCAACAAATCATCCTGCAACTTTTTAATTTTGATTCTAAGATCCTTGTGTTAGAGTTTTAACATTAATCTAGCATAACATTAGGATCTTAAAATGAGAGAACAACAAGCACATCAATCAAACACAAGAGACAATGAACATAATTTTTTTCCTCAGGGAAACCATAAATGGAGAAAACCATGCAACTTCCTCAGAGATAGAATCAGCACCAAAAGTGAAACCCAAAAATAGTAAGATGATCTCCCAACAGCAGTAACCTCTTTCTTTCTTGCCCCAGTTCCTTTCTCTTCCTTAGATATGTGCTACAACTGAGTGTGAGTGAGTGTGTGTTAAATAGAGAGGCTAGCTCTCTATTTATACTAATTTCTGACTTGACTAAACCCAACTAGGGTAGAATTCACTAGGTGAGTCTAATAACCCTAGTGCCCCGGAACTGCAGGGACTTTAACCCTTATACAATAGGAGGGTTACCCACCTTGACTTGACATGACTTGTTTACATTATAGAAACTCCCGATAAGAACCTCAGGGCATGACATGACTCAATTACATTACAAATACATCCCGGAATAAACATCAAGTTACAATACATAAGAAATACAAGTGAATACATTCCAAAGTTACGATTACATCAACACTCCCTCTTAACTAGGAAGGTATTCTCTTGACACAATTTATGAGCACAAGTCTTCTTCTCTGTATCATCTAGATAATCATCGATTCCTTGTCATCTTCATCTTCAAGTCATCTCTTTCTTCAAGTCATCTTGATCATCATTGAGTCCTTGTCATCTTCATCATCAAGTCATCTCTTTCTTCAAGTCATCTTCATCTTCAAGACATCTTCCTTTGGATCTGGATTATCACTCAATTTGGATCATCATCACTGGATCTGGATCATCACTCGATCTAGATCATCATCAATGGTTCTGGATCATCCCTCGATCTAGATCATCTCTGGAGCATCATCACTGGATCTGGATCATCTTTACTGGATCATCATCACTCGATATTCACGGGTGCTATCTCATGATTCTTCTCATCACATAAAGTTATACAAAGCCAACCCTTTTTCATGCTGGTTGTAGGCCTAGCCTCCATGTAGGTCTTCTTCCAGCACTTATATCTGACTCTAAGTCAGAATGGCCCTCCCAGCACTTATATTTGATCACGTAGGAACCAATCCTATAATCATATCAAAAATGCATGCCCAACACTCACATCTGACCATGTGGGAACACCTCCCACAACCCTGTTAGAAAGGCCCAGAACTCACATACGTCAACCAATGTCGGAAAGGCTCAGCACTTACACTCGACCATGTGAGGAACCAATCCTCCATGCCGAAAGGCATTGCACTTACATCTAACAACCAATGTCAAAAAGGCTTGCACTCACATTTGATTATGTAGAAACCAATCCTACAGTCATATCAGAATGGCCCCTAGTCCTAGAGCTACCTGGTAACTGACCAGGTGCCTCCATTCCAAGAATGGCATTCAACACTTACTTCTGATCATGTAGGAACCAGTCCTGCAGTCACATTAGAATATCTTAGCACTCACATTTGACATGGAAGGAACCAATCCTCTCATTATGATAGAATGGCTTAGCCCTTACATCTGACCATGGAAGGAACCAATATTCTCACCATGTCAGAATGCGTCTGGGTCTCATCATTTCCATTTGGAGGAAATCTCGATCTAGAGAACACCAAGCTTCTCCTTGAAGTACTTGAACTTCACCTTGGCCAATGGATTTGTCAATACATCAGCCACCTATTCCTCCGTCACAACATACTAGAGCTTCACTACCCCCCTCGGCACCATATCCCTGATATAGTGATACTTGATCTTGATATGCTTCGACTTGTCATGGAACACTAGATTCTCTGACAACTTTAGGCAACTCTGGTTGTCACAATTTATACGAGTAGCATCCATCTGGAGATCAAATAAATCAAATAGTAGCTTCCCCATCCATACTACCTCACAACTAGCTAAACAAGCTACGACATACTTTGCTTCAGCTGTACTCAGTGCCACACAGGATTGCTTCTTGCTAAACTAAGAGATCACACCCGATCCCATACTAAAGAAACACCCTGAAGTTCTCTTCCTATCGATGGAACTTCCTGCCCAATTTGAATCAACATAACCCTCTAGGTTAATCTTTTGATTCACCTCATACTTGAGCCCATAATCAACTATACCCCTCAGGTACCTCAGAATATGCTTTGCAACAATCAAGTGAACATGTCTCGGATCTATCAAGAACTGGCTCAAGGTGTTCACAGCAAAGCAAATGTATGGTCTCATGTTCATCAGATACATCAAGGACCCAATCATCTGACGATACATCATAGCATCAGCCATCTCTAATGAAGCATCACTCAATAGCTTTAGGTTCGATGCCATGGGTGTGGTCATGGCCTTGCAGTCCATCATCCCAAACATCTTCAGGATCTCTACTACATACTTCCCTTATCTGAGGGAGATTCCATCCGCATTCTACCACACTTCCATGCATAGAAAATAATGCATCATACCCAAGTCCTTCATTTTGAACTTGGCAGCAAGCTTTCTCTTCGTATCAGTAATCAACCCATCCATATTTGTTACAAACATATCATCTACATATAGTTGGAGCATCATTGGGTTGCCATATTCAACCTTGTAGTAAAGGTTGGAATCTACTTTACTCTTGGTAAATCCCAAACTAGATAGAAAGCTGTCAATTCTGTCGTACCATGTCCTGGGTTCCTGTTTTAAACCGTATAGGGCTTTCTTCAATCTACACACATGAGACTCCCTGTCATGTGTCTCAAAACCAAGTGGTGGTTCTACATACACTTCCTCTTCCACTACACCATTCAAGAAAGCAGTATTGAAATCCATTTGGTGTATCTTCCATTTCATCACTGCAGCCAGAGCAAGTACTGATCTGATGGAAGTGTATCTGGATACAGGTGCAAAGATTTCTTCATAGTCTATTCATTCTTTCTGGGAGAAACCTCGAGCCACAAATCTTGCCTTATATTTCTCTATTCTACCATCTGCAGCATGCTTGATCTTGTAGATCCATTTGGAAGTTACAACTGACTTCCCTTCTGGTCTTGGGACAACATCCCAAACATTATTTTTCATGATCAATTGATACTCTTCAATCATATCATCCTTCCATTCTTTTCATTCTGCCGCTTCTTCATTGATAAAGTCACATAGTAAAGCTACATATCCGGAGCAAGATCTAGTTATCTTTATTTCTCCGTGATTCTCTTCTGGAGCCCCATATCTTTTTGCACCTTCAATAATTTCTCGTACCCACGCAAGTTTCCTCTTGTGAGGATTCTTCTCCTGAGGTGGATCTATAGGTCTTTGTGGTTCTTCAAATTCTCGATCTTCTTATTGAATTTCTTCGTTCATGGTTGTATCATGAATTCTGGGTGCTTCTGCTTCTTTAGGATCTTCAGTAGGTCTCTTTCTGGATTTGTTGTAAGCTGTGTCTTCGTCAAATGTCACATCCCTGCTGATGTCGATCTTCTTGAATCTTGGGAAGTATATTCTGTAAGCCAAGCTTTCATAGTATCCCACAAATATACCCTTCTTTCTTGAAGGATCTAGTTTCGTTCTCTTCTCTTTTGGAATGTGTATGTACACTAGAAAAGACTTCTTCAGGTGTCTTATTCTCAAGTATTCTGTGTGGAGTATGGTTCTTTACATACACCACTGTTCTAGCAGCTTCTACCCCATAGATGCATGGGAATATCTTGATCATGAAGCATTGCTCTTGTAGCTTCCATGATAGTTCTATTCTTCCTTTCAACAACCCCATTCTATTGTGGATTATATGGAGTGGATAACTCCCTCTTAATCCTTGATTCTTTGCATAAGTCTTTGAATTCATTTGATGTGAATTCTCCACCATTATCTGATCGAAAGGTCTTGATCTTCTTTTCTGTGTGTGGTTTTCGATCAAGGCTTTGAATTCCTTTAACTTGTTGAAAACTTCATCTTTGTTCTTCATGAAGTAAATCCATGTCTTCCTAGAAAAGTAATCAATGAAAGAAACATAGTATACATACCCGCTTAGTGAACTTGATGACATTGGTCTGCATACATTGGAGTGGATGATTGCTAAGATTCCTTTTTCCTTGCTCTCGCTACTTGGAAATGTCTTCTTTGTATTCTTTCCTTTAGCACATCCTTTACAGACCCCTTCATGTTTTTCTTGAATTTTTGGAAGACCTTAAACAGCTTTGCTTGCAAGTGGTAGTGCTCTGTAATGCACATGTGCAAGCCTTCTGTGCCAAAGTCCATTTATCTCTAGTGTGTCATGGATCAATGCTTGTTCTGGATGACTCTTCAATTTGTATAAACCTCCTTCTTGTTCTCCAGTTACTATTACATCGTCAATAGTCTTTCCTTTTGACCACATGAGTACTTGGTCATCTACAAATGCAACTCTCATGCCTTTTGCATCTAGTGCTGATATGGATAGAATATTCTTCTTTAGTCCTGGTACAAACAAGACATCCTTCATCTTCATACAATTTCAGGATTCTAGTTTGTAGGAGGATTCACCCCTACCTTTTATGGAATATTGGTAGTCATCTCCAAGTTTCACCTTATGGGGTGAATTATGTTCTGATAGTTTCTCAAAGGATTCCTTAAAACCTGTCATGTGTTTGGAATCCCCACTGTCAATAAGCCAATCTTTGCTTCCATGAGTGACAGTTCTCGTGAGAGCAGAGATTAGAACATATTCATCTTCACTTGAAGAGTCTTCACTTTCTTGTTTTACTCTCTTCTTAGAAGGATCATCATCCTCAGCAGTGTGAGCATGATGTCTTCTTTTGGAGTTCTTATTCTTCTTGGATCCATTCTTATTCATGGGACAATTTATAGCAAAGTGTCCTATTTCATCGCATGTATAACACCTGAGTTTGGATGGATCCCTTCTTATAGGATTATTTTTCTGATGAGAATGCTTACCTTGGTGATGATGATTTTCCCTTCTTCCTTTCCTGGAGTGTATAGTGAGAGCTTGATCTTCACTTCCCATCTTTTCTTCTCGAGCTGCTATCCGAGATTCTTCTTGTGAACATTCTTCCCACAGTCTACTGAACTTGACTAACTTCTTCCTAGCATAGATTCCTTGGATGAAATAATCCCATGACCTAGGGAGGCCATTCAAGGTTGTCATCAGAATTTCTGCATTCTCCACTTCTTCATCTATGGATTTCAGCTGTTCTTTGATCTGGGAGACCCTTGTGAAGTATGACTAGATGGTCTCCTCATCCTAGATATTTACATTCTTCAACTAGTTCCTTAGATTCATCTTTTGATTGATGTTCTTCCCTTCAAAAAATTTGGTTAGGGAATCAAACATGGCTTTAGGTGTCTTGAGGGAGGACACCTGTGGTATGAGGTGATTCTTGATAGAATCGACAATGATCGTCTTTTCCATAACCAACTCCTTCTTATGTAAGACCTTGGCCTCATCTCCCTCTGGAACTAGAACCTCCTCACTGATATAGGAGTCCAACTCATTTTCTTCCAGGACCAGGGAGATCCTATACGTTTAGGCTCGGAAGTTATTAGCTCCCTCAAGCTTTTCATCAAGCTTGGTATGATGAGACATCTTAACTGAGAACCTCAAATGGAAATACAAAAGATTTAGATCTTACCAGGTCAAGATGTCGGATCTGGATTTGGAGCTAAAATCCTGTAGTGCTGGTTCAGGAGCAGATTAGGGTTTTGCTTTTCTGGAGTTCTGTCCAACCAAATTCTTTGAATTTGATCCCTAACTTTGATTTTGGGGAGGAGATCAATCCAAGCCTGGGCTCACTGAAAAATTCCACTTCTATGAAAATCCCTAATTTTCGGCAGTAGTGTTGGGTCCAAAACTGAAAAATCTCAGAATTGGATTCTGCTTCGACAGAAAGATTCGCCCTAGGGAGGAGAGTTATTCCACCCTTCTTTTGTTGAAAATCTGTGGAGAGAGATCCACAAAGTAGGAATCCCTAGTTCCCATAGCTGCACAGTGTCTTCTTCTTAGGTTAGCTTTGATACCAAGTTAGATTTTTAACATTAAGCTAGCATAACATTAGGATCTTTAACTGAGAGAACAACAAGCATAGCAATCAAACACAAGAGACAATGAACACAGTGTTTTTCCTCGGGGAAACCATAAATGGAGAAAACCTTGCAACTTCCTCAGAGATAGAATCAACACCAAAAGTGAAACCCAAAAAGAGTAAGATGCTCTCCCGACAGCAGTAACCTCTTTCTTCCCTGCCCTAGTGTCTTTCTCTTCCTCAGCTATGCACTACAACTGAGTGTGAGTGAGTGTGTGTTAAATAGAGAGGCGAGCTCTCTATTTATACTAATTCTCGACTTGACTAAACCCAACTAGGGACGACTTCACTAGGTGAGTCTAATAACCCTAGTGCCTCGAAACTGTGGGGAATTTAACCCTTAGACAATAGGAGGGTTACCCACCTTGACTTGACATGACTTGTTTACATTATAGAAACTCTAGATAGGAACCTCGGGGCATGACATGACTCAAGTACATTACAAATACATCCCGGAATAAACATCGAGTTACAATACATAAGAAATACAAGTGAATACATTCTGAAGTTACAATTACATCAAAAACTTGTTCTCAACCTTTTCTTTCCTTAGGAGGTCCTGAGTTCTCTTTTTATTTGACTCCACTTTAGATAATTGCAATGTAGATTTGAGTAGTCTTGTATATAAAATATCACTTTTTTCTCTATGAAAATGTATAATATATGTGCACAGGGACTTCACTTAGTGAACCTCTCACATAGCACGTACGATCGTGGGATATTAAAAAATGCCCTTAATTTCCAGAGATATTGAGCCAAACTCTTTTTATTGAAATCCCCTCCCAATACTTAAAACCTCCTCCCCACCCCTTTTTATACCGAAATCCCTATAAACCACCCTACCCACCCCCACCTTAAACCCCTCATACCCCCAATACCTGCAATATATTGGTTCAATTTTTGGTAATTTTAAAACCCATAATATGAACTAACATGATAGGATATTGTTAAACAAGTGAAGACCCCATGTATATGTGGTAGGGATATTTTCTAAGTTATTATTCACCTCCAATAACTTATTGCCAACAGTGATGGCCAAACTTAGGGTATCTTTGGCATGACCTCTTATAGTTTTCAATGTTAC
This sequence comes from Pseudotsuga menziesii, assembly GCA_001517045.1. Lineage (NCBI taxonomy): Eukaryota > Viridiplantae > Streptophyta > Pinopsida > Pinales > Pinaceae > Pseudotsuga > Pseudotsuga menziesii. The sequence goes on from LPNX010932721.1 coordinate 177,689, forward strand.
ATATGGCTTGGGAAACTGTCTTACTTCCTCAAATAATTTCACTGTCTCGTCAAATTTTTTATCATCCTTTTCCCTGTAGGTGTTCAACCTTTCCTCCTTTGATGAATACTTATTTGGAGTTAATCCATCAAACACATATTATTGAAGTTCTAGACTAGTTACTTTGGGCTGTTCTTGTTTCTTTTTACCTTTCATACTGTTTTTCTTCACTTGCACCATTTGTCCCTCTTGTTCATTTTTTTGCTTCTTTGGTGTACTAGCATTGTCTACTTCTTCAGTGTCCAAGAAATCTGAATGCTCTCTCTTCTTTGAAGTTCCTAAAAAACTCATCAAGGATGAGATATTACCAGCACCTGCAAGTATATTAGAAAGATCCATTGGAGAAGAATTATTTCCAGGTAAGCAAGATACAGAGTCTTGTTCGATGCTAATGTTATCTGGAGCTTTGTCAAGATAATCTTCCCAATTAGTTTCCTCCCTGAGTCCATCTACTTTAGTATGTTCAAAAGGCTTATTGTTATTTTCCTGTATTCTTTTGGAAATTACTTGGTGTGGATCATAGTTGATTGCAGTTCCCAAAGAAAACCCCATGCTCTTGAGAAGATTATCAATTACAGGTAAAGCAGCTCTACGTTTGACAACATATGGCCCTGCCTCCTAGGGAAATTTCATATCCAAACTCTTTCTGAAGTTTAAGATGTGTTCCTCTTCCACTGTAGGATTTTTTCTAATAAATTCCAAAGAGAAGATCCTGGTTTTCAGAAAGGCTGGAAGAATATAAGGATGTTGCACAAATCCATACAATCTTATAACTGTTGCAAAATTTAAAAGGAACCAATCTCCTATCATTTTACTAGGGGAGAGCTGCAATATTTCCTTCATCTCTGGTAATACGCTGGGTAATATTTCTTGAAAGAAAATACTGTATATTTCTTCCATCAAACCATTCATAAACTTGCAATAATTCTGGGTCATTTCATTAGTGAGGACCAATTCAGGAAACTGTAGGCTATCTTCATTGTGTGACAAGAAAATCTTCGACAAAAATGATTGGAATCTGAAAACTCTGGTATCGTGGAAGTTAACTAACTGAGAACGAATTTTATCATCTAGGAACTCATCAAATTTAAGGCAACAAGATTGGAAAGACTGACTTGGAAGTTCAGACTCAATTAGGAAAGTACTTAAGACAAACAACAGAATCGATAATGACTCTGTAAAATTACTGTTAGTGTCTAACCCCAAAAATTGACTGGCTAAGGTAATACAAGACTGGGTTTCTTCATTGAACAGAACTAGGTCAATAGGATAAGATAAACCTATAAACTCACTATCGGGGTTCAAAGATGACTTTAAAAAGGCTTCATTACTCTCAGCTGTAGATTCTTGGAAGAAATGGATGACATTTTCCTCTTTGTACTCCTGGGATGACTGAACAAAATCATATGGGACAGATAATGCTTTGCGGATTACAGAGGCCTGAACAGGGCAAAGGATCCTAGACTTAGGTTTGTTCATAATGACTCCTTCAACAACAAAATAGTTATTCACACACCACTCAACAAATTCAGGGCAATTTGGGGTCTAGTCAACAGAGAAAAAGTAAAAGAAAGATTTGAAAACACCATGAGTATCACTACCCCGGTCTTTAAGAATTTTCAACTTATTCTTAGCTGTCTCAATTGTTTCACTCATAAAAATAGTATCATAAATTTCAACATTCTTGTCTTCAAAGCTCTTCTCATCTTTCTGATAGGAAACCCCTAATTCTTCATTATCTGTCATTTCTACCACTTCTATCTTATCCATTTTTAGAAATACTGGGAAGGTTTAGTGTAGGAAGAAAAACTAGTGGGTAATACTTAGTGGGTAAGAGGGGACGCAAAAGCTTGGCCAATGAATTGAAATTTATAAAAGAAAAGGGGAATCCATGCTTATATAAGTTATTTTAGCATCGATTTAATACAAATCCATGTGTTTGCACTTGATATACAGATAGAACTAGGGGTAGGTTGGATATTAAACAATGATACCGATATATGGAGCAAAGGGGAAACATGGAAAGAAGACATAATTTTCTTAATGCAGTACGTTGGATGTTTGCATTGTGAGCGACAAAATCGACTTCATGATCGGAAAGGAGGAGGATCGACAATATTTCTTTTGCGATCTTGATTCCCTTAAAGAATTCCATGTTTTTATGACGGTTTTCATTCAGGAACCACGATCTCGGCTTAAAAATCATGCTACTTCCAGGGCATGAGTTACTGATGACCATTGATCTGTAAGATGGAAAGATCCTAGAGATTAGGTCAATCACTGCATCTTAGGGCCTTAACTAAATATAGGTTCACCTCATTAAATAACACATTTACATTTGACTTATGGTAATATGGTGTAATATTGATTTTCTCATATATGGTGTATTCCTTAATGTCTGAGTGATTTCAGGATCAGGTAGTTCTGGTATTTGCGAAACCGTTTTTGTGATCCTCGAATCCTATCGTAGTGACACATGTTATCATTGCTATTTCTTTCAGGATCATGAAGCTAGAAATACGAAATGAGCTCGGATCCTGAAAGCATGTGAGTCTTCGATCTTTAGGGTAGCATGATCTTGATCGTGAACCCATATCTCATATTTCTAGAATCCTTTTACTTTCATCACTCGGAATATTATCCCTATACTTTGATATGGAGGGGATCAAGCCCATCGTCCATTTGAACGACATATTCATAATCATGATTCTCCTGCTATACTATGAATAAATTCCCTTTGCGTTGACTATAAAATATATCACCAAGATTCACATTGCAACATAACAATTGAGGAACCTACCATTTGACCTAAAGTTAGCAATTATGAATGTGTCAATGTGACATAACCATTGAGGAATCTTATAATCCAACAAAAACATTGATAAGTGTTGACATGTGACATAACACTTGATGAGCATCACATTCAACAAAACACTTGTTGAATGTCACATTTTGACATAACCATTGCGGAATGTATCAAGTTAAAATATGCCAACCAACTTGAACATCACCATTTAGATAACCATATTATAAACCTTTTAGTCTCAAAATATGACATTATACTAAAGTCATCAATGGCCTATAAATGTAAACCATGTTCAACCATAGTAAACATTAGCATCCATTATAAAACACAATCAATGATGTACATGATGGTAGACCATAGTCATCTATAATTTAACAAGATTAACCATTGTCAACTAGAGTCGGCCATGGAGAACCAAAGTTATGAAAACTTAGTGTGGAGTAACCTTTGAGGACTCTAAAAATGAAACATAACTCTTGAGTAATGTTTCAATCCAAGTTAACCATTGAGGAATATCATAATCCAACACAACCATTGATGAATGTAATAATGAGATGTAACACTAGAGGAATATTTCAATGCAGCACAACTCTTGATTATCACAGGAAACCATAGTCAAACACAATTGTACATGATGAACCAATCAATTATTTTCAATCATAACCAAACTCAATGTGACATAACCTTCATGGAATGTAATAATACAACATAACCCTTTGAGAATGTCTCAATCTTGCATAATCATTAAGGTGTATTCCAATCCAACATAGCCATTGAGAACATCCCAATGTGATAAAAGGATTTCCAAAGTCAACCATGTTCAATCATAGTCAAAATGGTCATCCATAGTAAACCATGGACATAACTACACAAACATAGTCAACTACTATCAAGAATAATCAATCATAGTCAACCATATTCAACCATGCTCAACAATAGTAAAACTCGAGCAATGTAAGTAAACTAACCAGAGTGTGAAATCACCTTTGATGAGACATTTTAATGCAACATAACCATTAAGGAATATAGAAAGTTGACATAAAGTTATCCTAGATGAATGTGTCACTGGAAAATTCCCCAATGTCACATACCCATCGGGGATTGTTCCAATAATTTTTTTTTTATTGAGGAATGTCTCAATGCAAGATAACCAATGATGAGTGTGGACTTACAATATAACCATTGATGAACCTAGGAATTCAACATAGTGTTTTCTAAGATGAATGTGTCAAATTGACATAACATTTGAGGAATGTCAATAAAAATATTTATTTATGTCCATAGCACAGGGGTTTGACTAAGTGAACTTGTTACATAGCATTATCGTTCGCATGATATTAAAAAATATCCCTAATTTCACTAAATATAGGAAATTTCCTCCTAAAATTGTATTGTTGAACCTCCCTCCCAATATACCTTTCTAGTTAAGAAAAACCCTAGTTTCTTTCAATATTGTAGGTATCCATTTTCATCAACCCATTTTTAATACCCCATTTCTATCATTTTATCAAGTTGTAACAAATAAGAGCATTAGCACATCTTAGTGTAAGCAAACAAGGTTCCTAATAAAATAATAGTATAATGCTAATAATGATCCCACTAAGATTGTAGGGGCGACTGACCAATTTGTAGCATTGGATAGTGGATGACCCAACAAAATAATAATGGGGAAGGCAATTTCATAAAAGGAAACCCACTTAAGAGATCAATGTAACAAATAATGTAAAAGACTAATAATCCAGTAATCAGTGCAATGGATATAAAAGATGAGAATTTGCATATGTTTCACACCACAACTTATCAATCTACCAATTTTATATCATGTGTAAATACAAGTATATCCATAGAGAGCTCACGTTTTCTATAATCTTAATAAATTAAACTTTATAAAAATGTAAAATTGAAATCCTTTCATGGATGGACTTCCCTACATTTCATTGTATTTTATTTTATTGAGACAATATGTGAACAAACACTTATTTTTTGTTGAGAACAAAGTACAACAAAGAAATATTATTGATTCATGGGAAAAATGTATTAAGAAAATTTTAAACATGTTTAAAAAAATTGAAACAATCCATTGACAAAAGGTTAAGTCCTAATGAAATATTTCTTATACATTTTGCTAGCTTTCCTCTGCCTTAATTGACCATCGTGTATACATTCACTTTCTAAATTTAACTCCAGTTAAAATTACGTAAAACTCTATTCAACATAAATATTAATACTTTAAAAACAACATCATAAAAGAAATATGAAAAACACTCTATTTGACGAGCACACGCGCACACACACACACACACATAAATATAGTATTGAAAACGTTCAGTAATTGAGGCTCTAGTCAACACCTATAATCCACACTTGGGGAGCATGGATATTAGTAGTCCAAGCAAAAATCTTTCCTAGCTCCTTCTTGTTCTCAAAGAATATGTTGTCAAGAGGATTTTATGAGGAATTTGATAATGCACAACTTTGTGTGAGATATAGGAGGAATTGGTGGGAATTGGTCTCTATGGGAAACCTGTAATACATACATACATACATACATACATAGATACATATATATATATATATATATATATATATATATATTGCATGATTTGAATGTTATTCCTTAGCCATCCCAAATAAAATAACCCGCAATATTTATATTACAATGTCAAATTAAACCCCCCGCATGACCCGTTAATACGAGGAAATATATTTTTGATGTCTTTGGAAGTATTCAAACCCCCAATATGAATGGATGTGATATGATATTGCCTCTCTAGTGAACCCCATTCTGGTCCATAGTAAAATGTGGTTAAGCATAGAAAACCATGATAAAATGATGTGTACATCGTCTACTATATCTAACAATAATCAACATTATCATTCATAGTTAACCATGGACCACAATATTCAACCAAAGTAAAAAATATTCAACATGGTCATCTAAGATAAATGATAGGAATCACTATTAGCCATATTGTTCATCTAATATATTCAAAAAATTTCAATGGTAAAAATTCTACCAATGGAGTGCACCATGTAAAATGAAGTATTAAGGAAATTAAATAGATATGAAGATATAGATACCAAGCCTCGTGAGTATGGATCCAAAAATATGGTTATAAATCACATCTACATACACCAAAAACTTCACATTACCAATCTATGATGGAATCTTGGAGGAAAATAATATTTCTTGACAAGTTCAAGTACTTAAAATTGGAGCACCAAGTGACGAATGGAGGGATTTCGCCATTCTACATATGATTTGATAGATGTAGTTACTCTATAAATTGGTATTAGTTTGGAGAAACAAATTGAGAAATTATCCTGGTAAGAAGACTCCATGACATATATATTTTCTAAGAGAATAACTCAAACAAATCAAAAGGAATTATCTTATTGAATCCATTCTTGTTGAAATCAATTGTGTAAAGCCTGCTACAACCCACTAAAGGTTCACAAATTGGTTCTGATGTATCTTTATATAATAGATTGATGAGCCTAAAATTTTATAGGGAGGACACGAAATTTATCTAGTAAAATTGTTTCCAAGCAAATCTAGAGACTCAAGCATTCTCAATATTCCTATCTAGTAAGGAATAGTTCCCACAAGTAAATTAATGTTGAAGCTCACACCTAAAACAAAATTCAATTGTTGAAAAAAATATGGAAGGATACTTGAAAGAACATTTAAGCTAAAATCCAAATTTCTCAAAAGAGAATGGTAACCTAAATTAGTTGGTAAAGGGATAGATAAATTGATATTATTGAGATGAATTTCGCAAAGACTACTGAGGTCCCTAATACCCATAGGAATAATTCTTGCAAAAAAAAGTATCTGACAAGTCAGTTATCTTAGATTCAATGATCAAATTAACCCATGAAAAGAAATGCATAAATTGGCAGGAAAATTTCCTATTTTTTATTTATTTATTTTGAATTGGTATAATATCACACACGTCAAAATTACAATGATGGAATTTCCTTTTTCTAACATAGTGAAGGTACTCTCACAAATTTTATGATTGTTGTGGACAAAAATAAAAAATAAATTTAGTTTTAAATCAATTTTAAAAATTTCTAACATTACAATGAATTTTTGTCTGAAATGTTGAAAAAAATGTGAGAATTTGTACCCAAAAGTAGTAGTGAAATTATATTAATTGGGTATGACTTGAATTATATTGATATCATACAAATTACAGTGACACCTACCATCTTATCATCCCAATTCATTAACAAGTTGCATAGCCTTATCAAACTACATACATGGTTCAATTGGTGGTTTCATGTCACCTAGTGTACCTAACTCTCTAATAAGGTAAGTATGTAGGATTTAAAATTTCCCTGGTAAATTCCAACTTTTTTATTTTAGAATTTCCATTTTTTAATTTCAAATTCATAACCCAATGGATTAAGGAACTATTATGCTTCACACAAGAGATTAGGTTATTTCCACCTCATAGGGAGGATCCATACCACAAAAGGGTCCAATGTTATAACCTATGGAGACCCATACCAAAAGCACTTCCTCTTGTTCCTTAAATACCTAAGGAGCCTTGATATTTCATGGTTTAGAAGAAACACATACACTTTAAGATTGTTAAGTGGCCCAATTTCCCCCTTGGAATAAACTTAAACCAACCAATGAATAAAATCCTTGGCCCCTTGTAAATCATTTTATTCACAAAATTGGATGGTTAGAAATTGGTATATTTTCAACCAACCCATGAATAAAATCTTGTATTTTATTCAAATATAAAAATTTGGAACACACACACATAGATATACCAATGTGGCACACACACATACACACACATGCACATGCACACATAGATATACTAATGTGACACACACACACCAAGATATATGCAATGTGGAAGATATATACACACGCACACACACACACACACACACACACACACACACACACACACACACACACACACACACACAGAGAGATAGAGAGAGAGAGATGCCAATGTGGAACACACACACACACACACACATAGATTTCAACATGGTAGAGTACAAAAATATTACAAAAATACCTAAATAAACGAGGAATCTAAGTGTTCTCTAGAATCTCCAATCAGTGAAGAGGAATTCAAAGACCATAAAGAGATGATCAAATATAGTAAGTATATATTTTCAAACATAAGCGAAGGAATGATCAAACTAGTAGATGTGCATGAAATACCAAAAACAAAACAACAATACTATCAACTTTACTATCATTTTCTAGCTCCAGCAGAATGGATTCAACCATCCTTGTCATGAAACACTTTGGGAAACAATCCTTTAATTTTCATGAGATCCTAGTTTTTATGAGAAGATCCTTTGAATAGGGAGCAAGGTTTCTATCCAAGTAAGAGATCATGTTTTCAATAGGCTCTTTGAAGTGTTGTTGGTAATTACTAGGCTAGAATCTAAAAAGGAGTGGATGAATCGCATCATGCACAAGGTAGTTCAAAAAATAGTGCACTCGCTTCATCTAATCTTTGGGCCTTCTACCAAGAATCCTTCATGGAAAGTTATTCATATTTATTTTCCTTAGAATATTTTCAATATTCTTCATCTATCTAAACAACCTATAATTAGGAGGAAACATCACAGTTAAATTGAGAAAAGGATACTAGTTTCTACTCTGTGTTTTCCTTGAAAAAGGTAGATATACATTTCATTAAAGGTCCTTCTTCTATATCTTCATCAGTGTAGGAATTTTTTGGAAAAGACAAACAAACTGAGAGGGGGGGTGAATTAGCTAGTTACCGGAAATTAATTTTCAATTTTCTTTTCAAAATTAAATCAAAATAGTTAATCAATCCATAAACACTAAGATACATAATTTTTCACGAGGAAACCCATAAAGGGAAACAAATATTTCTTTAGATGTAGGGAAATAATCAACTTATTAATACATCAGTTTTATTTTAGCCAATAACTCAAAAGAGGAAGCTACCTATGTTTTTCCAGCATCTACTAAAAAGAAGCTTCTACTCCTTCAAGCATCAACTTGTGTTAAAGTCATTTCTAACCTGTCCCTTCCTCAAGCCTGTTACCATTCTATTTTCAAACCAACCCTGTATCAAATATAATTCTGTCAAAACCATCCTGTCAAAACCATCTCTGTCATAATTTTTCTGTCCAAAATCAACTTCTCGCTATCAAAAGAACTCTATAATTCTGTCTCAAAACATCTCCATTTATGAAAAAAGTATTTTATGTAATACTACGAAGTTTCAATGCAAGTGATGTAAATTCTTTCTCAAAATTTTTATTCAGTATCTTAATTTCTCTCAGCCTAAAATAGATCTTGTAGACTACTTTCTTGTCTTATTAAACAAAACACAATTTTATGAGCACACCACAAATGAAGTGTATTCAAACCAAATATCAGAAAAAGCTTCCCTTGTCTCAACACACATCATAAATATACCAACTTTGTCATCAAGAGACTTACACAACAATAATGCTTTCAATAATTCAATGCATACCATATCATTGAAATTCAACATATACAAATTTATTCATTTTACCTAACGTGGTCAACTCCAACATCGATCTCTTCTACAATTCACTCGTTGCTCAATCGTGTTTACATTTTATTCATTGTTGAAACACTTCAGTACTCTTAGTTTTCACCATGTTAGATTTTTATCATTCAAGCTAGCATTATCTTAGGATCTTTAACTGAGAGAATAACAAGTACAACAATCAAACATAAGAGACAATGAACACAAAGTTTTTCCTCCAGGAAACCATAAAGGAGAAAACCCCACAACTTCCTCAGAGATAGAATCAGCACCAAAAGCAAAACCCCAAAAACAGTAAGATGATCTCTCGACAACAATAGTCTCTCTGTCTCTTGTCCCAACAACTTATTTTCTCTTAGTTATGTGCTATAATTGATTGTGAGTGAATGTGTGATAAATAGAGAGGCTCACTCTCTATTTATACTAATTCCTAACTTGACAATAACTCACTAGGGCTGACTTCTCTAGGAGAGTCTAATAACCCTAGGGCCCCACAACTGCGGGGACTTTAACCCTTGATCAATAGGAGGGTTACCCACAATGACTTTACATGACTTTTTTACATTATTTAATCTCCCGATAAGAACATCAAGGAATGACATGACTCAAGTACATTACAGAAACTTCCTGGAAAAAACATCGAGGTACAATACATAAGATATACAGGTGAATACATTCCGAAGTTACAAATACATCAACACTCCCTCTTAAGTAGGAAAGTATTCTCTTGATACAATTTATCAGTACAAGTATTCTTCTATGTATCATCTGGATCATCATCAATTTCTCGTCATCTTCATCTTCAAGTCATCCTCATCTAGATCTGGATCATCACTGGATCTGGATCATCACTCGATCTGGATCATCGCTGCTGGATTAATGATCACTGGATCTTGATTATCACTGGATCTGGCTCATCACTGGGTTATAATCACTAGTGCTATCTATTTATTCTTCGTCACAGGAATTTCTACAGAGCCAACCCTTTCTCATGCTGGTTGTAGGCCTAGCCTCCAAGTAGGTCTTCATCTTCTTCAGCACTTATATCTGACCCAGTCAGAAAGGCCCGTCCAACACTTATATCTGACCATGGAAGGGCCCGGCCTACCCCTATGTCAGAATGGCACTCCTAGAACTCACATCTAACCATGGGAGGAACACATCCACCACCATGTCAGAATGTCCTAGCCCTTATATCTGACCATGGGAGGGCCCAGCTTGCCCCCATGTCAGAATGGCCCAGCCCTTACATCTGACCATGGGAGGGCTCAAACTACCCCCATGTCAGAATGGATCAGCCCTTACATCTAAACATGGGAGGGCCCTGCCTGCCCCCATGTTAGAATGGATCTGAACTTACATCTGACCATGGGAGGGCCCAGCTCGCCCCCATGTCAGAATGGATCTGCACTTACATCTGACCATGGGAGGGACCAGCCTACCCCCATGTCAGAATGGCTCTACCCTTACATCTGATCATGTGGGAACACATCCCACAGTCACATCAGAATGGCCCTCAGCTCCAAGCTGAGTATTCCTGGTAACTGACTAGGTGCCTCCATTCTCCTGGAGAATGGCATTCAACGCTTATATCTAATCATGTGAGAACACATCTCACAACCACCTCAAAATGGCTTAGCACTCATATCTGACATGGAAGGAACCAATTCTCTCACCATGACAGAATGGATCAGCCCTTACATCTAACCATGGAAGGAACTAATCCTCTCACCATGTTAGAATGGCTCATAGACTCATCACTTCCCCTTGGAGGGAACCTTGATTTGGAGAATACCAAGCTTCTCCCTAAAGTACTCAAACTTCACTCTGGTCAATGGCTTAGTCAACACATCAGCTATCTGTTTGTCCGTCGCAACATACTGGAGCTTCACTACTCCTCTATGCACCATATCCATGATATAGTGATATTTGATCTCGATATGCTTCAAATTTTCATGGAACACTGGGTTCTCAGACAAATTCACACACCATTGGTTGTTGCAATATATACAAGTAGCATCGAACTCGAGATCAAATAAATCAGATAGTATCTTCCTCAGCCATACTACCTCACAACTAGCTGAACAAGCTGCAACATACTCTGCTTCAGCTGTGCTTAGTGCCACGTAGGATTGTTTCCTGCTAAACCAAGAGATCACACTTGATCCCATACTGAGGTAGCACCATGAAGTTCTCTTTCTATCGATGGCACTGCCTACCCAATTTGAATCAACATAACCTTCCAGGTTAATCTTTTGATCAGCCTTATACTTGAGCCCATAATCAACCGTACCCTTTAGGTACCTCAGAATATGCTTTGTAGCAATCAAGTGAACATGTCTCGGATCTGTCAGGAACTGGCTCAAGGTGTTCATATCAAAGCAAATATATGGTCTCATATTCATTAGGTACATCAAGGACCCAATCATCTATCGATACATCGTGGAATCAAACGACTTAGATGAAGCATCACTCAATAGCTTCAGGTTCGATTCCATAGGTGTGGTCATGGCCTTGCAGTCCATCATCCTGAATCTCTTCAAGATCTCTACTGCATGCTTCCCCTTGTTCGAGGGAGATTCCATCCACATTCTGCCACACCTCTATGCCTAGAAAATAGTGCATCATACCCAAGTCTTTCATTTCAAACTCGGCATAAAGCTTCCTCTTCGTATCATCAATCAAACCATCCATACCTGTTACAAACAGATCATCTACATACAGCAGGAGTATCACTGGGTTACCACATTCAAACTTGTAGTAAAGGTTGGAATCTGCTTTACTTTTGGTAAAGCCCAAACTAGATAGAAAGTTGTCCATTCTGTTGTACCATGTCTTGGGTGCCTATTTCAAACCATACAGGGATTTCTTCAATTTACACACATGAGAGTCCTTGTCATGTGTCTCAGAACTGAGTGGCTGCTCCTCATACACTTCCTCTTCCACTACACCATTCAAGAAAGCAGTGTTGACATCCATCTAATGTGTCTTCCATTTCATCACTGCAGCCAAAGCAAGTACTGATCTAATGGAAGTGTATCTGGCTACAAGTGCAAAAGTTTCTTCATAATATATTCCTTCTTTCTGGAAGAAGCCACAAGCCACAAATCTTTCTTTATATTTCTCTATGCTACCATCTGCAGCATGATTGATCTTGTAGATCCATTTGGAAGTTACAACAAACTTCCCTTCTGGTCTTGGTACAATATCCCAGACATCATTCTTCATGATCGATTGATACTCCTGAATCATAGCATCCTTCCATTCTTTCCTTTCTGATGCTTCTTCATAGTTGGAAGGTTCTTTATCGATGAAGTCACATAATAAGGATACATACCTAGAGCAAGACCTGGTTCTTTTTATTTCTCTATTATTTTCTTCTGGAGTCCCATATCTTTCTACACCTTGGATAGCTTTTTGTATCCAAGAACATTTCCTCTTGTGAGGATTCTTCTCTTGAGGTGGATCTACATTTTCTTGAGGTTCTTCTAATTCTCGATCTTCTACTTGAATTTCTTCGTTCATGGTTGTGTCATGAATTTGAGGTGCTTCTGTTTCTTCACGATCTTCAGCAGGTCTCTTTCTGGATTTGTTGTAAGCTGAGTCTTCATCAAATGTTACATCCCTGCAGATGTCGATCTTTTTGAATCCTGGGAAGTATATTCTGTAATCCTTCGAGCTTTCAGAGTATCCCACAAATATACCCTTCCTTCCTGAAGGATCTAACTTTGTCCTCTTTTCTTTTGGAATATGTATGTACACTGGACAACTGAATATTTTGAGATGGCTGACTTCTGGTTCCTTGCCGGAGAAGACTTATTCATGTGTCTTGTTCTCGAGTACTCTATGTGGAGTACGGTTCTGTACATACACCGCTATTATGGCATCTTCTGCCGATAGATGCATGGAAAGAACTTGATCATGAAGGATGGCCCTTGTAGCTTCCATGATCATTCTATTCTTCCTTTCTACAACTGCATTCTGTTGTGGATTATATGGAGTGGTTAATTCCCTCTTAATCCCTAAATATTTGCATAATTCTTTGAATTCATTTGATGTGAATTCTCCACCATTATCTGATCGAAAGGTCTTAATCTTATTTTTTGTGTGGTTCTCGATCAAGGCTTTGAATTCCTTAAATTTGCGGAATACTTCATCTTTATTCTTCAAGAAGTATATCCATGTCTTCCTAGAAAAATCATCAATAAAAGAAACATAGTATACATACCCGCTTAATGAATTGGATGACATCGGACCACATACTTTGGAGTGAATGATTTCCAATATTCCTTTTTCCTTTCTCTCGCTACTTAGAAATGTCTTCTTTATGTTCTTTCCCTTCGCACATCCTTTGCAAACACCGTCATGTTTTGTCTAAATTTCTGGAAGTCCTTCAACAACTTTGCTTGCAAGTGGTAGTGCTCTGTATTGCACATGTACAAGCCTTCTATGCCAAAGTTCGTTTGGCTCTACTGATTAATAAACCGAATCTTGTTTTGGTTGGCCCTTCCATTGTATAGTCCTCTCCCTTGCTCTCCAATTACTACTGCATCATCTATAGTCTTTCCCTTTGGCCACATAAGGACTTGGCCATCTACAAATGCAACCCTCATGCCTTTTTCATCTAATGCAAATATAAAGAGGAGATTCTTCTTTAGTCCTAGTACAAATAATACATCCTTCATCTTCATAGAATTTCCAGAGTCTAGCTTATAGGAGGATTCCCCACTACCTTTTATTAGATACTGGTAGTCATCTCCAAGTTTCACCTTGTGGGGTGATTCATGTTCTGATAGTTTCACAAAGGAATATTTGAATCATAAAATATGTTTGGAAACCCCACTGTCTATAACCCAATCATTGCTTCCATGTGTGATGTTTCCCGTGAGAGCATAAATAAAAACATATTCTTCATCACTTTCTTGCTTGATTCTCTTTGTGGAAGGTTCATCATCTTCTGCATCATGAGCATGATGTCTTCTCTTGTTTTTTTTCTTCTTGTGGGAGTTTCTTTTGTTTCTAGGACAATCTTTGGCATAGTGTCCTATTTCATCACAAGTATAACATCTGAGTTGAGTTTTTCTGGAGGGAGGATGCTTACCTTTATAATGATGATGATAGTCCCTTCTGTTCTTCTTGGATTGTACTGTGAGAGATTGATCTTCACTTCCCATCTTTTTTTCTCAAGATTATATCTGAGCTTCTTCTTATGATCATTCTTCCCATAGTCTATTGAACTTGACTAGCTTCTTTCTGGCACATAACCCTTGAATGAAAGAGTCCCATGTCCAAGGGAGACCATTCAAGGTAGTCATTACAATCTCTGCATTCTCCACTTCTTCATCCACTGCTTCAAGTTGTTCTTTGATCTGGGAGACCCTTGTGAATTATGACTGTATGGTCTCCACATTTTGGATCTTCACATTCTTCAACTGGTTCCTCAATGTCATCTTTCGGTTTATTTTCTTTCCTTCAAACAGTTTGGTCAGGGCATCAAACATAGATTTAGGTGTCTTTAGGTAGGAAACCTGTGGTATGAGGTGATCCTTACTTGAATCAGAAATAATCCTCTTAGCCATGACCATTTTATTCTTGTGTAAGGCCTTGGCCTCATCTCCCTTTGGAACTAGAACCTCTTCATTGATGTAAGAGTCCAACTCATTTTCTTCCAGGACCAGGGAGATCCTATACTTCCAAGCTCAAAAGTTATCAGGTCCCTTAAGATTTTCATCAAGCTTGTTATGATGAGACATCTTAACTGAGAACCTCAAATGGAAATAAAAAAGATTAAGATCCTACCATGTTAATATGTTGGATCTTGATCTAGAGCTGAATTTCTGCAGAGCTAGTTCATGAGAAGATTAGGGTTTGACTTTTCTGGAGTTCTGTCCAACAAAAAACTTTGATCTTGATCTCTAAACTTCTATTTTGGGGAGGAGATCAATCCAAGCCTGGGCTCACTCAAAAATTCCACTTTTGTGGAAAGCCCTAATTTTCGGCAACAATGTCGGGTCAAAAACTGAAAATGCTCAGAGTTAGATTATGCTTCGACAAAAATATGCACCCTAGAGAGGGGAGTCAGCCCAACCTCCTTTTGCTGAAAATCTATGGAGAGAGATCCAAAATGTAGGAATCCCTAGTTTCTGCAGCTACACAATGTCTTCTTCTCAGGTTATCTCTAATACCATGTTAGATTTGTATCATTCAATCTAGCATTATCTTGGGATCTTTAACTGAGAGAATAACAAGTACAGCAATCAAACATAAGAGACAATAAACACAAAGTTTTTTCTCAGGGAAACCATAAAGGAGAAAACCCCACAACTTCCTCAGAGATAGAATTAGCACCAAAAGCAAAACCCCAAAAACAATAAGATGATCTCCTGACAGTAGTAGTCTCTCTCTCTCTTGTCCCGGCAACTTCTTTTCTCTCAGTTATGCACTACAATTGATTGTGAGTGAATGTGTGTGATAAATAGAGAGGCTCACTCTCTATTTATACTAATTCCTGACTTGACAATAACTCACTAGGGCCAACTTCTCTAGGAGAGTCTAATAACCCTAGGGCCCTAGCACTGTGGGGACTTTAACCCTTGATCAATAGGAGGGTTACCCACAATGACTTTACATGACTTGTTTATATTATTGAATCTCTCGATAGGAACATCAGGGCATGACATGACTCAAGTACATTACAGACACTTCCCGGAATAAACATTGGGGTACAATACATAAGATATACAAGTGAATACATTGCGAAGTTACAAATACATCAACACCTCATTGATAAGAGACTTCACCATTTAGTGTTTTCTTCACTACTCTACATTTTTCTACTTTCTGTTTTCTCCATTGCTGAGAGACTTCACCATTTTCTTAAATTGCTCTATTTTTTCTTCATTCAAGACAGTTTTTGCGCTCTGTGTACACCGATTTCAATTCTCTCTAATTCCCAATAGAGCATTCCATACTTTTTCCACTTATGTTGCATACACATACACCTTATTTTATCTTACAATGTATACAATTAAACAGTTAGCTAGAATTATAGTTGTGTAAACAAATTCTCAACAGACATTCGTTTTGGCCAAATTGTAAATAAAATTAATTATTTGTCAATTTTAATCATCCCGGGGTTCTCTAAAACAATATGAGAAGAGGCGTTGAAAGGTCAATATTCAATAACAGTGTTGATATTTAACAACCCCAATATTAACATATTTTATATATGCTACCACCCATTATTTAAATGAATATGATAAAAAAAACTGAAATGTCAGTATTTAATAACAACATTGATATTTAATACCTCCAAGATTAACAGAGATTATATATGCCAGCACCCAATATTTAAATGAATATTATAAAAAAAATTGGAAGGGTTTTTCAATGACAAACAACACCCTTTGGAAAGGTTTTATGCATCTAGCGTTGATATCAATGACAAATAGCACCATTCAATTGACCAACAAGCTCTCGAAATCCATGTTTAGATCAATGGAAAACAACACCATTCAATTGAACAACAAACTCCCCCTTTTTCATTGATGCCAAACATCTACATGTTCTCCCCCTTTGACATCGATGGAAAATCAACTCCTCATGTGATCAAGTGTAGGAAGAACCAATAATGCTCCCCCTAACACAAATCCCTATGCATGGATATACTAGTGCAAGTTGTAACCAATCTGTTTAGAAACTGATAATTATCAAGACTAAAAAGAACCACTTGAAAATTAACCAAAAAGTAGCATAACAGAGAATCTCGATAAAATTCCATCAATGGAAATATGCAAATCTGATATGTAATTATAACCATTTGTGAAAGATATTACATCGAACAAACACCTAATTATTTCCTGATATTTTCAAATTGCAGCTGAGGTAAAGGCTTAGTGAATATGTCAGCAATTAGACTCTGTCTACCAACATACTCTAGCTTGATAATAAAAAACCTTCTCTCTGAGAAAATGCGACTTAATTGGAATATATTTTGTTTTTGAGTGCATAACTAGGTTCTTGAAAATGCTATTGGAACTTGTATTGTCACAAGAAATAGGAATAGGATGATCATAGGTGACATGTATATCTTCTAGTATTTTTTTCATCCATATTACCTATGTGCAACAATTTGCAGCAGCAATATATTCTGCTTCAACAGTAGAAAAATATATTATTGATTGTTTCTTGCTAGACCAACTTACCAAGCATCCTCCCAGATAAATATGTTTGGGAGAATAAAGGATATAAAAACCACAAATGACCTAGAATTTATCTATTGATATTGAATCTATGGTTACCATCACACAATAGTGAAAGAACCTATAAATGATTCTAAATGAAAAAAGAATTTTGATTTTTCTATATCTATCTAGGATTCTAGTTGATGTCCAATGTAGCTTCATAAGTGCCTCTTCCTAGAGAGTCCATTGGTCAACAAATCCATAATTTTCAAGAATGAAGGAGCAGGTAATGTTGGTATGCTAATAATCTTTACACAAATTACTTTATCTGAGTGATACAAATTATTAGCACACGTGATCCTTTTGGGATGTCAATTATTGCACCATTACATATACATGACAAAATGAATCGCATGTATTAATATTTACACCTGAGGCATGGAAAGAAAATGCACACATAGTTGAATGATTTTTTTCTTGGTTTCTTTCCTAATGAGAAAGGTAAAATTTTTAACTAACACACACATGCACACACACACACACATGAATATGTACACATGAAAACTTGCATGCACCCACATTTACAAATGTAGCACTCATAGAGAGATATACTATTGTGGGACACACACACATTGATATACCAATGTGGCACACACACCCACACAAATATACCAATGTGGCACACACACACACATAGATATATGTATATGGAAGAAACACACACACATAGATATACTAATGTGGCACACACACACTGTCATGTCTCCTCCTGCCTTAGAGGAGAAATGCGACCATAGTTCCACACATTTGATGAAAGAACACGACCATTTCTGCCACCTAAATGATGCAGGAGCATCCAGCTTGAAATTCAATCTATTCAAGTCTGTGTAAATTCTCTAACTTCCCAACAACAGAGAAATCGATCATGTCAATGATCCATTCAATGATATAAAAAGAAAAATATCAGAGGAGATCAAACGATGAAAAAAGATTGCTGTGGGAATCGATGTTGACAATCTATTTGGCATTTGGAAATAGATCAACATATAAGAATCAACCCACAAAAATCAATGGTGCAGAAGCTTGAGTATTCGAAATCAGGGAAAATGGAAACTGCAATCCCGTATCCCACTTGCGGAATAGACCGTTACGTAAAGGAGAGCTGCGAAAGCAGATTTGCAGGGAAATTGCGACCCTGCATCCCGCATGCGGAAAGGAGAGTTGCGGATGGAGATTTGTGGAAATAGAGATTGCAAAAAGACATTTCCACATCCAGCATCCCGTAAGTTATGGAAAGAAACATTTCTGGCAGGACATTCAACCTGTTAACAGAAGTCTTGGATAGATTTGGCCATTTAGGCCATCACCAATCCGGGAAATCTAAGTCCTCATAAAACATAAACCATAAGAATTCATTGAACATAAAAACATTTACAGATGCCAAAATCAATCTACAGTGGAAGCAATCCACATTCATTCAATAAATTTATGTTGTTCATAACTCATAAAATAAGCAACATTCATCATGTTCAAGCATTCCACATGTTCATGGATAATTTACAAAGAAAATACATTGCAGGGGTTAAATGCACAAGAATACTTATCTTAAGAAGAAGATTTCCCGCAAATAGCTATGGGCATGAACTAGGGGATACAGACTCACACACAACAAGGCTATATGCCCACAGTCAAGCCAATAATTACATCCAAACATAGTTATCCCAATAACATATGGGTTCTTAGACTTACTCAGCCAAGCCAACACAAGAATGCACTACATAGAAAGATACAAGTTCTGGGTATGGACAAAACATCCTAGGAACCCAAAATCGAATATGGAAAATGGGGAAAACAACCCAAGTGACCCAAATCGTTCAAAAAACATTGGATGGCCTTCCAAAGGAAAAAATGACCTCTGTTCACACCCAAATCATCTAGACCAAATGAAGAATTCCTACACAACAATTACAAGTTCTAGGATTGAAGGAAAACATCATGGAATCCAAACAACAATGGAAATTAGGGAACAACATCCCTATGACCAAAAATCGACTTCACAGAACATTCAATAGCTTCACATGGGTGAAGGCGGCTCAACAACCACTCTGAAATCATGGTTCCCTATTCAATCTATTGGGAATTTCCTAAAACAATTCTTCATCCATGGGAGAATTAAAACAAATGCAAAATTGTGTCGAGAAAAAAAAGAGGATGAAGGATTGAGAAGAAGAACCACCAGTTGCGTGATTGCCCCCATGAATGAAGGATGGATGATCAAAACGTCACGCAGCTCCCCAAAACACGAGGGAAGATAAAAACGTGAATGCATGAGGGGATGGGAATACGTTTCTGGGTGTTTTCTTTTGACATATGGCTTTTCCCCAATGGCTCAGGGTCTGAATAATTCCCTCTCCCTATTCTTTGTAACAGCATGCCCCCCATCTCTTTAACATTGCAGTACATATCTAGTTGTGGTATTCTATTAATTGCATAATTACATGATATTCACAAATATATATATTGTTCTTGACTTAGAACCATAAATGTAATACCCCATTTTTAACCTCGCTTGCATTAAAAATACATGATACACATATTGTAAATAATCTTGGTGCGGAGCTAAAGGCAAAGGCCCCACCATCGATTTGGTTATGTTGTGTTTCTATTTTGGGCATGGTCATTGATGGTATATCGGTACATACGACATATATTTGATTGTGGCATCATGTAAAAACACATTTTAATTGAGTAACCCAACCAGCTATGTTCACGGAAACTAAATTGAGAAGGGGAATGATTCCAAAGGATAAGGAAGGGGAATGTTTAACATTGAGTCATGGGGGAAAGCCATGTGTCACCACCACCCTTAAGTATTTTTATTTTTAGTTGGGACAACGATTGGCTGGTAGGAAAACCACCACTGCGCCCACGCCCGCTCACTCTCTCTCCACGATGTGTCTGTTGGCCTGTCCACTACCTCGATCGCGGCTGTTCAGTTTCTTCACACGGACTGAGTTAAAGGTTCCACATTCCAATTGTTGGGGGTTCCCCTTCCCTTTTTTGGCACAGATTGTTTTCTTGCGGGGATGTTGGTTCTCCCCTGCCTCACGAATTTGAGGGATGGTGGATTGTTTTCTCTCCTCTGATCACATAGAGAGGGTGTATTTTTCCACCATTAGCAGATTTCTTAATGTTCTGTTCTTCCCATAGTTGAAATTGTGTCTGTAATTGCATCCATAGTTATGTGGGTTGCGTTTTGTCTCTTACGCAGAGTTTGAAGTCTGGTATTTTCCATTCCTGGTCTGTGTAAGTTTTCCTAGCGACTGCAGTGAGATTTGTGTGCCGTGGGCTCAGGGTTGATCATGGGTTGTCATTTTCCATGATTTGTTTGGATTTGTTTTTTTTCCTTTTGTGGGGGTATCGCTTGAAGGACTGCTATGATTTCCTACGTTCTGGTCAACTGTATTTCCCCCCTGTAAAATCTTGAATAGCTGCTTGGCTGCTTGCATGCAGTGGTCTTGTCCTCAGACTACATTGGAGTGGTGAATGAGGGCCTGAGGTGCTTGATAAACCTGGTGGATTGAGAACCACATAGATAGAGCTACTGAGCTGGCTTTCTTCTCCACAAACCTTGAATAGCACTGGAAGGGAGATCAAGGTCTGAGGGACTGCGTTGCAGAGAAAGGGCTGATTCCTTGTCTTGGGTGTGTGTGGGTGTTCTAGAATCCAGGATGGTTTTGTTGTTGGTGTCTATATCTCTTCAATGGGCTCACTATCTTAGCATATAGCCTTTCCCAGCTCCTAGATGGCCTGATAAACCCAACTTTGTTGGCTTGGCTAATCTGCTATTCGCCTGATAAACCCAATTGTGTTGGCTTGGCTGAACTGTGTACCCTAATGGTGTTTTTATCCTTGGCTATGTGTAATCCTATTAGTTCCTTATTCCTTGGGGAATCATGCCCAGCTTGGGGGTGGCAGCGTTGCTGAGAGATTAAGGAGCACGCGGGCCTATGGTTCGGTGGAATGTTGCAGCGACGTAGCTGGTTGCGGAACAAGTTCTCTATAAGATAAGTACTCTTTCCTAACTTGTGTTTGCAATTACATATTTACCATTGATGAATGATGATATACATGTTAAATGATGATCTATATATGCATGAATGTTGACTGATATGTTTTGCTTCCGTTGTGTATATGAATGATTATGCTTCGTAAAATGTTTTATGTTTTAAGTATCATGCTTCAGCACTATATGTATGTATGTTCATGTTCATGGGGCTATATGCCTGCATGATTTGACGTATAGTAGCGTCATCTTCCCCATTCAGAGGGTCAGGGATGTTACAATAAACCATAGGCATCCACCTTGATCACCTATACAAAACATTAATAAATGGCAAGGCCTTGGTATTGAACTCCTTTCCATGATTCCATACAATATTTACATCATGTATAATAAAAATACCATGGGGTCAAAACTGGGGTGTTACATTCCCCTCCCCCTTCAATAGCACTGTCCTTAGTGATTTACAAAAAAATAAAAATTGCTACACTGGAACTGCCCTTGGTGCTCTACAAATATGAACCAAAAAGGACGTGCCAATCACATGGAATCCTCCAGCTCCCATGTAGCCTCATCGGGATTGTGATTCTCATTCTACATTTTCACTTGTCTAATGATACGATATGGAACTCCTCTTTGGTCCCACTAAGCAGTTGTCTTGCGCATAGACTCCTCCAAGTCCTCGATTGTATACATCAACACACACCATCGAACCTTTCCCTGGTCTTATAGAATCTTTCTTTGTAGCTTGGAACATCTCCAGTGTCTTTGGAATCCAACAATACCTATGCTCAAGCCCGAAGCAATGATTCAATTCCCATGTTAGTATTCAGAAGATTTTCCCACATCATAGAGGAATCACATGCACATTATATTGACATGAAATCAACAAGAAGTTGCTAAGTGAACCAAATACTTATCTTGCATATGTATCTTTTTTTTTCTTCCATGGGTTTCTAACTAGGCTTAATACAATCATAGCACTCACAACCCTACCCCACCCTACACCCGGGTGGGAATTAAAGGGTATCCAAATTTCTACAAGCCACAAATCACCTGGAAATATCTTTCAATTGAGATCTGACAGCTCTGCTTCAGAGCCTAAAACTCCCTCTAGGTTCTCACCAATCTCGGCACCTCCTTTCCGGGCACCACAATAATTAATTCACATGTCATATTCATTCATATAAGGTGCAATTCAACAACAAGATTTTCAAAATCATGGCTGCATCATATGCTCAGGTATTTTTACAGAAAATCGACAACAACAAAAGTTTGATAAGTAAACCAAATAGTTATCTATATAACATATATCAACCGAGATCTAGTAGCCATGCTCTAGAGCCTAAAACCTCTTTGAGTGCTTAATGGAAGCTCTAGCTTAATATCCTAGCACCTCCTCGAGTGCTCGCCAAGCTCAAGAAATTCCTTTCCAGGCACCATAACAGATTAATTCTCATGTCAGATTCATTTTTGCAAGATTTATTTCTTAACAAGATTTTCAAAATATGAGATGAATCATTATGTACATGTGTAATTATAGAAAATCAACCAGGATTCTCCAAGTAATCCAATACTTATCTGTATAGCATCTCTCAATCGATATTTGATCAACCCCTCTTTACATCCCAACACCTCCTTGGGTTCTTAATGACAGCTCTAGCTTAAGGGCCCATCAGCTCCTCCAAGTGCTTATGAATGCTCAGGCACTTACTTTGTAGACATCATAATACCTAAGGGTTATTCTCTTCATGGATCCCCCACTCTCATGAAATTCCCCTTATAGCGTGAATGTGTGCGGAAAGAAGTCTAACCGGATGTCTTACACCTTGGGCATCCCCAATGATGCATACTGCTGCCTAGCTGGCAGGGGAGTGAGACTATGTTCTCTCTTACATCCTTCCATAGGAGTCATCTTTCTCAAACGCATCCTCCCAAGAGCTATGTACTATAGGGGCAGACCACCATCATCTCACCTTTGTTACATGCAAGAATGCAGTTTCTATTAGATGTCATTATAGAAATAATTTTAATTACAGGTTTTCAAACCTATCCCAAACACATCCCTCCGTGAAGCTATGTATCCATGTACATCCTTCCAAGGATCCATATACGTCTAGTACATATTTTCATCATCTCACCTGTGTTACATACACGCATGCAGTTTATATAAGATGTCATCATAAAAATTTAATCATAGACTTTGAAATCTATTTCATGCCTGGATAAATTTCAAATTATTAAATGATTAATAACATTGATAGTCAAATCAATATTTGAATTCACAATTCTACTTCCCATAGGAAAATTATATTTTGCAACTATGAGATCATCCTCATAATGTTTGGCTTTTTCAAGTGGGAGTACTCACTCCTTACTTACCCATGTTTCCCAAAACATGGAAATTCACATAAAACATGTCATATTTCCATTTTACATCAGCCAAACAGTTAATAATATTCGATTAACAACAAAATTTAAAATCTAAAGTTCAAAATCTATTTTGTTAAAAAGTTAGATTTCAGTCATGAGATCCTTCTCATAGCACATGGCAGTTTGCTACCTTGGTTTCAGTGGGTACCACCAAACTGCTCTGCTAGGTCATTCTACCTACAGTCTTCAGGAAGGGCCATTTTCTCATGGAATCACAAGTTCACACGGAGGCTTCCTCGGCCCATACATTGACTCAATTTTTCCTGCAAACTATTCTTCAGTGAACTTCCGAGAGTATTCTGCAAGTCCCACAAAATATTTTACATCTGTTAATTTTCCTGGAGTAGGACAACTTCTCATGGCATCAATATTTTCAATGTCTACAGATATTCCTTTATCTGAGATAATGTGATCCAAACAATGAATTCCATCTTTGTAGAAGTCATAGTTGCTCAGCCTTGCATACAACTGATGTTTCCTGAGCAATTTCAAGGTCATCCTCAATTGTTCCACATGTTTTTCCTCATCCTTTGAATAAGTAGGAATTCCATCAAGGAAGACAAGACCATACTTTCCCAAGTGCCTACTGAAAACATTATTCGTGAGGCATATAAATGTAGTTGGTGCATTTGTGAAACCAAATGGTACCACTACAAACTCATAAGATCCATACCCTGCTCTGAAGGTTGTCTTATGGACATTTTCATCCTTTATACTTACCTAATGGTAATCAGATCCCAAGTCAATCTTGGAAAATATGTTTTCTCCTCTGATTTGATCAAAGAGGTCATCAATCCTAGGAAAGGATACTTGTTCTTCACAGTGACTTTGTTCAACTCTCTGTAACCAATTCACAGCCATAGTATATCATATTTGTCCTTCTCAAACCAAAATTGTGCTCCCCATGGGGACACACTTGGCCTGAGATGATTCTTTTCCCACATCTCTACAATTTCTGGTAGGCTCATCCTAAAGGGTGTCTGGGGCACTAGTGATACTCTAGGAACAAGCTCAAAGCTAATATTAATGTCCTTCTTTGGAGGAATCCCTATAATTTCATTAGGAAAAACATTCCCGAATTCCTGTAGCATATGAAATCCCTCCAACCTAGGATAATCATACTCTAATGCCTCTAAAACATGGGCTGCATACACTCTACAAAATTTTCCATAAAACTTCTTCAACTCCATTGCTGAAGACTTCCCTCTAGAGATCACATCTGGAAATCCTTTCACAACCCTTAGGTTTCCTTCGTTATCCAAGCACTCAAAAGTCTTGTTGTAACAATCAAGCTTTGCTCTATGTGCTTCCAACCAATCCATTCCAATGAGGACATCATATGATCCAAGTGGTGGAACATTCAGATCTGCACAGGTGACTAACCCATCCATGACCAATGGACATTTAATTACCACCTCACTGACCTTCTTCTTGATTCCAGTGGCTAGTTGGACTAACCATGATCTTCTATGATTTGACTTCTTCAGGGTGCACATTTGAATAATTCTAGGAGTGATATAGCTGTGAGTCGATCCAAGGTCAATCAAAATAGAAACAGTCTATTCAATGATCTCACACTTAACTTCCACCATAGTTGATTTATGACCTTCCTGGTGGTATTCTAACATTGCACAAATTTTAGGAATGATCCCTGCTTCCTGACCCATAGTTTCAGCTTCCTGGGTGCTAGGGACTTGACCCTCATTCTTATTTCCAGTGGACAAGTCCTGCACAGATTGGGTCCTTCACATCCCCAACATGTGAGTGGTTCCTTTAGATTTTTCTTCATCACTCTGGCCAGCTCAATCACAACTTGTGATTGCTACCTTTGCTGCTTTAGGAGGTGAGAAGGTTTAAAAAATTTCTCCATGGGGTTAAGCTTCTCATTCTTCTCGTGGAAATTTGTCCTACTCCCTTCTATTTTTGTTAACGGATTCACAGAGTTTATTTGCTTTTGGAGATCTGCCAAACTCTGTAGCATGGTTGTAGTCAACTGGTTTTTCTCTACCAAAGCCTTGACCAACCTTTTAGTTTCTTCTTTGCAATCCTGCAAATATGCCCTCAAGATTCTTATAGTAGATGTAGCATGTGGGGAACTCTCCTATTCCCATTTCCCAACAACTTCAATTATGTGATCTTGGACATTGTAATATTGCCTTACATGCCCTTTCCCATGTCAAAAAATATGGCGCAAATAGGGTCCTCCACATATCCAACATTGGAGTGGCTTTCTTCTCTCCTGTGGGTCTCTTGGATTTTCCCCCATATCATCATTCCCATGTCCACAGGGATCCTATGCATCATCCATGCTGTTAAAATTCTTGGCACACATCTTCTTTGACCCTCTTAGTCGGACCAAGATCAACTTTTCAATCTGCACTATGACTCTGCAAAATGTGTTAACAACATCATTTGTTAGACAATATCATAAATAAAAAGAAATGACTTACCAATTGCTTATTGAAGGCATGATCGGTCAAGATCATAGTAGAATTTAGATCATGGTCACTGTGCATTTCATTGGGTTGGCTAAGTTTATCAATTATGCTAAATAACACTCTTTCTTGCTGTAGTTTTTTTTTACAACCAATTGCTTTAGCACATTTATACCGATGTTGCAACCAGCGGCTTTGTCAAATCACAACCTAGGTGTTCTTTTCTATTTTCATGCAATCTAGTGCACACATGCACTGCCATTTTTCATCTTTTGGGCCCTTGCAATCCTTGCTGAAACCTACTGAATTTCTCAGAACATAGAGATGTATTTCCCATGGCCCCTTTGAGGCCCAAAGCTAAAACATGAGCTCTATTAATTGTTTCATATTGGCCCATTCAGGCCCTAGTGCTTTAACTAGAAGCTCTGGTGACATATTTTCATGTCCCCTCCCACCTTAGAGGAGAAATGCAACCATAGTTCCACACATTTGATGAAAGAACGCAACCATTTTTTCTACCTAACCGATGCAGGAGCATCCATCTTGAAGTTCAATCTATTCAATTCTGTGTAAATTCTGTAACTTCCCAAGAGTAGACAAATTGATCTTATCAGTGATCCATTCGATGATATACGAATATAAATATTAGAGGAGATCGAATGGTGGAGAAATATCATGGCATAAATCGACAGTCACAATCTGTTCCACATCTGGAAATAGATCAACGGATAGGAATCAACCCACAAAAATCAATGGTGCGGAAGCTTGAGTCTGTAGAATCGGGGAAAAAGGAAAATGCGATCCCGCATCCCGCATCCCACATGCGGAATAGACCATTGCGAAAAGGAGAAACGTGGAAGGAGATCTGCGGAGAAATTGTGATCCCACATCCTGCACCCCGCATCCCATATCCCGCATCCCGCATGTCGCATGTGGAATGGAGATTTGCGGAAGGATAATTGAAAAAATAGATATTACATAAGGACGTTTCCACATCCCACATCCTGCATCCCACAATTTGCAGAAAGAAATACTTATGGAAGGAAATTCAACCTGTTAATAGAAGTCTTGGATAGATTTGGCCATTCAGGCCATCACCAATCCGGACAATATAAGTCCTCATAAAACATAAACCATAAAAGTGCATTGAACATAAAAATGTTTACAGATTCCTAAAGCAATCTATAGTGGAAGCAATACACATTCATTCAACGCATTCATGTTGTTCATAGCTCATAAAACAAGCAACATTCATCTTGTTCAAGTATTCAACATGTTCATAAATAATTTACAAAGCAAATACATTGTAGGGGTTAAATGCAAAAGAATACTTATCTTAAGAAGAATATTTCCCACAACTAGCTATGTCACTACAACATTCCACCCAACCATACGCGAGTGTTCTCCTTAATCTCTCAACATCACTGCCATTCCTGAGTTGGGCATGATTTCCACAAGGAAATAGGGGACACATACTCACACACAACAAGGCTATATGCCCACAGTCAAGCCAATAATCACATCCAAACAAATTCATCCCAATAACATATGGGTACTTGGACTTACTCAGCCAATCCTACACAAGGATGCACTACACAGCAAAAGACAAGTTTTGGGTATGGACAAAACATCTTAGGGACCCAAAATCGAATATGGAAAATGAGGAAAACAACCCAATTGATCCAAATTGTTCAGAAAATGTTGGATGGCCTTCCAAAGAAAAAAACGACCTCTGTTCACACCCAAATCATCCAGACGAAATGAAGAATGCCTAAACAACAATTAAAAGTTATGGGATTGAAGGAAAACATCATGGAGTCCAAACAAAAATGGAAATTGGGGAACAACAACCCTGTGACCAAAAATCAACTTCACAGAATGTTCAATAGCTTCATGTGGTTGAAGGCGGCCCAGCAACCACTCAGAAATTATGGTTTCCTCTTGAATCTACTGGGTATTTCCCAAAACAATTCTCCAGCCATGGGAGAATGAAAACAAATCCAAAATTGTGCCAGTGAAAAACAGAGTATGGAGGACTGAGAAGAAGAACCACCAGTTGCGTGAGTGCCCCCATGAATGAAGGGTGGATGACCAAAACTTCACGCAGCTCCCCAAAACATGGGGGGAGATGAAAACATGAATGCATGAGGGAATGGGAATATGTTTTTGGGTGTTTTATTTTGACACATGGATTTTCCCCAATGGATCAAGGTCTAAATAATTCCCCCTCCCTATTCCTGATGAAATCATGCCCCCCATTTCTTTAACATTGCAATACATAGCTAGTTGTGGTATTCTATTAATTGCATAATTACATGATATTCACAAATATATATATAATGTGCTTGACATAGTACCATAAACCATAGGAATCAACCTTGATCACCTATACAAAACATCAATCAATGGTAGGGCCTTGGTCTTGAGCTCCTTTCCATGATTCCATACAATATTTACATCATGTACAATCAAAATACCACTGGATCGAAACTGGGGTGTTACACACACACCAAGATATATGCCAATGTGGAAGAGAGAGAGAGAGAGAGAGAGAGAGAGAGAGAGAGATGCCAATGTGGAACACACACACAAACACATATTTCAACATGGTAGAGTACAAAAATGTTACAAAAATACCTAAATGAACAAGGAATGTAAGTGTTCTCTAGAATCTCTAATTGGTGAAGAGGAATTCAAAGACCATAAAGAGACACTCAAATATAGTAAGTATATATTTTCAAAAATAAGCAAATGAATGATCAAACTAGTAGATGTGCAAGAAATACCAAAAACAAAACAAGAACACTATCAACTTTACTATCATTTTCTAGCTCCAACAGAATGGCTTCAACCATCCTTGTCATGAAACACTTTGGGAAACAATCCTTTAATTTTCATGAGATCCTATTTTTTAAGAGAATTTCCTTTGAATAGGGAGAGAGGTTTCTATCCAAATAATAGATCATGCTTTCAATAGGCTCTTTGAATTGTTGTTGGTAATTACTAGGCTAGAATCTAAAAAACAGTGGATACATCACATCATTCCCAAGGTAGTTCAAAAAATAGTGCACTTCCTTCATCTATTCTTTGGGTCTTATACCAAGAATATTTCATGAAAAGTTATTCATATTTATTTTCCTTAGAACATTTCCAAGATTCTTCATCTATCTAAACAACCTATAAGGAGGAAACATCATAGTCAGATTGAGAAAAGGATACTAGTTTCTACTCGTTGTATTCCTTGAAAAAGGTAGATATGCATTTCATTAGAGGTCATTCTTCTTTATCTTCATTAGTGTAGGAAAAGACAAACTAACTAGAGGGTGGGTGAATCAGTTAGTTACCAGAATTTACTTTTCAATATTCTTTTCAAAATTAAATCAAAATAGTTAATCAATCCATAAACACTGAGACATCAAATTTTTCATGAGGAAACCCATAAAGGGAAAAAAAATATTTCTTTAGATGTAGGGAAAGCATCAAATTATTGAAACATCAGTTTTACTTTATCCAATAACTTAAATGACGTAGCTACCTCTGTTTGAAAAATAATCTACTGAAAAGAAGCTTCTACTTCTTCAAGCATCAACTTGTGTTAAAGTATTTTCTAGCCTCTCCCATCCTCAAGCCCGTTACCATTCCATTTTCAAACCAAACCTGTATCAAGTATAAACTTTGTCAAATATAATTATGTCAAAATCTCTCTGTCAAAACCATGTCTGTCATAATTGTTTTATCAAAAATCAACTTCTCTATGTCAAAAGAACTTTGTAATTCTGTCCCAAAACATCTCCATTTATGCAACAAGTATTTTATATAATACTCAGAACTTTTAATACAAGTGATGTAAATTATTTCTCAAAATTTTTATTCAATACATTAATTTCTCTCAACCCAAAACAGATCTTGTAGACTACTTTCTTGTTTTATTAAACAAAACACAATTTTATGAGCACTGTTGGCGAAAATCCACCAACAAAGCCTTGTCGACATGGGTTCTCACTCTCTCAATGCCCAACTAGTGTGATCTCCCTAAGCACTAGCCCAGACAAGGTCTACCCTACCCCACAACATCCACAGAGTAGATGAAGTCTCACATGATATGTTCAAGCCAGAGCTATCGGAACCGAGTTTCTGACAGTGAGGAATGGAGGATATGGGATCCGAATGGAAAACAAAATAACTTAACAGATCCAGAGATATGCAGTTGACATCAACTCATTTCCATAACCATAGAGTGCATCACACATTCATCATAGTATCTCTATTAAAAATTTTAGTTCATATTGCAACAACAATATAACAGATCTTTAAACAGATCAACATCATTATAGCAGAAATAGAATAACCAGCAGCAACATCATACCAAATCACAGCATTGTAACAAATCTATATCATCATAGCATCGCAATAAGATAGATCACAACATAAAGAACACAAAAGACAAGATTATGCATCAACTATCATATATATTAACTTTGCGCAAAAGATCCAAAGCAAGATAATTCTCTCCAAAACCGAAGGCTGAATACATTAGGAAAAACCCAAATAAATCGCAGATACAATAGGAAATTCTTCAGAAACTAGATTGCACTAGACCTCATGCAATAATTATCCTTGAATGAGATTCTCCTATCATGTTCATGATCCCCCTTGATTACACAACTAGATCTATAAATAGGCTTGCACCTTTACATTGAGGGTCCACTTCTAACTAACTTATAACCACTAATGACCTATTGCGACAAAACTTTGTCAATATATATATAAAATATTCAAAGCAGTTATTCTTCTACCCATCGCGCTGATCTGGACTTACGCAGTACCGCATGACCTTGCATAGCTTCCGCGATGCTGCACAAATCACTTACGAAAACCCCTGCCAACAAGCCTCCAACACAATATTGTGGCTCCCCCCTGAGCCACGTTAGGTTGACAGGGTATTGTTACGGAGAGAAATTCCTATGGATTGGGGTACCACAACAGTCAACTTGACTCTAGAAATCAATCCTTTCCAACATGCAATATAAATTAAATGTCCAACACTAAAGGATCAGACCTCGTACCTTATTCCATATGGTTAAAGTAGATCCCCGTTGAGCTTTCCAACTTCAGCTTGAATTGATTAATCATGTCCTCAACAACAAGTAAACAAGACAAGCATACTATATATATTGGTGTTAGATCTATTCTAGCATATATAATCAACAATGTATAAGAATTTGAAATCATCCCATGGATAAAATATTCATTGAAACATACATTATTGGACAGGAAAAGATATTTCTATTAATATAAAATTAGAGATTACAATGGATACAACCTCTGTCGGCACATCTACAAATCGGAGAAATTGAATCCCCCACTTGGGCCTCCACCACTTCAATCCTCCATCTCTCGATAGCAAGCTCACAAGCAAAAGGAAATCTTGGGAAGAACACAAAAGTTCTCCAAGGGACAAAGGGATGCAGACTGAAGCACAAGTTCCAGCAACAATGGACTATAATTTCTTTGCTCTCAATTCTCTCATATGCCTTCAATGTACCATAGAGTTCCTTATATATCTTTTCAAAGGGGTAATGAAAAGTTGAATCCCAGTGATCTCAAGGCATAGGGAAGGCCAGGATTCAAGTGAGTCGGATCCATGTCAAGGAAAAATCCAAAAGTATTTGGATTATGCACACATCCCTATGTACGCAGTTTTATTGGTCAAACCCACGTATATACGTGATTAAGGGTTTAAAAGTCGTGTGTATCATTTTTCACATGTTTTTAGGTATGGTCAAGGAAACATCAAAGGACAAAAAATGGTCCAAAAGGTCTAAGGAGTCTGCAGAGGGACAGGGGAAAGGACATACAAGTGTGATTCACCTGGAGTGGTAAAATCGGCTATAATAGATGCCCCCTAATGTGTGAGGTCAGAGGGGTCATACGATGGCCGAAATACATTATAAGTCCATCCCAGAAGTGGCGTGATGAAGAATCCCAAATGGAATACCAACCACCCAATTAGCATAGTACAATGATACAACTCTGCACATACTGCAAATACATATAGCAGTCCCAGATACATAAGAGTACAATGGCCATGAATAGGCATGATACAAGATATCACATAAGTGGTCATCGCCACATACAATATACATAGATTAGAATCTCCATGATGAAGATATACAAAGGACCATGATCTCCATAATGGATGAAGATATATAGTGGGTCAAGATCTCCATAATGGCTGAAGATGTCTGACATACACTGGAATCAAGTCACGAGAGTTGAAATCTCATGAACACTGGCATGATCAAGGAGGTAGAATATAAGAGATGCCACCAATTTGGAAGGTCTTCTACACAAACTGCTATGAGTACATGTCCTACTATGTGAATAGAGGTGTCGAGGTCGAACATAGTAGTCCATAATCTGATTACTGGTCATTAATGTATACCGTTAACAGACGCGAGATCACCCACCAATAATGAAAATGGGAATCAAGGTACTAGATTGAAAACTAACAAGTGTGAATAAATGTGTTGAGGTCGAACACTTGAGAGGATCCATCGATCAGGGTACATTGATGTATTCCCAAAGACTGTCGATGGCGAGAGAACCTGCCACTAATGACTGCAAGTCTCAAGGCACTCAAAATGACTCTAGATTCCAATCCCAGAATAAATGATCTGAAGTCGATTGGATGAAATCCATTGGAAGGAGGGAATTAAGGCATCCCCCATCATCCAACATGAGGTACTCAGCAAAGCTGTATAATGTGGAAGGACTCAATCATAAGGTGCACAAACCAGTAACTGTACCAGGAATGGCCGACCTGCAAAGTCAAGATAACTGAGGAATGGACGACTCAGGTTTCAACTTCCTTCGAACAAGAGCATAACGGCAAATGGTGAATGAATAAAGGCAGCATAGACTCGATATACAAACTGGGACATCTCTGCGACACAAGAGACATTGAAAAAGGCTCCATGGGGACTGGAAGCTTAACCAGTCAGTGGAGATAAACTCAGATAAATGAGTACAACTCCTAAAGTCAAACTATAAACCCAACCAATGGATGTTATATATGGTGCTCTGTTTGAAGGCAACACGACTCGACGACTGCCAAAGATAACATCTTTCCTTGTCCGGCTTTTTGGTTTTTTAAATTTTTTTGGAAATTTTCAAATATTTAAAAAGCTTGAAAAAGAATAAAATGGATTTATAGTTATAGACTAGGAGGAGACGAGTGTCATAAGAGAAAACAAACTAGTTCCAAGCAGTGGAACATACCTATGCTCAATGCAAGGATACATGTGTAGGATAGCAACACTCAGGGGGAAATCCCCTCCTGGTAAAAAGGGAATCAAGCTGCAAAGTACATATAAAATGGATCTGTATGGCTAGACATGAGACAAGCTTGGGCTATATGGCTGAAACACAATGTCAGGGAAGCCAGCATAAATCTCAATAAGGCAGGAAAAGCTCATGATAATGCAATTACAACTTGGCATAAGAGAGTCCTGACGGAAATAGGCTAGCAAAAATATCAAGAGGAGTATGAGGCTCTTGGGAAATGTCATGGTAGTACTATACAATGGACTCCCACACCCTAAAGGACAAAACGTCACCATGGGCACCAAATGTAAAGGGGAGCTAACTAGGACACCCATGTATAGGAAAGCTCTACCATTCACATAGTACCACTTCTAACAACAACATGAAGGTTCCATGATACCATGGAATGGGTTCATACCTAAGGTTAAAATGAAACAGTCATAAGGTCATGCAAAATGCAAGCGGATGTGAAATCCTAACCTATATGCCAGTTTAGACATGATACCTGTGATAGGCATAAACGGGTCGAAACCTCAGAGAGAGTGTACAAAAACTAGACCCTACATGACAACCATATTAGTCCAAAACAACCTAAAATAGTCAATAAAAAATCCAAACAATAGGACATAGGGATGAATGATCATGACAACTGCTCCCAAAGGAAACAATGCAGTGAATGATGGGACATAAAAAGGAAAGTAAGGTGTAGACCCAACGTTCATGCATCCACTACCACCCCCATGAAGGTGACCACCGGTGTAAATACCAAGTGAAGGGAGTCAACATCCTCGATAAATGGAGTAGAGGGGGAATATGACCATTCACAAATTTATGAGCACGGTAAGGGGCTGTGATGCCCCCAAGTCTGACACCAGGGTCCACACTAGGACCAAGGATGAGTGTTAGGATACCAGGCATGCCAAAAATAAAAGGACCCAAAATCAATAGATCATAAATACTCAAGTAACCGCGATCCCAAAGGCCAACTAGCGCACAAAGAGCACACTCCTAATAAAATCTACAGCCAAAATACAAGCAAACGAAGGGGAGGATATGTGAGCTCCCGAATGCAGTAGGTATGTCTCTCCTAGGAGAGGCTCAAAACTCCCATACACTACAAATGGAGGTACGTAACCAATTATAGTGGCCCTCAGCTTCAACACATAAAGCAACTATGCTGACCAACCTCTACCTGGCCAGGACACCTACATAATAACCCCTACCAAGGTCACCTCAATATAATCAATGCTCATGTGGACAGTCCCAGGTGGGATTGACCATATGGTTAGGGTAGCAAAGCCCGAAACTCTCAAAAGAGCCCCCAGATACGAATACAATCCTGGAAATATATTCAGTGCTACTCAGTTATGACTAGGGGTCATCCCAATCAATAACCGCTCACACTGCCTCATGCTTAACTCCCTTGCAAGAGGATCATCTTGAGAAACACTAATTATATCAAGGATTTCACTCTCTCACCTGGACAGACACATACATGTTTTTGTTTAGTGGTCTTGGAGAATTTACTCGCAATGAACTATTCCAAGACTCTAAGTCCTAATCTTGTTGATGCACCCTATAAAAGAAAAGAGTGTAATTCATTTTATTATGCGTTGATTTTAATTGGATGTGATTACTCAAAGGGAAATGGGTGTGCAACTAGCTATATGAATACTCAGCAGTGAAATAAAAGTGCACACCATAACAAACAATGCTAAGTGCAATCTTTGTCAAATGAAAAATAGGGTATGCCACTACATGAGATGCATGAATATATATTCCTTTCTGAATGCCAATGCAATCCTTCCTATATGAAATCCTAAATAAAACTCTCATCCAAGCAATCCAATGCAAGTACCTACTCAAATCCATATGCAAAAAATGCAACTACCTTGTATTTTTCAATATAAAAGAATGAAAAATGCAATAAAAGTCATCTAAAACTCTCAGTCTCCGCAACAAGTATAAAACACAAGCCCAGCAAGACACTAAGACAAAAAGAGTAATGCAGTAATGGAAAAACAAAAAGGATAAATGACTAAAACTACTTTCAAAGAAAAATCAATGAAAAAGTTGGTCTCTGGTCACAAAAGAAGCATCCAACAGACAACATCAGACCCAAGGAAGACCCAACCACACTCACAACCCACCCAACAACTTCCCACAACATCAAACTCACCAAAAGGGAGGATGTACGCGACTGTTTAAAGAACAGCTACGTATATATGTGACTTTTGGCAAAAAACCTGCGTGTATACATGGATTTTGGCCAAAAACCTGCGTGTATACGCGACTTTTGGCCAAAAATCCACATATGTATGCGACTTTTGGTCAAAAACCTACATATACAAAGAACGCAGTGGTAAAAACCAGGCCAAGGGTCAAACCAATAAATGGGAGTGTCAATGGATGAACATACTATAAAATGCAACACAAAAACAAGAAGAGACAAAGATCAAGTCAATAATATCAAGCCCATTGTGCCCGCAAACCCCCAAATAAAAACAAGGAACATCCCCAGCGGAGTCGCCAATTCTATTACGGAGAGAAATTCCTATGGCTTGAGGTACCACAACAAATAGCTTAACTCCAGAAATCAATCCTTTCCAATATGCAATAGAAATTAAATGTCTAACACTAAAGGATCAGACCTCGTACCTTATTCCGAACGGTTGAAGTAGATCCCCGTTGAGCTTTCCAACTTCAGCTTGAATTGATTAATCACGTCCTCAACAACAAGTGAACAAGAAAAGCATACTATATATATTGGTGTTAGATCTATTCTAGCATATATAATCAACAATATATAATCATTTGAAATCATTCCATGGATAAAATATTCATTGAAACATACATTATTGGATAGGAAAATATATTTCTATTAATATAAAATCAGAGATTACAATTGATACAACCTCTATCGGCACATTTGCAAATCGGAGAAATTGAATGCCCCACTTGGGCCTCCACCACTTAAATCCTCCATCTCTCGATAGCAAGCTCACAAGAAAAAGGCAAGCTTGGGAAGAACACAAAAGTGCTCCAAGGGACAAAGGGATGCAGACTCAAGCACAAGTTCCAACATCAATGGACTATAATTTCTTTGCTCTCAATTCTCTCATATGCCTTCAATGTACCATAGAGTTCCTTATATAGCTTTTCAAATGGGTAATGAAAGGTCGAATCCGAGTGATATCAAGGCATAGGGAAGGCCAGGAGTTAAGTGAGTTGGATCCATGTGAAGGAAAACTCCAAAAGTATTTGGATTATGCACACATCTTGATGTACATGGTTTTATTGGTCAAACCTGCGTATATACGCGATTAAGGGTTTAAAAGTCGCGTGTATCATTTTTCACATGTTTTTAGGGATGGTCAAGGAAACATCAAAGGACAAAAAATGGTCCAAAGGGTTTAAGGAGTCTACAGAGGGACAGGGGAAAGGCCATATAAGTGTGATTCACCTGGAGTGGTAAAATCAGCTGTAACAGGTATGTGCCGATATCTGCGCCTTGAAACCTTTGAATTTCTGCACAATCTCACGAACTTGAAGCTGGACTTTGTTAGCGGTACTCTGACAATTAGTTAAATCCTACTACACTGGGTGCTCCTCTATGGCCTTGTCGTTGACCATCTGCTGACTCTCCTATACTGCCTGCACCATGGTGAATGATTTAACAACCAACTTTGCACCAATCTCTTGAAATTTGTCAAGTTGAGCGAACCATTTTTGTTGACATTCCTAGGCACAAGCATCTCTCTACTGAATATTCTTCAATTCGTCGGCCCTTGTAATCTGCACCATCAGTGGCATGGCCCTTAGTGATGTCTTCAAGGTCATCAATTGACCTTCGACTTCTTGGACCTGTGCAATCAGTTGATCAAGCTGCTCATCCTGGACAACGCTTTGTTAAAACTATGTTGTCACCTCCATAATGGTCTTGGCCTCTTGCTCTATGCTTTTGAACTAAGTTGTGATTTCTTCAATGGAGGCCTTCCTTTCTGCAACCTTCTCTAGTGGAATTGTAGGTTGTACGAAGGAATTTAGCATCAGGTTGGTATCCTAATGTTGAACAATAGTCTGCTCCAGTCACTTGGCCTTTTCAACTGGGGTGAGCTTGGCTGTGTTTTCAAAAATGTGTTGGAAAGCCTTAGAAATTGCTTGCTTGACTATGCCGCACCGGGCATATATCTACGCTTGTTCAACAATCAGCTGGTCTTTCTCCTTCTTCAGTTCAGTGATCTCCTCATCAACCTTTCACTGCAACTGAACTTGTGTCACCTTCAAGGCGTCTATCTCCTGCACTTTTTCCTCTTCCATCTGCACCGAAACCTGATGTAGCTCCTCTGCCTCTTTCTACAACTTCTTAGTTGTGCTCTATGAATGGACATATCCCTCAGTCAGCTCTTTCTATCATTTCACTAATTCCATAGTGGCAACGTGGTGCAACTCCAATAAAACCATAGCAGACAACTTGTTCGGATCGAAAGCCACACTCTAGATCGATCGCAACAACTGGTGAAATTCCTCATTGCTCGCATCAATTGCAGTTGAGTAAACTTGCACATTCCTAGCCCAGGGTGCATTGTTGATTGATGGGATGTCCTACATCATCGGTCTCACAGACATCTATCGCGAAACAATACCAAAAATTGAATCTAATTTATCTCTTACCACATCGAATTCTTCATGGTTTGACTCTCAAATCTCCTTAGTCATAGCCGTGGATGAGTCAGTGACCACTTTGATAAGTTGCTACAGTTGATCCTCCATTCCCGACCTGGTACCACTTCTTGCCTCATATTCCTGGAGCCATTTTGGTGTGAGTTTCCTCTCGCATGCATTGTGCTACATCTTCAGGATTTGTTGATGACTCGTTTTCACGTGAATGCTCATATCCTTTTTGGCAGGATCTTCTGGGGCATCAGGTGGCAGCTCATTAGACAATTCCTCCTGAATCACTAGGGTGCGCCATTCCACTGGCCATTCTTGAACAATAACATCCAATTCCTCCATCGTAACTTTGTAAGGTAAAGGTAGCCATTGCCAGTAAGGGTCCTACCTGGCCTGAATGTGAATGGAGTGGGGCCCAATGGAAAACCAAAGGAGGCTCTGATACTTAGCTACTACATAAGGAGAGACGTGGGGAATGACGATGACGGTGGCCTACAGTTCTTCCCAATAAACCCAAAAATGAATGGCACAGTCCTCCTCTCAACTGGGCTCTTCAACCCACCATAGGTTTTGATAGCGGGAACCTCAGCACATATTCGCCCCCTCAACCTCCATTGGTTGGTCTTCTTCCAGTTCCATCCAAGCAATGAGGGAAATAAGGATCAAAAACCAACTATATGAAAATGGTCGCCCAGTCTGAGCAGCAAGAGCATATTCTAGTAACTGATTCAATAAGAATAATGACCAATTCATTTTCACACCCTCCACACACTTCTGGGCACATGCAACAACACCATAGTTACATTGGACTGTTCAGTTTCCCTAAACAAATTTACTTGCCAGAATCCGTGCGTCAATACGCACCGCTTGTGAGTTGATACTATCAATTCAGTAGGAACAACCATCCCGTTGTAGGCCAAAGCTCTCCTTCAGCTTCTTAGCAAGTTTCTTGTCGGCATTCTACCCATAGATATACTGTGTCAGATATTCCTTAGCCTTTGTCAAGCTTGTGATGCTCGCGATTAAATCGACTGTCACCGGGATGGGCATATTCAACCACAGCGTCCCCTTGTGGAAACAAGCCAATAGTTTCCTAACAAACGCATGGGCTTCATTCAATCACCCAAAATGAGGCATATTAATGAGCCCCAACAATCCATATTGGTTTAACCTACTCACCCAATGGTTGAGGAATCCACTGAATGGGGGCACCCGGTACTGTTGGGACTGACTCGTATGGATCATCCCTAACATCCTTGAGTAGCAGCAAGTCTTGGTATTCAAATTTCAATTGAAGCAAGGCAGGGATGATGTCGACCGAGCACGTCATCCCTTCTGGCAGTGACAAAAAATTTGGCAGGTACTTCTGACTTTTCATTGGTTTCCTCGGCTTTTCTCTCGGCCGCGTAGGGGAAACATACCCCAAAATATCATGAACAGAGACACCCCTAGGAACGATAGAATTGACAGTTCCTAAGCTCGATGGCCTAGTCTATGCAAATTCTTCCCCTTGTGCTCTTGTCGACGTTCAAGTTTTCCTCTTTTGCGGTATCGTGGAACTAGGATTCTGAGCCTGTCGCTTCCGCTTGGGAATAGACGATGAGCTGACTGGCATGCTCATAACCTCTTCTTCAACTGTCATGGGATGAATAGGGGACTCAAACTCACTTGAAATCTCAATGGCATCAATTTTGGTCAGCATTCCTTATGCATCAAACCTTAAAATGCACTCGACAGCTCTAACCTACAACACTACAACTCACTCAACAGCTCACAACACACTGCACAATTCTCCCTTTGCTTCACACTTTGCTCGCTCAATTGAACAATGCCATCCTCCTGCATCCCGCATGATTTTTATAGCCACCTCCAATTCTAAACTCATCATTTCCAAATCTATTATCACCATTATTACTAAATATGGTATTAATGATGCCAAATTCACCGACAATCCTACTCCTTTAACAATCAGATCGGCCATTAATTTGGATCTCTTCAACAAGTGCCACCATCCAACGATGTGAACTACCTGCATTTATTACTTGATTGGACCAACCCACAAGCCTGCAAATTCTACAAGTGGTCAACCAGCCATTGCTACAATATCTAACCTTTCACAGCCTCTTGATCCCCTAAGCTCTCCTTGCTGCTCTCAAACAAAATCATCATCATTTTTTTTAGTGCTTTAAGTAGTGCATAGCTCTAGCCCCATCCTATAGGGCTTCAAGCAACTCTTGTTGACAAGCTTCGAAAACATTGCACCATCTAATTGTTGTAATTACGCCACTAGAAGTAATGGACTGAACAAGATATGGACCTAACCAGCGCATCTGTAACTTACCTGGATGTTTTATAAACTTGCAGTCATATAACAACACCAAATATCCTTCCACAAACTTTTTATCTTAATGTGGTGATCATGCCACACCTTCTATCGATCCTTCACAACTTGCTGGTGGAAGCCTGAAATGAAATGATCTTCTTCCAGCTAGACCAACTATGTAACGCACTCTTCTAATGATTCTGCATCATCCATTCCTGTCGCCGTGGCAATGCACAAACTAGGAACAATATACTCCATGGGCATGACTGCCTCCTTTGTCAGCACTGTTTCCAAAATTTTGTTGAATGCTTCGATAGTACCATTCGCTTGTGGATGGTATGGTGTACTCCTCTTATGTTGTATCTACATTTCCTCAGTTAGTGATTTCACCATCTGGTTTCCAAAGTGACTGCCATGGTAACTCATCAAGATCCTAGGACACCCAACTCGTGTCACAATGTTCTCAAAAATGAATTGCGCTACTGTCGCAGCAGTACAATCTACTACTGGTGCAGCTTCTGGCCACCTAGTAAGGTAGTTAGTTGTGGTAATAATGTATCACACACCAGTTCAATTCCAAAGTGGATTGATAGGACCCAAAAAATACACAACCCATTTATCAAACGGGTGCAGAGTCACCTATAGCACCAATGGTATATCATCCCGTCACGATGGTTTACTGACCCATTGGCAGATGTCACAGCTCCTCACATAGTCTGCAGCATCATTATGCAACATGGGCCACCATATCCCGATGCACAACACCTTCCACGCAGTAGCCTGGCCTCCATAGTGACCTCCCACAATTCCTGCATGTACTTCTTCTAGAATGGGGCCCTACTCATGCGTTAAAATACACCGTCACAGGATTTCATCTGATACAAGCTTGTATAACTGCCCAGCAATTAGTTGAAAATCAGAAGCCTTCATGACCAGCTGCTTCTTTTGGCTAGTCAACAAGTCCTCTGGAGCGACGCCAGTTGCTAAAAACTGAATAATTGGTGCATAGTGATCATCTGCGATGTCAACTTGGAACAATTGTGCTTCCAAAAATATGTCATCAATATTGGTTGGTTCTTCACCATTGATAACATGTGACAGATGATCTGGACCAGTGTTTAACCATAATGGCTTTACCACTATTTCAAAATCAAACTCCTGGAAGAGTAACAGCCATCAATAGATATTCCCCTCCAACACAGGCTTATTGACTAGGTATTGTAAAGAAGAATGATCAGTGAACATCTTGAAATGTCCTCCCAACAAATAGTGCCTAAAATTTTGCAAGGAATAAACCATCTCCAAGCCTTCCCTTTCCATCGTTGCATAATTTCGTTCAGCAAATGACAACTTTCTACTGGCATATGCTATTGGATGATCCAGGTCTCCCTTGCCTAGTTGTGCAAGAACAACCCCTAGCATGGTATAAGAGGCGTCAACATGCACATGGAACTCTTTATTCCAATCAAGAAAAACCAGTATTGGTGCATAGGAAATATTGGCCTTCAAGGTGTCAAAGCTTCCTTGACATTCCCGAGTCCATTCAAACGCAACATATTTCTTTAGCAGCTTCTCCATGAGAGCAGTAATCGTGGAATATCCCTTGATAAACTTGCGATAGTAGCCCATATTCCCTAGTGTTTCTCGAAGCATCTTCACATTTGTCAGTGGAAGTAAACTGAGGATTAGCGTGATATTCACTGAATCGACCAACAAACCTTCTTTGTAGACTATGTGCCCCATTAGCATGGCAAATGGTGCATACAAAATACACTTTTTAGAGTTTAAGGCGATGTGATGCTATCGACACCTTTCCAGCATCAGTCGCAGGTTTTCCAGATGGTTCCTAATTAGTCGATAGATAGTCCAGTCATCCATATACACCTACATGAACTTTTGAATAAAATATTTAAATACAGCGACAACTATGTGAGAGAATATGGATGGTGCATTCTTCAGCCCAAACGACATGATTGTATATTGAAATCATCCCCACTCAGTGACAAACTTAGTCTTATGGTGATCCTCCTTCACAATCCGGGTCTGGTGGTATCACAAAAATCCATTCCTGAAAGAATACATCTCCTGGCCACCTATGCCTTCAAGAACCTTGTATGTAAAATGGGTCAGGAACGAATCATGTATGCATGCATCATTCAACTTCGTTAGGTCGATGTAAATGTGGTTTTCTCCTGTCTTTTTATCATGGACCACCATAGGACTTATCCACTTAGATTCTTCTACAGGCTTGATGATCCCAGCATCAATCATTCAGTCAATATTAGCCTTCACATGGTCCTTATATCATGGATTTAGTCGATATGGCCTCTATTGTACTGGTTTTGCATCTAGTTTTAGCAGGATCTTAATTTCCCCCAAGTTTCCTAGTATCCCCTTCATCTCTGAAAACCATGTCAAGAAAAGGTACTGGAATTCATGTAGTAGATCCATGATTTTAGCCATTGTATCCTCACCCCAATAGTCCCCGACATTGGTAAACTTTGGGTTCTCTTCTTCTCCAATGTTTACTTTCCTAATCCTCAATCACTAGCTCATTGAATCTGTCAATATGTCTAGGGTTGCGACATCGTGGATTCCTTCTGACTCCGGAATATTAACATTCCTCAACTCATCACCATATTCAGGTTCCCCTGACAAGCTGTAGCTGGTCATCATGGATTGGATTGAACAATCCACATGTGTATCAATGGGATAGGCTGTAGGGATGACCTTCAGCACTACATCATGGATAATGTGTAAAGCATTACATACCTCAGGGTTGGTGTCCTAGAAACTAAATGTTTGTGCAAAGAAAACAGATAATTCCTCCCAAGTGGTGATAGTTCTATGCAACTCAGTCACCACGCACCAGGATCTCAGGATTTCTTCCAGAGTGTGAATAAAATCATGGACCCATTCATCCCTGGGTCCTGAAGCTGATAAAGTCTGACATTCGATCAAATGGCTGGTGGGATCATTCCCTCTGTCGTATCTCCCAGCATGATAGACCTCTAAATCACCGAAGCGCATCGTCATTAATCTGCGGCACTGTTCCCATTCAAAGATCATCTATTTTTGTGTTTCCCACCATCGAGCCATAGTAGCTTTCAGTGCTACATCAAGAGCCAAAATCCTTTGCGGTTCAAAAACTTTCTCTTCAAATTCCTAAAAGAAATCTGATAGTCCTGGAAGTCCTTCATAAATGGGAAACTTGATAGTTTTAGTTGCAACCCATCGGAGACACTTTGTAATCAACCTGCATTTCCTAAATGATACTTCATGAAACCTATTCTGCCAGTTTTTTAGAGCATCATTAGAGT
Source organism: Pseudotsuga menziesii (assembly GCA_001517045.1). Classification (NCBI taxonomy): domain Eukaryota; kingdom Viridiplantae; phylum Streptophyta; class Pinopsida; order Pinales; family Pinaceae; genus Pseudotsuga; species Pseudotsuga menziesii. The sequence goes on from LPNX010932721.1 coordinate 221,824, forward strand.
CAGAGGATGTAGAACTTGCAGTGCACTATCCAAGTTCACCATCGACGGTAGGATGTATATAGTCTTCAGAGATGTTATAAACATGTTCCTAGCTTCTGTCGACTTCATCCTTTATAGTTTCAATATATCGTTGTTGCTCTTGAGGGTCCATAGGAGCAATGAACCTAACATCCTGGTTTTCAAATTTCATAACTCATTTTTTGAAGTTGATAACCGCCATACTATAATTAGCCCATCTGTTCCATAGCAACGGAGGATAGGAGCCACCATCTTCTACTACTTGTGTTTTCATACCTTCAATGTCGACAACCAAGTTTGAAACACAACCAATAGGCTGAACCTTTGCCTGATTTGCGAATTGCAACTGTACCGGTGACCATCCCAGTGTTGGATTTCCCATCAATTGCCAGGTTTTCTTGGTTAGAATGTTTACATCTAATCCAAGATCTAGAATGACTGAGTCAACCTCATAATCTCCAATCTCGATATTCATCTGATTTCCTTTCTTGTCTTCCTTTTTTGCAAAGAATTCACTGCATAATCCTTCACTATCTTATCTGGGTGGTGCAATAATGTTGCAAGCTTGACAAGGGCATCAGGGTCCCTTTCCAGTGATAGACAACTCTCAAAGAACTGTTGCAAGGTACCATGTTTTCGCAATGGTCCTGCCTCTATAGATGGATCAAAAGCAACTGGCATATCAATAATTGGTAACTTACCCAGATTTCTCGCGATTGCATTCTTTTCTCCAAAGAAGTTGTGTTCCTTTATTGCAATATCAAATGCCACATTTTTCTTTCCAGTGATCTGAACTTGTTGGCACAGTCCATCGTCTCCAGTTTTTGCATCGGCACGAGTGACGGTCCCAACGTCAAAATCCTTCATTCGCGGCTCGTCCTGAATTGTTGCAACCATCAATCCTTTATTCAAGTTCAATGGTGGGTTCTGATTCAATGGCTGATTCATTGGTTGGTTCTGAGTCTGAGGTAGGTTCTGAGTTTGAGTCTGCGGTGGGACCTAGTTTTGCATTATCGGTTGGTTTTGTACTTGGAACGCAGGCTGATTCTAATTCTGCACGTTCTGTAACTGAGGAATATTTCCAGCCTACCATTTTCGAATCAACTAAGGGTAGTTTTCAACATTATGATTGTTGGCTGCACAGTATGTACACTATGCATGAGGGAAATCCCTCTAATAATGCCCAAATACCCCATAGGTGTAACACTGTATTGGTTCACGACCTCATCCTCCTCGAACAAATCCTCCTCCTCGACCTATGAACCCTCCATGAAATCCTCCTCAGACTCCTCCTTGTCGAAAATGCAGTTGGGCCATCTGTTGCTGTGGTGGGTTTGGTTGCTGCTGGACATAGTGCACATCTTGAACATATTGTGGTTGAGTATACTGTAGTCACGATGCCTGGTTATACTGTGGTTGTTCCACCATCTGCGGCTGAGGTGCGAATTGCGACTGGGCTGTAAACTGTTGTTGCAGTTTCGCGGAGACAAACTAAAACAGAGGTGGTGGCATATATGACACTTGTGCTGTTGGTTGCACTACTTGTGGCTACGCTTACGCTGTACGAGGGTCCTCAGATTTCACAAAATATGAATCATACATTCTTTCCTAGAGAAAATCATATGCTTGGCAGTTTTTGTCATCGTGTCCCACTGATTGACAAAATGTGCAATACAGGTTTTCAACCTTCAAAACAATCTTTTGCATGTATTCATAATTCTCATGTCGATTCCCATAGGCTTGACATATGTGACATCATGGCATACCAACACAGCTCAACAGGTTTGGGGCTCCCAACAACGAATAATTCCTAAACGTCGGACATGTGTCCTTGGTATGTCCACCCGCATGGCACCGGGTGCACCAAAGATCATCATGATCTTCCTTATCAATTTTTATATCTTTTAGTTGGAGCATTAGGTTGGCCAACTGGGATTGAATCTAGTTCATTCCAACTGCTCTTTCTCCTACTGGTGATGCCTCCAATTTCATTGTGGTCTCTAGATCCTTGCTCTATGTCGCAATATTTTGATACATTAAAGGTTGTCAAATATGCGAGACAAGCGAGGTGATGAACCATTCCTTGTGTTGAACCTCGCTCATCTAAAAATTGACCTGAGCCATCATTGTCTTAAACTGCTGATCAAAGTCCCAAATCGTCTCATTGGGGAACTGTTTGATCTCTCTCAATTTAGTAATGTACTGAGCCTCAGACTTCAGCTTCTTGAATTCTTCAAATAACCCTATTTGGATCTCATCCAATGTCTTCGCAGTACCTCCCTAAGGAATCCATGTGAATCTCATGAACCATTCCAGCACACGGCCCCTCAAAGTAGTGGCTAGCTAACTTTTCTTGACATCATCATCGACAGTTTGTCGGGCAGTCTAGATCACCTCACATAAGAATCAGTACTGCTCTAGATCACCAATGCCATTTCCATTGAATATCAGTAACTTCATTTCGTCGCTCACAATTTGGGCCTTATTCCTCTTATTGGTGCTCTATTACTAGACTGTTGCTGACACATAGGGAAAGTCGACATAGAATTTGCATTTTTTCCTTGTGGTGGAGTGGTGTGTGGAGGTATGGACACGTTATTGCTGAGGTTTGATCATGTCATCGTTTCAGGCATAGCTTGGGCCTGGTTTTCCTCATCATCATAGAAAGGTCACTTCATCCCATGTGCTTGTTCTTCACGGCATCGCACTTTGATTGCAGCAGGACCTTCTCCCGTCCTCTGGCTCTTTTCTAGAAACCTTGCTCCTCCCCTCCTATAATCGCTTGTTTCTTTAGTCACCTTCACATTCTCACCAGAACTCATGCCCATCTACGCCTTACCTTCTCATGCATCTCCCCCCTTTTGTCCTGGTGCCTACATCCTCTGCACACCAAAGTTCCACTACTCTTGGTCCATCTTTAGAATACCTTTTTCACTGACCAGTTGCTTAATTAATAGCTAGAGCGGCAACAAGAATCTTCCTCGAGGTCCACTGAATAACTCCCTTTCCACTTCGCTAAAAGATTTATTGGTGTCGACTGCAAACTCGATGATGTATCCTTCTAAGATAATATCCAACCATACTTCAACTTCTGATGATGCCTTATTGTTTCTTTCTTGTAACTCCTGGATCAGCTCTGGGGTCCAGGATCTTGGCTCTCCTCCTTGGAAGTTTGTCTTCTTCTTAGTAACTTTTCCAACCATTCATGCAAAAGCACATGAAATTCACAAAAGAACCATTTGTGAGGACCGTCGTATATATACCTATCCAACCAGTGGCCCTTTGACAACTTCAGATTCTGATTTTCAGCTTCAGCAAACACCCTCAACTTGAGATCAAACCAGCCTTCGATCTCCAGTTGATTTGGATGCCAAAAAATATGCTCCTCTTAATAGCAACTCGATCCTGGAAATGAAACCATTATTGTTCTCACTCTGTCGATGCCCAACTAGCACGATCTTCTTGAGCACCATCCCAGACAGGGTTTATCCTTCCCAACAACATCTAAAGAGCAGACAAATTCTGACCCAATATGTTCAAGGGAGAGTTGTCGGAACCAAGTTTTCGACAGTGGGAAATGGAGGATATGGGATCTGACTAGAAAATAGAATAACTTAAAAAATCCATAGATATGCAGTCGACATCAACTTGTTTGCGTAACCACAAAGTTCATCACACATTCGTCACATTATCTCTATTAAACATTTCAGTTCATAATGCAACAACAATATAACAGATCTTTAAACATATCAACATCATTATAGTAGAAATAAAATAAACCACAGTAACATCATACCAAATCACAGCATTGTAACATATCTAGATCATCATAGCATCGCAACAATACAAATCGCAACATAAAGAACAAAAAATAGAATATTATAGATCAACTTTCACATATATTAACTTTGCACAAAAGATCCAAAGCAAGAAAATTCTCTCCAAAACCGAAGGTTGAATACATCAGGAAAAACCTAGATAAATTGCAGATACAACAAGAAATTATTCAGAAACCAGATCGCACTAGACCTCATGCAATAATTATCCTCGGATGAGATTCTCCTATCATGTTCATGATCCCCCTTGATTACAAACTAGATCTCTAAATAGGATTGTGCCTTTACATTGAGGGTCCACTTCTAACTAACTTATAACCGCTAATGACCTATTGCGACAAAACTTGTTCAAAATATATATAAAATATTCAAAGTGGTTATTCTTCCACTCATCGCACTGATCTGGCCTTGCGTGGTAGCGTGTGAGCTTGTGCAGCTGTCGTGATGCTATGCAACTCACTTACCAAAACTCCTACCAACAAGCACACCACACATGAAGTGTATTGAAACCAAATATCAGAAAAAGTTTCCTCTGTCTCAACACACAACATAAATATACCAACTCTTTCATGAATAAACTTACACAACAATATTTTTTCAATAATTCAACGCATACCATATCATTAAAATTAAACATATACAAACTTATTCATTTTACCTAATGCGGTCAACTCCAACATTGATCTCTTCTACACTTCATTCATTGCTCAATCATGTTTGCATTTTCTTCATTGTTGAAACACTTCACTACTCTTCATTTTCTCCATTAATGAGAGACTTTGCCATTCATTGTTTTATTCCCTACTCTGTGTTTTTATGCTCTATGTTTTCTCCATTGCTAAGAGAGTTCACTACTTTCTTAAATTTCTCTGTTTTTTATTCATTCAAGACATTTTTTATGCTCGGTGTACACCAATTTCAATTCTCTTTAATTCACGAAAGAGTATGCCAAACTTTTTCCACTTACATTGCGTACACATACACCTTTTATCTTACAACGCATACAATTAAACAATTAGCTATGGTTATAACCGTGTAAACAAATTCTTGGCAGACATTCGTTTTGGACAAATTGTGAATAAAATTAACAATTTGTCAATGTTAATCATCTCTGGGTTCTCTCAAACAATATGAGAAGAGGCATTGAAATGTCAATATTCAATAGCAACATTGCTATTTAACATCCCCAATATTAAGATAGTTTATATATGCCAGCACCCAATAATTAAATGAATATTATAAAAAAATGTTGAAATTTCAATATTCAATATCATCATTGAGATTTAATAGCCCCAATATTTAATTGAATATTATAAAAAAATTGGAAGGGTTTGTCAATGACAAACAACACTGTTTGTAGAGGTTTATAAATCCAACGTTGATATCAATGACAAACAACACCATTCAATTGACCAACAAGCTTTCAAACTCCATTTTTAGATCATTCAATTGATAAACCAACAAACAACACCATTCAATTGACCAACAAACTCTCGAAAAACCAATAAACTCCCTCTTTCTCATTGATTGAAAACATCTACATGTTTGCCCTCTTTGACATCGATGGAAAAGCAACTCCTCTTGCAAGCAAGTGTAGGATGAACCAATAATGCCTACCCCTAACACAAATCCCTATGAATGAATAAACCTTTGCAAGTTGTAACCAATCTTTGTAGAAACTGATAATTATCAAGACTGAAAAGAACCACCTGAAAGACGAACCAAAAAGTAGCATAGTAGAGAATCTCAATAGAATTCTGTCATTGAAAATCTGCAAATATGATATGTAATTATAACTGGTTGTGAAAGCAATTACATATAACAAACACCTAATTGTTCCCTGATATTTTGAAATTGTGGCTGAGGTAAAGGATTAGTGAATATGTTAGCAATTTTACTTTGTGTGGCAACATACTCCAGCTTGATAATATTTTTTGAAACCTATTCTTTGCGAAAATGAAACTTAATTGGAATATGTTTTGTTTTTTAGCAGATAACGGAGTTCTTGGAGATTCTAATGGCACTTGTATTATCATGGAAAATAGGAATAGGATCATCATAGGTGACATGTATATCTGCTAGCATTTGTTTCATCCATATTACTTGTGTGCAACAATTTGCAGTAGCAATGTATTCTACTTCAGTAGTAGAAATAGATATTGTTGATTGTTTCTTGCTAGACCAACTTACCAAGCATCCTCCCAGATAAAATGTTTCCCCACTTGTATTTTTTCCATCATCTACATAACCTGCGCAATATGCATTAGTAAAGGCATATAAATCAATATTGTTACCTTTGGGATACCATAAGCCATAATCTGTTGTTCCTTTTAGATATCTAAGAATCCTCTTAACTGCAAGCAAATGAGAATATTTGGGAGAGGATTGAAACTGAGTGACTTGACATATTGCATTCATAACATTCATCCTTGTAGTTGTTACATATAAAGTACTATCAATCATAGATATGTATATTTTCTTCTCAACATTCTTAGAGTCATCTGTGTTAACTTGCATCTAGTAACCATAGAAGCCTACTCGTTTACAATAATGCATTTGAAATTTCTTTAGCATTTCATTTATGTATTTGGTTTGAGAGATAAAAATTCCTTTATCAAATTGTGAAATTCGGAGGCCTAAGAAAAAATTTAATTCACCAAGCATAGTCATTTCAAACTCATTTTGCATACTTTGTGCAAACTGTTTGCTAAGATGATGATTATCCCTCCCAAAAATAATAGCATCTATATATAATTGCTTCCATTGTTGCAACATGAGCATACGTTTCACCATAATCTATGCCTTATACCTGAGCATAACCTTTGCAAACCAGACTAGCTTTGTTTCTGAATACCCACTTAGCCCCAATATATTTTTTTATAGGTCGAGGAACTAGCTCCCATGTTTCATTCTTTTCTATTTGACTTAACTCTTCTTTCTTAGATTTTACCCAATGTTCATCATTAATTTCTTCTTCAACATTCTTAGGTTCAAATAAAGAAATTCATGATACATGTTCTTAGTTTCTAATTGATTCTTGCATTTTACTTCTTGTCTCAACACCTGATATAATATCACCAATTATTTGATCTTCGAGATGATTTCTTTGTCTCGTTTTACTTGGAGTTTTAGATGGAGTTGAACCTTGTAACAAAGTAGAAGGAGTCATATTTTTATTTTTTACTGATTTAGTTTCCTCTTTGTCACTTGGTTCTTCTTCCTCCTTAATTTTGTCATATATTTGTTAATCTTTATTTTCAGTTTTTTATTTCAAGAATGAGGACTCATCAATATTGACATCTAAAGATTCAACCAGTTTCCTTAGTCTGAAATTATAATATTTATAGGCCTTTGTTGAACATGAATATCCAACCAATATGCCTACATCGGTTCTAGAATCCGATTTACCCTTATTTTTATCAATTCCTTTAATATAACACTTACTCTCAAAAAATCTAAAGTGTTGTATACTAGTTGGTCTACCTTTCCATAAATCATAATGTGTTTTATCATTATTATTTCTTAGAAATATTATATTCGAGATGTGTACAGTAGTATGAACTGCTTGAGGTCAAAACATATTACTCAACCTAGACTCATTTAACATTGTTCTTTCAATCTCCGTAATAGTCATGTTTTTCCTTTCAACAACACCATTTTATTGGGGTGTTTCTGTAATAGAGAATTCTCTTTTAATGCCATTTTCATCACAATAAATATCAAACTCTCCCCCATTGTCTGACCTTAAACACTTAATCTTCATATCAATTTTATTTTCAGTCAATTCTTTGAAAACTTGAAAACAATTAAATGCTTCAGACTTCTTTTCTCAGTAAAAATAACCAAGTCATTCGAGTGAAATCATCCACAAATAACAAAAAGTACCTTTCACCATTTAATATCGTTTCCCTCATGGGTTCACAAATATCAGTATGTATTATTTCCAAGGGATTTGTTGTATAATATTCATTTTTTTGAAACTCAAGACTCTAGTGTGTTTACCATGTTGACATTGCTTGCATATAGAGCTAGAAAGGTTCTTTATAACAAGTAAGTATCTTATTGCTTATTTTTTATTTAACTGAATCAAATTATAAAAATTAATGTGCCCAATTCTTTTGTGCCATAACCAACTTTCATCTTCATTTCCAAGATAAGATTTTTCATCCTTCTCATCTAATATGTAAATACTATTTGGCGTTATTGTAGCTGTTCCAACTAACTGATTTGTTTTGACATCTCTAATTTGACACTGATTTGATTGAAATATCATAAATTTCCCTTTATCACATGTTTGACTTACACTTAATAGGTTATGTTCCATGTCTTCAATCAATAAAACCTTTTCAACCATTATGTTTTTTTTTGTTTACACATATAGTGTCTTTTCCAATTATCCGAGCTGACTATTCATTACCAAATGTAATTGTTCCCTCTTTTCCTTCATCTAAAGTAATAAAATTATCTTTTCTACCTATTGTGTGTTTTGAACTCTCACTATCAACACACCACTTAAATTTATGGTCTGGTTGTAAAGAAAGATTGCAATCTTCAATGTTTAGGTGTTGATTTTTCTTTCTCCAGCATTTAGTTTTCAGATTTGTGCATTTAGTTTACAAAAAATACTTCATCTAACACTCCAAAAATCATATTTATGCCCATAAAATAAAGGTAATATGTGTTTAGTAAACTTAGATTTCGTATCCATCATAAACAATCAAATACTTCTAGTAGTTAAACTTACACTAAAGAAACTAACTCTGATACCACTTGTTGGAAATGACAAACTAACTAAGAGGGGAGGGGGTGAATCTGTTAGTTACCAGAATTTACTTTTCAATCTTCTTTTCAAAATTAAATCAAAATAGTTAATCAATCCACAAACACTGAGACACATAATTTTTCATGAGGAAACCCACAAAGGGAAAAAACCTATTTCTTTAGATGTAGGGAAAGCATCAACTTCTTAATACATTAGTTTTATTCAATTCAATAACTCAAATGAGGCAACTTCCTCTGTTTCTCCAACATCTATTCAAAATAAGCTTCTACTCCTTCAAGCATCAACTTATGTTAAATTCTTTCCTAGCCTCTCCCTTTCTCAAGAATGTTACCATTCCATTTTCAAACCAAACCTGTATGAAATATAAACTTTGTCAAATATAATTCTATCAAAACCCTCCTGTCAAAACAATCTCTGTCATATTTTTTCTGTCAAAAACCAACTTGCCTCTATCAAAAGAACTATGTAATTCTATTTCAAAACATTTTGATTTATGCATCAAGTATTTTATATAATCCTCAGAACTTTCGATTCCAGTGATGTAAATTCTTTCTCAAAAATTTTATTCAGTATCTTAATTGCTCTCGATCTAAAACATATAATGTAGACTACTTTCTTGTTTTATTAAACAAATCATAATTTAATGAGCACACCACACATGAAGTGTATTCAAACCAAATATAAGACAAAGATTCCTCTGTCTCAACACACATCATAAATGTACCAACTCTTTCATCAATGATGCCAACACGAATCAGAAGACTGGATCAAAAGTCCCAAATTCAAACCAATAAACTAATTTGTATTAGATTTTCCAGGATACACAGGTTCTAACTTTAGAGAACCTCCAAATTTAGCGATCTGCTGAATTTTCCTTACTTTTGGAAGCATTGCACGATCTTTGTTTTCCACAGTTCGGAAACCACCTTTCCGCAGTTTCAAATTCAACTTCCCGCAACAAAGTTCCTGCCACTCTGTTTCCGCAATAGCAGGATGCGGGTTTGCAAATTTTTCGAACCTTCCTCCCAAAATTATGATCCTGCAATTTCTACTCCGCACACGGGTTGCGGGATGCACTTCTACATTTTTCAAGGTTCCAATCCGCAATTCTTCACCCGCAAGGTTCTATCCTCACCGTTGATCAATTTTTGGATAATGTAAAACCATTGATTTGAATTGAGATGCGGGATGAACATCTGTCGTTGATTCCTTCTCCACTATTTTTTCCACCCTTTGATCTATTCAGATCTCTGGTTTTCCTGTGCGTGAATTGATCACTACAAGGATCAATTTTCTTGCATCTTTCTCTTCAAATAAATTATGGACTCCTATGATGATTGAATTGTAATTTAATTTTAACATCTACAGAATTAATCAAGTTTGGAACCCATCATATGTACACAGATTTTAAATATTTGGTTTTTATTCAATAAGATCGAAATTTTGGATACATAGTATTCACTCTCTTGCTATGCATACAATCACTCATTCAATCCTCACATTCACTCATTATTCACACATCCACACACACTTTGATATATTACATTCAAACAAATTTATAATACTTAGAAAACCTATCAGATCTGATTAAATGGATCTGAAACCTAATAAAGGAAAACCTAATTGACAAAGATCAATCCTTGAGAGATACACGAATTGATCAAGGAGAACAAAGGAAAATCTACCACTTATTGAAAATAAAAACTAACCATATCTAGTTATCCATCTAGAAACTTGATTACATGGCAAGATGACTCAATCTGTGAGTTGGACATTTAAGCTGGGTCGATCATGAGATGGATGCTCCTGCATTATACTCCCAGGGAAGAAAAGAATTCTCCATTAAGTATTTAGGATGTACATCATACTTGGAAATTTCTTGCGCTGTCATCCAAGATGCATCTTTAGTAAGTTGATTTTTCCATTTGAACAGATATTGAAAGAAGGTTTTGTTCCTGGTCTTTCTTAAGATTCTTTTGTCAAGGATGGCTTCAATCTGAGGATGTTCTTTATATGGAATTTGTGTTGGTAGGGGTTTTGGTAAGTGAGTTGCGCAGTGTCGCAGTAGCTATGCAAGATCATGCGAAACCGCACAAGGCCAAATCAGCGCGATGGGAGGAAAGATAATTATTTTTGAATATTTAATATATTATTTGACCAAGTTTTGTCACCATTGGTCATTAGTGGTTAGAAGTTAGTTAGAAGTGGGCCTTCAACGTAAAGGTGCAAGCCTATATATATATATATTGTTTTGCAATTGTAATGGAGAGAAGAGATCATCGTACAGATATAACGATAGATAGGAGAGATTCATCTGTTTTATTTGCGATTTGTCTAAGTTTTTGGATATAATTAATCTCCTGTTGTGGAGAAGAATTATCTATTTTGGATCTATTGCAAAAATGAATATGACATGACGGTTGTTGCATAAACCTTGTCTTTGTGTTAATGTTTTCTCTGCTGTGACATCAATGAAGTGTGTAAAATATTTTATGAAGATGCAGTGACCTATTTGGTTGTCTTTCAGTTATGATTTACTGATGATGTTGTGATCTATTCCATTTCTGTTATGATGTTGCTGCGATCTCTTCCAATTCTGTCACATTTTTGATAAATAATGGTTAAAGTTGTTTTATATTGTTGTGTCGACACTGCTACGACAAAAAAATGATGTGATTTGTTAGATATTTAGCGATGAAGATATATTATGATCACTGTCTAGATAGGGTGAAACCTGTCTAGGCCGGTGTTCAAGGAGATCGCGCTGGTTGGGCGTCGACAGAGTGAGAACCCCTATCGATGAGGCTTTGTTGGTGGGTTTTCTCCAACAAATGGTTTTGTTTCCAGGACCAAGTTTTGATTGAAAGGAGGATATGTTTTGGCATCTGACTCATCCAGAGATTGAGGGGTCATTTGGTCTAAAATTGCGAGAGTTTGCTAAAGCCGAAAATTAGAATCCAAAGCTATCGATGAGAAATTGGTTGGACAGATATATTCACGAAGGTCGTCATGAATGGTTCTTCTATGAGTTTCTTGTTTTATTGTATGAGTGGCTCATGAAGTTTACTTCTAAGAAAATCAACTTCCAAGGAGGAGATCTGACTTGCTGGACTCTGAAACTGATCCAGAAATGACAAGAAACAGGAAATAAGGCATTACGGGCTGTTGAGGTGTGGTTGGACAGTATCCTGGAGGGATACATTACAGATTTTACAGTTGATACCAATAATTCATTTAGCGAAGCAAAAATGGATTTCTTCAACGGATCGTGAGGTATATTCTTGTTGTCTTTACAACTATTATTAAATATCTTGTCTGCAAAAAATGTATTCTAAAAATGGACCAAGAGTAGTGGAACTCTAGTGTACGAAGGATGTAGACACCGCAACGAAAGGGTGCAGATGCATTGAAAGGTAAGGGGTATATGTGCATGAGTTCTGGTGAAAGTGTGAAGGTCATCGAGGAAACAAGTGGTTGTAAAAGAGGAGGAGCAAGGTTTTGAGAGAAGAGGCAGAGGATGGAAGAAGGTCCTGCTATGATCGAAGTGCGATGCCGTGAGGAAAAAACACATGACATAAAGCAACCTTTCATTGACAACAAGGATGACTAGGCCTAGGATATGCCCAGAAGGATGTCAGGATCAAACCCCAGGCGTAACGTTCCCACACCTCCACGGATTACTCCACCACAAGGAAGAAACATTCATTCTGTGTCGACTTTCTTGATGTGTCAGCAACACTCTAGGAGTAGAGTATCAGTAGGAGGAAGAAGGCCCAAAATTGCGAACAAAGAAATGAATCTACCAATATTTCATGGAAACGACACCGATGAACCAGAGCAATATTGGTTCTTGGGTGAGGCGGTATGGACCACCTGATAGATTGTAGATGATGATGTCAAGAAAATCCAGATGGCCACCAACCTTATGGGTCATGCATTAGAGTGGTACATGAGGTTCACGCAGATTCCTCAGGGAGGTACCGTGATAACATTGGATGAGATCCATATGGGGTTATTCAAAGAATTCAAGAAGATGAAGTTTGAGGCTCAATACATTACCGAGTTGAAGGAAATCAAGCAGTTCCCAATGAAACAATTTGGGGCTTTGATCAATGGTTTAAGACGTTAATCGCTTGATTTTGATTCCAGATGAGCGATGTTCAGCACAAGGAGTGGTTCATCGCCATGCTTTTCCCACATATAAGACAACCACCAATGCAACAAAAGATGGCAAAACAGAGTGAGGATATGGAAACTGCGATGAAATTGGAGGCATCGCCAGTAGGAGAAACCATGGTCGGAATGAACCAGATTCAAGCATAGTTGGGAAATATGATGCTCTAATTGAAATATATCAAGAATGACAAGGAATATCGCTATGACCTTTGGTGCACCCGGTTCCATGCAGACGGACATACCAAGTATACATGCTCGACATTCTGAAATCATTTGATTTCAAGAGCTCTGAATCCATTGAGCTACATTGGTATACCATGGTGCCGCATATGTTAGGTATATGGGCATTGACATGAGAACTATGAATACATGTAGAAGATGGTTACCAAGGTAGAAAATATGTATTGTACCTTTTGTCGGTCAGTAGGACATGATGATAAAAAATGCTGAGCTTATGATTTGCTCCAAGAAAGGACATATGATTCATATTTTTTGAAAGGTGAGGACCCCCAGGAAATGCAAGCGCAGCCGTAGATGGCCCAAACAATAGCACAGGTGCAGTATACATCACCTCCCCAGATGTAGTTTATCCCAGTGCAACCGTAGCAGTAGTTTACAGCACATCAATAGGTTGCACCTCAGCCGCAGCTTGTAGCACAACCGCAGTATGTGCCACGACCACATTATAATCATGTGCCACTCATTCAGTCTCATCCACAATATGTTCAAGCTATGCACTATGTCCAGCAACAATCAAACCCACTGCAGCAGCAAATGGCCCAGCCTCAGTTTCAGCAAGGAGGAGTCCGAGGAGGATTCTAAGGAGGATTCAGAGGACAAGGAGGAGGGTTCAGTCAAGAAGAAGGATGAGGTTGAGAATCAATATAGTGTTATACTTGTGGACTATTTTGGAAATATCATAGGGATTTCCCTCATGCTCAGTGTACATACTGTGCATCCAGTGATCATAATGTTTAAAAATTCCCTTAGTTGATTGCAAAATGGCTGGCTAAAAACATTCCTCAGTTGCAGAATGCATAGCCTCAAAACCAGCCAATGTTCTAAGTACAAAACCAGCTGATAATGTAGAATCATATCCCATCTCAGACTTATATTCAAAACCTGCAAGAGAATCAGAATCCACCATTGAATCAGAACCCACCATTGAACCTAAATCAAGGATTAACGGTTGTAACAATTCAAGCCGAACCATGAACGAAGGATGTGGACGACTAGAGAAGATGGACCATGGCATCAACTTTGTCTCCCTGGAAAGAAAAAGTTAGCATTTGATATTTCAATGGAGAAAGACACCTTCTTTGGGGAAAAACATGCAATCGGGAGAGATCCGGGTAAGTTACCGATTATTGACATTCCATTTGCTTTTAATCCATCTATAGAGGCTTGACCATCATGGTAGCATGGTACCTTGCAGTAGTTCTTTGAGAGTTGTATGTCACTGGAAAGGGACCCTGAATCCCTTGTTGAGATTGGAATGCTATTGTACCACCGGGATAAGGCATTGAATGATTCCACAGTGAACTCTTTGCAAAAGAGGAAGACAGGCAAGGAGATGAGTATGAATATCCAGATCAAAGATTATGAGGTTGACTCGATTATTCTAGACCTTGGATAAGATGTAAAAATTATGACAAAGAAAACCTGGTAGTTGATGGGGAAGCCAACCTTCAGATGGTCACTGGTGTAGTTGCGAGTAGAAAATTAGGAAAAAGTTCAGCCCATTGGTCCCGTTTGAAACCTGGTTGTCAATATTGAAGGTATGAAAACACATGTTGATTTTGATGTGATAGAAGTAGTTGAAGATGGAGGTTCTTATCCCGCACTGCTAGGGATTGGATGGGATAATGATAGCATGTAGGTCATCAATTTCAAGAAATGGGTCATGGCATTCGAGAACCAAGGCGTCAGGGTCATCATTCCCATGGACCCTTGGGAAGGACGTCGGTATGTTGAACCTGTGAAGGATGAAGTTGGTAAAAGTTGGGATCATGCTTATAGTATCTCTGAAGACTATATTCATCCTACCGTTAATGGAAAGCTTGGATGGAGCAGTGCTATTTCTGTGCCCACTGATTCTGATGATGCTCTAGAAAATTGGAAGAATAAGTTGCATGAAGTGTAATTCAGGAGATGCGGGTTGATTACACAATCTCTGTGTCATGTCGTGGCTAAGATTGTTGACTTTCCAATTTACGAAGGGATACTGGAGTTATCATAATTCCTTCAATCATTTGAAGAGAAATTATTCAAGCCCAAAAGGGTATTGTCCCTAGATGTTTCACTGAAGGGTACCTTGGCCTGATGGTGGGCGACACATAAGTAGATGATCCATGACTGGGGACAATGTCAAATATTGATAATGGTATGCTTCGACGATTTAGACGTATATCATGCTAGGAGATACGATGGGTGGAATGACCCCACCAATCTTTTGATATAATTTTAGGACTTATGGGCATCGCAACCCAAATATGAGTGGGTCCATGCTTTTTTTCACACTTTGGATGAGATGTGGAGATCCTAGTATGTAGCGACAGAATTGAAGAGAACTTTCACCACTTGGGAGGTGTTGTCCTTTTTCTTTATGCAGACATTTAGTTTTCAGGATGCCAACCCAAAAGTTCATAATGCATTGCAAATCATCCGCAATGTAGTATTGAAATTTTTCCCTGTCGCATGCCCATTTGATCCACATGCCCACTGATCAATACAATCCATGATGACATGTCACAACCTGTCCAGGTGTTGGCACTACAACAACTCCCCTTGATTTTGTACGAAATAAAGGGGTCCCCATGTAATTTTTTGTAAATACTTTCTTTTGATCTTATGTTTCTTGATTTGTTAGGTTATTCCATGGTTTTCTTCC
This sequence comes from Pseudotsuga menziesii, assembly GCA_001517045.1. Taxonomy (NCBI): domain Eukaryota; kingdom Viridiplantae; phylum Streptophyta; class Pinopsida; order Pinales; family Pinaceae; genus Pseudotsuga; species Pseudotsuga menziesii. The sequence goes on from LPNX010932721.1 coordinate 237,527, forward strand.
TTTAATTCATACTCTCCGCTCTGATTAACTTGGTTTTCATAAAATTAAGAATGGGTGGTTTGACTGGTCATTGTCATCTGACTCTATTGGTTTCCTGGTTGCTTATCAATGATTGCATACTCTTATTTGAGATTGATTGATCACATAACTTGGTTTGGCTGAATTGGATTAGACTCATATTTCGTCACTCTCCAACTTTCGGTTCATTGAGCATAATTGTCTTCACTCTTTGATAAATGAGTCTAATTACTTTCTCTTTTGGAAATAATTATCTAATGACCAAAGCGTTATTATCCTTATTTAATCTTCATATATTTTATTTGGTCATGAGAATCTTTTAAAATATGTGATAACCAAAAATAATCTCAAAATAGTTTTAATTGATTGAACATTTAAACATTACATAGTCAAACTGATGTTTCTTTTGACTAGTTATTTAAGAAAGTTATAGCCATTTATATAAATATAAAAATTTATGGTTTTTTATTAAATAATTAAATCATATTTGAAATATTATTTTTACCAAATATAAATATTTAAATGATTCAATTAAAGTACATATAGATTATAAAATCTCAATGGTATTTCAAATTACCAAAAGTGAAAGTGGATAGAAAAACATCATAAATCTTAATGCTTACTAAAAGAAATCAAAATACAAGTTTTATTTAGAACATGTTAGTAACACATTTTTGGATATCATAAAAGTGTTGACAAGGTATGACCTTTTGAAATATTTGAATTTGGAAAGTAGTGGATGATGACTATACGTATTGGCTTTTGGATTTTTCTTAAAGAGTTATAAAATTAATTCATGAAAACCTATATTGGAGACTTTATATCGTTCTTTTATTTTATTATGAGAGAAAATTATTATTGAATGACATATCTTATACTTTTGGATCTTTCTCTCATTCATGCCAAGTGTTTAAACATAAACATCAATACAGTATCTCTTGCATATGATTTAGGTGATATTTTAAGTTCTCTTCTTGAGATTCCATTTGTTTGGCATGATATCAAGCCACTAAGCTAGCGACGCATGAAGTTAAAATATCAACAAATGTTTGTCTAAATTTAACATAGCCCTTTGCGGGATTCGTTATCAGAAAGAGATACTCATGTTACAAATGAAAGGGATACTTGGCATAACGAGTAAACCGCCGAGATAATTATTTTTCCAAATCATAACATCCATGCTCGCTCGGTCACTAGATCGTATCCAATTCATTATTAATTCAATGGTATGATGTGTCGACAAAAAGGGGAATAGGTCACAGAAGAATGTTGGCATGTAAAAGAACAGTGATATGTTGTCATATTACACAAGTTTTAAGTGACTATAATTATGGAATTGTAAAAGATTTTAATGTCGGTTTTTGCAATCAAAAGAGATCAATATTAACTCATTGAATTTGCCACGATGCATCATAAATATAGCTACCTATATATGGTTATCCACATTGTAGAAGGAGCAAGTCGACATAAGTCAACTTGAATGAAGATCGACTTAGTCAGCCGACTAAGTCGATGGACCGACTAAGTCGGTCGGTCGACTAAACTAGCTAATTAAGTTGGCTAACTAACAGTCGTGTCGGTTCACCAAACCGACAGGTAGTTATTTTGTAACTGTTTGTAACTTGTATATATTAGGCTGTTGAGCCACATAAGAACTCAGTTCAATTCTGTGCTTTGTATGAACTCATTATAATAAAATATTCTGTTCTATCCATTCTGTTCTTGTCTTCTGTCTCTGTTTATATTTATGTATGTTTTAGTATGTATTATTGGTAACCTTATGTGATCTGTAAGATTACAACATTGGTTCTGTTGCCGGTAGTACATGTCTAGAATATATGTTCACATATGATACCAGAGCAGGAGATAAAGGACTGGTGGGAGCGTAAGATTGCCAATTACTTACAAAATTACGCACGTAGGAACAGACTAACAGTTGCAGAATCCAAAGCCAGATTTTTCACCGAGACACACGAGAATTTTGTTGAATCCGTGCCACAACTACTGAAGCAACTCCTGGATGAAAAAGACCGACGCAAATAAAGAAGAACAATTGCTAGAGAAACTTATTCGAGGGGGTAGAACTAATCTGTCGGAGTGGTGTGAGAAGATCGCCGACGACTTCTATGAAGAGCAAGCAATCGAAGACAGAACCTCAGTGGAAACTGTAAAAGCCAAATTCTACACAGATTTCACTGACCAATTTCTGTGCTCCTTACTGACCCTGCTGTTCAAATTCCTGATAGAGAAAGGAGCAGGCCATATCGTCGAACCTCAACCACCATTGTACGAACCGCCATCAAACACTAACTGGGCGGAGAAGAAAAAGAAGTGGGAGAAATTCATCGCTGAAAGGGAGTGGGAATACTTCCTGAGAAAATAGACAGAACTATCCGACCTTTCTAAAAAGCGTCGGGTAGGCTATGGGGGGGTAGTTGTTCGTGTGTCGAAAAGGGAGCATAGTGGATACCAGTCGACCAAGCCAATAATGAAAAGTCGACCGAAGAGGACTCGCAGGAATAGTATTGTATGAAAGTATGTCGGACATTAAGAAAATTGAGAGGGACGAACGAAAACAAAGAAGGGAAGCCAGACGCGAACGAGCCGACGAGCTGCGTCGAGAACAAAACCCTAGGGAGACTGACCGTGAGGAGAATCCGCCAGACTCGGGTCATGACCGACAAGAAGAAGGTGTAGAGGAGGAGACGGCCCCTAAGGATGAAGAAGTGTGGATAGAGTAGCAAGAAGCTCTCCAAATAATGGTTCCCAATGAAGTAACCCTATCCCCAGCCAATTCACATACCGTAATACAGACTATTATTGAAGACGACCTCCGACTGAGAGCTGGTGACATCACAATCTGGATTCGACTCAGTGATGAACCGTACTCGGGATGACACCTTGTCATACACCGACCGGTCGAAGGGAACTGGGTGACCTTTCAAACGGTACCTTCCTTTCGAAGTATCCACTTGCTCCTACCGACACATGAAGGAGCACCCCCCCTGCCACATACAACTTTAGAAGATACCCAAGAGTCAAACCTGAGCACGCAAAGTGACAGTGGGCCATCGAGAAGACAAATTATCAACAATCCACTATACGGCGAGAAAGAATCGACCACCGACGGAAGCACAAGTTCTGTTGACCAAAACCCCATTGTCACCCCCACAGGTTCGACTGTATCAACAACCCCACCTCTTTCACCACCACCCACACCACCCACCCTGCCAACTTCTGAAAGTAGTGATAGTGACTCAAGCATGGGTCACGGCGCTGCTCACATTCCTCTCTACGAGGGGGATGAAGACCCCAGACGACACTGGTTCGTCTGCGAGTTGACCTAGGAAGCAAACCAGGTCACGGATGAAGAACGACAGATGGCCCAGTTCGCAGGGGCCCTACGCAAATGAGCCTTGACATGGTTCATGACATTCACAGAAAGGACCCCCAAAGTGACCAAAGCAGAGATAAAGGCATAGTTCCTATCCTTTTTCAAAACTCCAGATGCTAAGCACCTGGCAGCCAAAAAGCTGAAAACAACCCAACAGAAACCAGGAGAAACTGTCCGCGACTATGACAAACGCTGGAAGGACCTACTGAGCTAACTAGATAATGTTATTTACGAACAATTATTAATTCAGTGGTTCCTTGCAGGGCTATCACAGAAATTTCACCGACATATCAGTCTGTAAACTTTCAAGACCTATGAAGACGCACTGACAAAAGCTCTGCAGGTCGATATGGATGAAGATATCCCTGCATATCTAACAGACCACCACCTGGAGGAACAGCTAGAAAATGTCCAGAAGTATTTAAAAGAGTTGACCCTGAAGAATCAAGAGATCTGGTGTACAAACTGTTCGACGGCCGGTCACTCAAAAGATACTTGTCGACAGCAGTATAGCCGACAAGATGTCTGTTTTGTGCAGACTAAAGCGTTTTGTGACATCTGCCAGGAACGTGGAGACCATTCTACAGCTGACTGTCCTTACAACATGAAGAATGGAAAGGCCTCTTGGTGTGCCATCTGTGAGACAAAAAGCCACAACACGGCCGACTGTCAACTGAACCTGAAAAATAGACATAACTACCAGGCCATCTACCAAACAAACGCAGTAGCACAGACTAATGAGCAAAGCAATCCAAACAATCAGAATGGGAAACAAGCTAACGGCCGACAATACGAACGTCGGTATGACAATAGACGACTAGGGTTTTGGAGAGGTCGATTCGTTGGGAATCGAGACATACGCACTCATCGACCTAGCCAATGCTTCATTTGCTATAAAGAGGGGCACAGATGCGCAGACTATCCGTACAAGGATAGAACTGACCTGAAATTCTGTACGCATTGTGGAATGGGCGATCACTCCTTGGAGGATTGTCCTACTATGCTGGAAAAAATTAATATGAAAAATAATGTTAATGTCTTGTCCTGTGTACAAAAGCATGATGTAGTACATACTAAAAATCTGCATATTGTCACTCGTAAAGGCACAAAAACAGGGCCTGATAACCCCCAAATTAGCAAAATACAAGACACAAATAATTACCCAGACCCTATAAAACAAAAACACACCTATCAAGAGGCATCAAACATATTTCAAAACATCGCACAGCAAGAAGACATTATTCACACTCGACTTAGCATGACACAGCAGTTAACCCATCTCATTCAAACAGATGAGTCGGTAGCCCACTTCATTGATTTATTGCATCAAATCAAAAGTACTAACCCTGAAAAACAAACTAAGAACATTTGCAACCTAAATCAAAAAGACAAAAATGATGTCGACCCTCTAGTCGACCTGGAAATAGAGGGTTTTCATGTCCGACAAGTGGTGCTTGATTTCGGATCTCAGGTAAATATTATGACCCAAGACACATGGGAAAAGATGGGAAGACCTCGACTCTATGAATCAGGAATTTATCTAAAACTAGCCGACCAGGGTCTCATTGAACCCATTGGGGTTTGGAAAAATGTAGACACAACCATCAAAGGCATATCAACCAAGGTTGATTTTGAAATTATTGACCCAAAGGAAGGATCTAGCTCCTTCCCAGCACTTGTAGGTCGACCTTGGGGTCGAAAGATGAAAGCTTCTATCTCTTTAGAAAAAGAACGTATTAAGCTCAAAGGAAATGGCAAAAAGGTCATAGTACCTATCAATCCATCCCAAGGACAACCTTGGATTGAACCAATTGATGAGGAAGTCGATATCTGACAACTTTATTAGATCCAAAACAATACTGACTACACCGAACCAAACGCCTAAGGGGAGCTTTACTTAGGTAACTCAGACTCAGTCGGGTATAATTCAGATGCTGAACTCTATTACTGGGAGATAGAAAACTACGAAACACAAGCAAGAGGGTTCTGGACTATTCAAACAGTACAGAAAAAACCCACCCGACAGTGCTTCATCGTATCAATTATACCAAATTTTTTTGAAAAGAAACTCAGGGAACGCCCCACCTTACAACCCACGAACTTAACCAATACTCAACTACCCCAGTATAAGGAGAGGGACTCCCCTGTCATGCATGTAGAACAAGTCTCTAAAAATATTAGAGAACATGGTCGACTGCAAAGCTTAGTGGAAACATTTACAGGTCAAGCAGCTAGATGGTGGGATACCCATCAATCAAAACTACAGACCTGGACAACTGCTTCAACCTTATTTGTCGAACGGTTTGGAGGGAATAAGTTAACATAGGAAGCCCAAATCCCTATCTTCACTCAAGGCCAGAACCCATAAGAACACATTAGGACTTGTGAAAAGGAGTGGAAAAGACTTGGTTACAAAGACGAGAGAACCTGGCCCCATTTGTTTCCTTCGACCTTAGACGACTTACCTACCAAATGGTGTAAAATGTAGGAAGCTCGGGGAGAAACCTTCTTTTGGCAGGAATTGAGAGAAAACTTTATCAAAGACTTCCAGTTTACACCTCAAAACGAAAAATTGGATGAAACAACAAAGCAAATCAAACAATTCCTCCAACCGACTGCCACTCAACCCTACCCAAACCATCGACAGGTTAAGGACTGTAATACTATACAAACTACATCCCGCCCACATTCGACCCGCTTGAACTTAGAAAATGAACACACCACAGGCAAGAGCTTCAGATGGAACCCTCACCATAGTGAAACTAACAAACCTATCTATTCCATCTTGAAAGTCGAGACCACAGATAAACCCGACATTGATAGAATGACTGCGGCCGACTTTCCTGCTACATTCTCACAGTTCAAAGAGGGAAGTCGGCCAATCAATGAAGCTAAAGCACCAGAGTGGCTGGATGCAAAAGTAAAAACTAAGGAGGTCGACATTTCAAATGATGACCATCCAAAGATAGCTAAGATTGGAGACTATTGGAATGAACATCAAACCACTGAAATCGTAAACCTACTTAGAGAGTTGCAAGATGTCTTTGCACGGGACTACAAAGACTTAAAAGGACTAGTACAGGAAATGGGAGAGATGAAAATAGATACTAAACCTGATGTCCAACCTGTTAAGAAATGACCTTATAAACTAGCTCATAAGTATAAGGAAATAGTTAAGAAGGAAATAGACAACATGTTAGCAGCAGGAATCATTTACCCCATCGACCAGTCGGAATGGGCAAGCCCCATGGTCGTACATCCTAAGAAACATGACCTGACTAGGTTAAGAATTTGTGTCGACTTTAGAGAGCTTAATAAAGTCACACTAACAGATCCATTCCCAACCCCTTATGCTGATGAAATCTTGAATGAAGTGGCAGGACATGAATGTTACTCATTTACAGATGGATTTTCAGGATATAACCAAGTACCTATAGCAAAGGAAGACCAGAGGAAAACAACATTTGTCTGTGAATTTGGTTCTTTTTCTTATAGGGTTATGCCTTTTGGACTAAAGAATGCACCTGCAGTCTTTTCCAGAATTGTTGTAAAAACCTTCCAGGAATACATCTATAAAACCATGGCAGTCTACTTCGACGACTGGACTATATATTCCACCCTAAAGGATCATTGCACATGGCTCCGACTTATGATGGAGAGATGTCGCCAGATCCAAATCTCCTTAAACATTAAGAAGTGTATGTTTATGACCCCCATAGGGATACTACTAGGACATGTTGTGTGCAAAGATGGTATTAAGGTTGATTTTGCCAAAATTAAAATCATCCTCGACTTGAAGCCTCCAATAAACCCTAAACAAGTTCGGGTGTTATTGGGACATACAGGGTATTATAGGAAGTTTATCATACATTAATCCGACATGACCTACCCTCTGGAAGAGCTGCTAAAAGAAGATCAAGAATTTAAGTGGACAGAGGAATGCCAAATATCCTTCGACAAACTGAAGAGAAAACTGGTCGAAGCCCCCATACTTAAATTTCCAAATTGGTCTACCAAATTTCATGTGCATATTGATGCATCAGGGATAGCTATTGGAGGAATCTTGACTCAACCAAGGGATGATGGAATGGATTACCCAATAGTTTACAGCAGTTGAAAACTCAATAAGGCTGAAAAGAACTATTCGACCACTGAAATAGAAGCCCTAGGTATGGTCTTTGCCCTTCAAAAGTCTCGACATTACCTGTTAGCCAACCCCTTCATATTTTACACCGACCATCAAGCGTTGAAATACCTTGTTAATAAACCCCTTCATCATGGAAGAATTTGTCGATGGCTACTTCTTTTTCAAGAGTTTGAATTTGAAGTAGTGGTCCGACCAGGAAATCTCAATGTCGGGCCCGACCACCTATCCCATACCGACACAGGAGAGGAACCGACCAGAGTCGACGACGACTTGCCGGATGCACACCTATTTCGTATAGAAGCGGTACCAGAATAACTAGAGGAGATTGCTCAGTTTTTAGAGACAGGTCAGGCACCAGAAGGTATGAACACTAAGAAAAATCAAATCCTAGCTATGAAGGCTACCCCTTACAGCCTGATCAATGGATTTGTATGTAAAATGGGGTTAGACGATGTCCTTACAAGATGTGTACTTGACCATGAACGAGACCAAATCATGCACGAAGCTTATTATGGACCTGCAAGAGGACATTTTCAAGCCGACACAACTGCTAAGAAAATCCAACAGTCTGGATTATGGTGGCCGACAATTCACAGAGATTGTAAAACCTTTGATAGTCAATGTGACAGATGCCAACGATTGGTCGACCACTGTTGAGTACAGAAATGCCCCTGATCTCTGTAAACCCTAGTCTCACATTTGAAATTTGGGCCATAGACTTCATAGGACCATTCCCTGTTCCAGCCCGACGATCAGGTGCAAGATATATCATCACTGGAGTAGAGTATGTTACTAAATGGGAAGAAGCTGAACCTGTCGAAACATGTTCAAGTGAGGTAGCTACTCGGTTCATCTATGAAAACATCATTACTCGATTTGGATGTCCACTCACCTTGATCAGCGACCAAGGATCACACTTCATTAACAAAACCATCAAACACTTGACCGACCAGTTTCACATCGACCACCATCGAAGTACAGCATACCATCCTCAGTTGAATGGTGCGATTGAAGCCTTCAACAAAACATTGACAAAAGGGTTAACAAAAATATGCAATACCGACAAATATGACTGGGATGAGAAAATTCCTGCAGTCTTATGGGCATACAGGACTGCGTATAAACAGTCGATCGACCAAACTCCCTTTTGACTGGTATATGGCCAAGAAACAGTCACCCCCCTACACTTCCGACAACAGGCACCTATTGTAGCCCAATTACTACATATCGATGTCGAGCATGCAAGAAGCCCGACTTAAACGATACAGAAACTGAACCCTTACGAAAAAAAAAACGATCGTAACTGTCACCCAAAACCTATAAAAATTTAGAAAAATTCCAAAAACAAAACAATCCACTCAAAAATACCCAGCATGACAGCAACTCACCCCTTCGACAACCGACATTATTTTCATCGACCATCCTCATCGACCAGTCATGCCGACCATTTTCATCACCGACACCGACCGTCGACCTCGAGAGTCCCATCACACATTAATGGCCTCGAGCGCCGAACCAGATCCCCCAAATCGCACTCAAGTATTGCAGTTGGACTGTCAAGTTAGCCATTAATACAACCAGTTCGACACTCCACCATTCCCACGCCTATAAATACTGGACCATCGAAAGTTCATTCACCACACCCCTTACACACATAGCATTCGCATCCTCCGTCGACCAGAACCCACGAACCCTGTTCAAATTCCGATCAGTCTGACATTATGGCACCCAAACTCACCCGCGCCATGGATAAAGCAAAGGAGTTGCAGGCAGAGGACACACCCTTGGTCCAAAGGCTGAAGAATATCAAAACTGCCAAAGTCCAGGAGGGTCCATTTCAGAAACTCTGGGCAGAAATCCAAGACTGGGCATATGAAGGAAGTAAAATGACACGGGCCATGGGGAAAGTCCGGAACAGCAGCATTCTCCAGTACCCTAACGCACCATTGATGGCCAGCTTCGGTGGGATGAAGGAAGCAGCTGTTAAATTTATTATCAGTTGTTACCACAACGGCCGATTCTACTTCGACTAGCCGATTGACATCACCGGGGATGTTATCTCGATGCTTACGGGTTTGTCGAACAAAGGAGACCCTGTCCCAATTGGGATTAAGGAGGGACTCGTCCAAGAACTTATAGACACACCGACTGGGAAAAACTCTAAAGGATTAATGATAGGACAGATTGCGACCCGAACACCACAAATTGTGGCAAAAATCATCGCAATCACCCTTACCTTGGCCGGTCGAAGCAGCGACCTTAAATTGGAGATGTTGGAGGCGGTCGACACAATCACCACCAACAGAAAAGTCTACCGATGGGGAGACTATGTCGCCGACATGGTCAAAACCATCTGTGAACGCTGCCAGGAGACAGGAGGTATCATCAAATTTCCCTCCCTGATTATCTGGATAGTCATGTATCACTTCTGTCCAGAAGGCAGTCCAGTCTTCCGGGAGCTGACTAGATTTGAAATGCACCGTTTCAAACCCTTCTCACAAAAAGGCACCCTGCATGAGCTGGCACAGGGGAAAGTCTTCTTGGAGACTTGGTTCCAGCAGTTAAAGGTTCAGACGATGAGGTGGAGGGTGCCCCAAAACATCCGATGAAACCTCCCTGCCGACTCACATATCCAGTTAGCACTTGACCATACATCAGTATGGTACATGCGAGGTCAAGACCCCAAAGCACAGGACCTCGACTACTACCCGACAGTCGAACAGATTTTTAGAGAGTTGACCCGACAGGCAGGAACAAAGGTACCAATTCCGAAGGCTGCCAAAAAGGTCGACTTCTCTACCATCGAACCGCTGACAGACCAGGAGAAGGAGGAGGACTACGAGCTTAATCTGTATATCAGTACATTCGTGTCAGAGGATACCCCGATCGTGACCACTAGTCGGGTACATATTACTGTCAAACCTCCGACTGCAAAGGTCGTCGAACCCCAGCCGACATAACAACAACAACCAACAATACAAATGCATCCAACAGTGCAACAGACAACCCCTCCGGCTCCAGCAATCGTCAAACCCACTCAAGAACCGACAGGTGAAGTTGAAGAGGATGACCCTGAGTATGCCCTCTCCAAAAGCATCATCAAAAAACTGGCTAAGGAGATCGCGATCGCCAGGAAAAGACTCAAGACTCAAAAACAACAAACAGGAAGGGGTAAGCGCAAGCTTATTCTGGACTCATCCGACGATGAGGAGGAACTCACCACCATGGCTGTCGACATTGTCGAAGATGCCCGCACTAATAAAGTGTTGATTGAAACCCAGTTTCAACGATATCTCGAGGTAGGCACCCCAGAAGGTCGGCCCAAGAAGGCTAAAACACAACAGACGCCTGAAAACGTCGTCGACCTTGTGTCGACCCCCCCTCATCCATCCCCGACGCCTGTAGTCGAAGAACACGGTCCAGCCGAACAATTGGGCAACCCCATGGAAGAATATCAAAGAGCAATTCCAGAGGCACTAAGAGCCAGGGCCGACAAAGACGTTGAGCTTAGAGCCTTCTTCGCGATGCTGCCTGCACTGTTCTAGTCGGCACAAAAAATACGGACGACAACTCCTCTCAAAGCACACAAACATATCTACGCCCAAGAAACAATGAAATTTACTAGGATCGACGACGTGATTGGATCCATCCATTCTGTCACAGAGCAACTCGATGCCGAAGCCCAGAACGAACCACCCACGTCACTGTCGGAAGTAGGTATCTCTTCTGACCAAAGCCCACCAAATAGTCCCGTCACCCTTTTGACCCCTGACCATTCCCCCACACCGTCTCCACCTCCACCACCATCATCTCCACCACCTCCGCCACCCCCTGATTCACAGCAAAACCCACCATCAGCCTCACAGCTGGACGTGGTCATACCACCTCCTCAAGCAGAAAAACCACCGTCCCCCATACCCCCCCCTAAAAAAGAAACACCCCCGACTTCTCTACCACCTAACCAAGCAGAGCAACCCTCGGCCTCCGTCCCACCAACCACCAATCCCACTTCCACTATTGTAGGTACCCAAGAGCCACAGATAGACACCCGGAAGATAAAGAAAGAGCACCATTGAACATCCGGCCTGAATATTAGCCTAAAAGATGCAAGTTTGCTAACCGACTCAGAGGTCGGCCAACTACTCAAAACCTTGTCCAAAGAGTCAAAGAAGAGGATGGTCACCAAAAGTAAAGAGCTTAAGGACAAGGAAGCAGAACAGGTCGAGTTTCTCGGCAAATGCATGTCTCTTGCACAATCTGTCGTCCCAGGCCCGGTCGAAGACGCTACAGATCGACCTCTGGAAAGGGCCTACCAGCGATGAAAATAGATACTAAACCTGATGAAAATAGATACTAAAATAGATACCATGTTAGTTTTTCAACATTTAAGCTAGCATTATAATAAGATCTTTTCACTGAGAGAATAACAAGCACAGCAATAACATAAGCACATCACATGAGACAAGAGACGCAAAGAGTTTTGATAGGGGAAACCATAAATGGAGAAAACCCCTCAACTTCCTCTAAGATAGTATCACCACAAGATGTGAAACCAAAATAGTAAGATGACCTCCCAACACAACAGCAGCCTTCTGTCTTCTGTCAAGCCAAAGTATTTCCTTCTCCAAAGGTGCGCCACACTTGAGAGAGCAAGTGATGTATTTTGCAAGTGATAAATAGAGAGACTCTCACTCTCTATTTATATTCTTCCGTTGACTTGAAGTGCACTCAACCATGTAGGCTTAACTTACAATTACTTACTCGAGCCTACACCTTAATTAGTGTATAATAACCCAAGTGCCCCGAAACTGTGGGGACTTACCTAATGACTTGATATGACTTGTTTACATTATTAATCCTCCCGATCGGAACATTGGGGTAAGACAACATGACTCAAATGCATAATAGAAACATCTCGGAATAAACATCGGGTTACAATACATGAAATACATAGAAGAATACATTCTGAAGTTACATATACATCAACACTCCCTCTTAACTAGGAAGGTATTCTTTCGACACAATTTTCAGCATTGGTCTTCTTCTCTGTATCAACTGGATCATCTCATCTTCAAGTCATCTTCGTCTTCAAGTCATCTTCATCTTCAAGTCATCTGGATCTAGATCATCTCTCAATCTGGATCATCATAGTATGTCATCACTGGATTTGGATCATCACTGGATCTGGATCATCATCACTGGACTGGATCTGGATCATCACTCGATCTGGATCACTACTACTGGATCTGGATCATCACTCGATCTGGATCTCTCGGAGTCATCATAACTGGATCTGGATCATAGCTCGATCTAGATCTCCACTGGTCATCATCATGTGTGTACTATCTCGTCATAGGAAGTTCTACAGAGCCAGCCCTTTTTCATGCTAGTTGTAGGCCTAGCCACCAGGTAGGTCTTTGCCCAGCACTTACATCTGACCTGCTCGTCAGAAAGGCACGCCCAGCACTCACATCTGATCATGTAGTAAACTGCAATCACATCAGAAAGGCCCAGCACTCACATTCACCAGCATGGTAGGCACATCAACTACCATCTGTGAAATGGCTCAGCACTTACATCTGACCTACTCATCAGAAAGGCACATCCATCTAGACAGGAACACATCCTATCACAGTGATGGAAGACTCCCATCCAGATAAGAACACATCCTATCATAGCGATGAGAGATTTCAGCACTTACATCTGACCTACTCGTTAGAAAGGCACATCCATCTAGACAAGAACACATCCTATCACAGTGATGGAAGACTCTCACCCAGGCCAGAGCCCCTCCTACCATAGTGGTGAAAGATTTGTGCACTCACATCTGACTTGGTAGGAACTAAATCCTACACCCTCGTCAAAATGGCCCCCAGTCCCTGACTGAGCTACCTGGTAATGGACCAGGCACCTCCACTCTCCCAGAGAGTGGCAGTAGCCCTTACATCTGTCCTACTCGACAGAATGGTCGGCACTCACATCTGACATGCAAGGAACTAAATCCTTTAGCCATGAACAGAATGGCACTGCCCTTACATCTGACCTACTCGTCAGAATGGCGGTAGCTCTTACATCTGTACTACTCGACAGAATGGCCGGCACTCACATCTGACATGGAAGGAACTAAATCCTTTAGCCATGAACAGAATGGCACTGCCCTTACATTTGACCTGCTCGTCAGAATGGTGGTAGCCCTTACATCTGTCTTACTCGACAGAATGGCCGGCACTCACATCTGACATGGAAGGAACTAAATCCTTTAGCCATGAACAGAATGGCACTGCCCTTACATCTGACCTGCTCGTCAGAATGGCAGTAGCCATTACATCTATCCTACTCGACAGAATGGCTATCTCTCACATCCGCCATGGGAGGAGCTTAATCCTTTAGCCATGAACAGAATGGGTCAGCCCTTACATCTGACCTGCTCGTCAGAATGGCTTTCTCAGTCCCAGACTGAGTGTTCCTGGTAACTGACCAGGTGCCTCCATTCCTAGAATGGTATTCAGCACTCATATCTGACATGGAAGGAACCAAATCCTCTCACCATGATAGAATGGATCAGCCCTTACATCTGACCTGCTCGTCAGAATGGCTTTGAATCTATAGCACTCATATCTGACATGGAAGGAACTGAATCCTCTCACCATGACAAAATGGCTCAGCCCTTACATCTGACCATGGAAGGAACCAATCCTCTCACCATGTCAGAATGGCTATGGGTCTCATCACTTTCTCTTGGAAGGAACCTTGATCTGGAGAACACCAAGTCTCTCTCTAAAGTACTCAAACTTCAGCCTAGCCAATGGATTCGTCAATACATCAACTATCTGTTCCTCCGTCGCAACATACAGGAGCTTCACTGCTCCTCTCTGCACCATATCCCCGATATAGTGATATCTAATCTCGATATGCTTTGACCTGTCATGGAACACATGATTCTCTGACAACTTCACGCAACTCTGGTTGTCACAATGTATACAAGTAGGATCCAACTGGAGATCAAATATATCAGATAGTAGCTTCCGCAGCCATACTGCCTCACAACTAGCTGAACAAGCTGCGACATACTCTGCTTCAGCTATACTCAGTGCCACACAGGATTGCTTCCTGCTAAACCAAGAGATCACACCTGATCCCATACTGAAGGAACATCCTGAAGTACTCTTCCTGTCGATGGCACTGCCTGCCCAATATGAATCAACGTAACCCTCCAGGTTAATATTTTGATTCGTATCGTACTTGAGTCCATAATCAATTGTACCCCTGCATGCTTTTCAACCATCAGGTGAACATGTCTCAATTTGTTCACAACAAGGCAAGTATCTAGTCTCGGGTACATCAAGGACCCAATCATCTGACGATAAATAGTAGCATCAACCGTCTCTGATGAAGCATCACTTAATAGCTTCATGTTCGATGCCATAGGTGTGGTCATGCAGTCCATCATCCTGAACCTCTTCAGAATCTCTACTGCATACTTCCTTTTTCCAAGGAAGATTCCATCTGCACTCTGCCACACCTCCATACCTAGAACAATAGTGCATCGACACATAATAGGAGTATCACTGGTATTCCACCTTCAACCTTGGATCAAAGGTTGATATCCACTTTACTCTCAGTAAAGCCTAGAATCATCAGTAATCTGCCCATCTTGTCATACCATGTCGAACCTCAGGATCTTCTGCAATCACTCCCTCTGAAGCAGAGCATCAGACTCCCTCTGTCTTCCGAACTCTATGCACTGAAACATTCTGTACTGGAGTGACAAGTAGTATCCATCTAGGATCGTAGGATACTAAGATCCTCTATCTTGAACTTCTTCAAAAGTTCATCTTGCACCCATCTGTGAGCTTGTCATCCTCTATCAACCTTGTAGCAAAGGTTAAGATATTCATCAAGCTCATCATGTATGTGTTTCAACTCTTACTGGTTGCAAATGTCTCTTCGTAGTCTAGGCCTTCCTTTCGTGAGAAGCCTCATGCTACGAATCTTGCTTTGTATCCCATGAAGTTTCCATCTACTGCATGATGGAACTATGAACTTCTCTTCAGGTCTCGATACTGCGTCCTGACATCATTCTTCTTGAACTGGTCTTCCCTTTCTTAAATGATGTCATTGCACTCGTCATATTATTCTTTGTCTTTGAACTGTCGTCACTTGTTCTTCGGAACAAGTCTTCATTCTTATTTGCTTATAGGCGATTATGTATGCGATATTTCCTACAAGTCAAATGCAATTGTATGGTTAGAAACATTTCATAAGGAATATTTATATTGGCAAACACTTATGCATAAATATATGATCATGCAACTACTTTAGCCAATACAACATTCATCCATATCTCATTGAAACTTTCTAGATGCCTTCCATCTCTACCAGGACAACATTGAGATTGTGCACTAATCCAATATGTCAGCAAAGAGGTTTCATTCTAGATAAGTAGCAATGGAGAATTTGTATAGCCCCATGAGCTACTTACCCATCACATGCATATTAGTAGTATACTGTCATTAATGCAAACATCCTATCATGCATAATACAATAACTGAATATAAACAAATGCATAACAAAATAATATCATGAAATGACAATTGAATACTTATCTTTATTTGTTTCGAGGGTAGACTCCTTCTTGAGCCTTCAGCTTCATCGTCCTCTTCATTCATAATAGCATCATTTCTTATCCAAAAGCTAAGGTGGATAAGAAGTTCTTCAAGAGTTGAGTTCTTCATATTCCTCATTGCTTGAGGGATCTTCTTTGGATGAAAGAGCTTGATCTTCAATTGCTCCCACCTTCTCTTCTTGAGCTTCTTCTTCTTGTGAGTTCTCTTTCTAGAGTCTATTGAAAGTAATCACTTCCTTCTAGCACACATTCCTCACATGAATTAATTCCACGATCCTGGGAGGCCATTCAAGGTGGCCATCACCACTTCTGCATTCTTCACTTCTTCTTTAGGTCATATTCTGATTTTTATCAGACTGAACCATTGGGGTGGATTTCTTCGAAAACATAGGGTCCCATCCATTCTATGTGCAGTTTCTTTGGTTTTCCTTTTACTCGACTGTTATAGAGTAGAGCAAGGTCTCCGACTGATAAGTTTTTGTTCTTGATGTTACGGTCGTGCCAGGCTTTAAATTACCCAATCCTGACATGGGGAGACTATGTCGCCGACATGGTAAAAACCATCTGTGAACGCTGCCAGGATACGGGAGGTATCATCAAATTCCCCTCCCTGATTATCTGGATAGTAACAGTTGCAGGGTTCAACATACAACACATTTTTTGTACCTCCCTGTTTCTTCGGGACGAAGAAACGTTTTGCTCATGGGGGAGATGTAGAAGGAGCGACTTGAACGAAGACCGACTTAGTCAGCTGACTAAGTCGATGGACCGACTAAGTCGGTCGGCCAACTAAACTAGCTAATTAAGTCGGCTAACTAACAGTCGTGTCGGTTCACCGAACCGACAGGTAGTTATTTTGTAACTGTTTGTAACTTGTATATATTAGGCTGTTGAGCCACACAAGAACTCAGTTCAGTTCTGTGCTTTGTATGAACTCATTATAATAAAATATTCTGTTCTATCCAATCTGTTCTTGTCTTTTGTCTCTGTTTATATTTATGTATGTTTTAGTATGTATTATTGGTAACCTTATGTGATCTGTGAGATTAAAACACACATTGATATGTATAGCCAGGTGTAGATTGTATCTCCACTTGTCTTTGGAAAATGGAGGCTACATAGAACTACCAAAGTTATAATTAATATGATCGCAGTTCTGTTATGATGGATAATTATAATGCATAGTGTTGGCAAGCAGTAGCGTGGATTGAGGCGATGAAATTGCAGGGATATCAGAACATTTATGAATGGAGAACATATGGTGAATTCATGAAGTGAAAAGGGAAAATTCTTATTTCATCCTTCAAAATGTTGACACAGCTCACGCGTATCTTTCTTTTGGTGGTTTAATATATATTCGATGTGTATGTTTGATGAGAGTTTGGATATGCTTAATTCCTTTTTATTGTTTTTGCAGGTACTTCCTTTTGTGGGGTTAACGTGCTCTAAATATTAATACCAGAACATTGAATGGAACACGGAGATCACAAAGATACAGCCTGATCTTGTTCAAGTAAGAAATGAAGTTCGCGATTTCATCAGGGAAAAGTGGGAGAAGCATTACAGTAATGAAAAAGCTAAAAAGAAACCGGATTCCCGTCATTATTCAGGAGTTTATTTTCTGTTGCAAACTGCAGGCAAATTAAGAAGAATTAATAAAATCCGAGATCTGGGTTTTTTGCAGAACAGACTCTTTTATTAGATTCATGGGAATATCCTGAAAAGAGTGAACCATTTGATATATTTGTGAGGTTCTTTAAACACGTTTTTTTTAGTTGCGGCCAGCATGGGATCAGTTTACTTCTGGGTTTTATGTTGGTTTGTATTGGACTATTTAAAAAATAGCAGAGATTGCTTTCAGGGGGGTAGAGCTCATCAAAGCTAGAGAAGCTTTCATTCTTTAACGTTCTATGATTTTTCTATGTCCAATGGTTTTGTAAACTAAGGAACAGGAAACGCTACTGCCAGTGGGGTTTGACTCCAAAAACATGTGGAGAACTGATATTGTACAGTGCTATAATATATTCTGTTATGCTTGTGTTTCTTTTAGAACTGTTTCTGAGGATTGCTAGTCGCTATAGAATATAGAGGACAGTAGCTAAGTCTTTCAGTCAATTCATACTGTCCTATATGATGTTTCTCTTTTGTTGAATTTCTTTTTCATATATATATATATATATATATATTGTTATAGTATATGTGAAATCATTTTTGTTGGATTTCGAATGGATACATGGTGTTGAAATATGAATGATTCTTGGTTTTCTTGAAAATAAGTGAGATTTTTCATGGCTTTTCAATTGATTATGAAATAGTGCTACATGAAATATTGACTATGTAAGCTGACCTTGACTCGTCTTCAGGTTAATATTTGATTGTATCTATCATATTTCAAGATTATGCTAGATTTACTTGATTTCAGGTTTCATTTTATGTTTAAATTATATTGTAATGAGATATCTTCTTGTTATGAGTTAATCTAGATTTCTTTCTGTTGATGATAGACTTCTCTAATGAATCTAGAATTATAGATCATTTTATACATTGATACCTGTTTTCAAGCCAAACAAAACATGCTCTCAGCTGAGATAGATAGCCTGCATTTAGGTCATTATAGGATTAAGAGCTACTATTTTTTCTATACTTAGCTTAAGATCATTTTCAGCATCAGTTAGTCATCAGGTTGAATTTCTTTGATTTATCAGAGGATTCTGCTTAGTGCAACTTATCACTTTCACCTAAAGAGACTCTCAAGTTTGAGAGCACATTTTACAGGTAGCAGGGCCTTGATCCTGTGAGAGATAGTTATCCCAAACATACACAAGATTGCAGTAAGTCGAGTGTGTGGGATGTCTTTCTGTAAGTTGGCCTAGGACCGTTTTTTCGGCCAACACTGGGGAACCTGAAGATGATGATGAGTTGTGAAATGTTAATATTCTGGAGTATGAGTCGTGACGTCACAACACCCGATATACCAACGAATTCAATGAGTTATCCCTTGAAGATCAGGAAAGTCAATATTGGGTCGGAAGAGAACCCAAAATTTTCCAATGTCAAGGACTATTGGGACGAAGAGACAATGGCCAAAATCATAGACCTACTGCATGAATTCTAGGATCTTTTTCTGACGTGGTTTTTAGAAATGAAGGAGATTTTAGGGGACTTGGGGGAGATGAAAATCCTATTGAAACCAGATGCAAAACCAGTGCGACAGAGGCAGTATCGACTCAACCCACGATACAAGGACCATGCGAAGGCTGAGATAGACCAAATGCTGGATTTTGGGATCATCGAGATTGTAGAAGAATTAGAGTGTATAATCCCTATGGTGGTCTAGGATAAAAATATTGACGAAATCTACATTTGTGTCGACCTAAGAAAGTTGAATGATGCATGCGTGCATGATCCATTCCTGACTCCTTTTACTGATGAGGTACTTGAAGGAGTAGGTGGTTAGGAGATGTATTCCTTCACAGATGGTTTTTCAGGGTACCACCAGATCAGAATTGCAAAGGAGGATCACCATAAGACCATGTTTGTCACTAAATGGGGCTATTTTCAATATACAGTTATGCCTTTTGGACTAAAGAATGCACCCGCAGTATTTTCTCGAGTAGTCGTCATTTTGTTTAAAGACTTTATTCAAAAGTTCCTGAAAGTATATATGGATGATTGGACTATCTATGGGATAATTAGGGACCATCTTGACAACTTGCGATTGATGCTTGAATGGTGTCGACAGCATCAGATTGCATTAAATTCTAAGAAGTACATTTTCCGTGCATCATTTGGAATGCTACTTGGACACATAGTATGTAGGAAGGTTTGTTGGTTGATCCAACGAAGATCGTGCTAATTCTTAGTTTTCTGCCATCTCAAATGTGAATATGATTTGAGAAACATTGGGGCATATGGGATATTATCGCAAGTTTATCAAGGGATATCCTGCAATTATTGCCCCCATGGAGAAGCTACTAAAAAAGGACGTTGTATATGAGTGGACTCAGGAATTTCAAGGAAATTTCGACACATTGAAGGCCAAGCTTGCCTCTGTGCCCATAATGGTTTTTGTTGATTGGAATAAGGAGTTCCATGTGCATGTCGACGCCTCATCGATTGCGTTGGGGGTGGTGCTTGTGCAACTAGGTGAGGGTGACCTACATCACCCAATTGCATATGCCAATAGAAAGTTGTCATTTGCTGAACGAAATTACACAACGACTAAAAGAGAAGGTTTGGCGATGGTCTATTCTTTTCAAAATTTCAAGCACTATTTGTTGTGTGGACATTTAAAGATGTTCTTTGATCATTCTGCTTTACAATATTTGGTCAATAAGCTTGTGTTGGGGGGTAGAATTTGTTGGTGGCTACTTCTGTTTCAGGAGTTTGACTTTGAAATAGTCATGAAACTAGGATGGTTGAACGTTGGCCCTTATCACCTGTCTCGCATTGAGACCGACGAAGAACCGACTAATATTGATGATAGATTTCTATATGTGCAACTGTTTCATGTCGACATCGCATATGATCACTATGCCCTGATCATTCAATTTTTGGCCACTGGTGTCACCCCAGAGGACATGTCGACTAGCCAAAAGAAGTAGCTGGTAGTAAAGGCTTCCAATTTCTAGCTGATAAGTGGGTAGTTATTTAAGCTTGGACCAGATGAAATCTTGTGATGGTGTATCCACATGAGCAAGGACCTATTCTAGAAGAGGCAGATGTAGGAATCGCGGGAGGTCACTATGGAGGAAGCACTATTGTGTGAAAGATGTTGCACGCTAGGATATGGTGTCCTACATTGCATAATGATGCCGTAGAATATGCGAGGAGCTATGATGTATGCCGGTATGTTAGTAAACCATCGCGATAGGATGAGATGCCACTAGTGCCGCAGGTGACTTTGCAACCTTTCGATAAATGGACCATGGATTTTGTGGGTCCTATTAATCCACCAGGGAAGAGGAATGGGGTGTGATACATCATTACTACAACCGACTATCTGACCAGGTGGGTAGAGGATGCACCAGTTGTGGATTATACCGCTGCGACAACAACAAGGTTCATTTTTTAAAACATTGTGACACGCTTTGGGTGTCCCGGGATCTTGATGAGTGACCAGGGAAGTCACTTTATCAAGAATACTATGAGAGCGCTAATTGAGGAGTTGCAGGTGCAACATAAGAGGAGTACACCATACCATCCACAAGCGAATGGGACTATCAAAGCGTTCAATAAAATTTTGGAAACAACGCTGACATAGGTATGTAATGCTAACCATGATGACTAGGACTTGAAAATTCTAGTAGTACTATGGGCCTATCACACTACTTGAAAGCGGCTGACAGGATAGACACCATTCAAGCTGGTATATGGGCAAGAGGTGGTCATGACCATGGAATACATTGTTCCTAGTTTGCGCATCGTTGCGGCGATGGGCATGGATGATGCAAAAGAATTAGAAGAGTGCATTATGCATTTGGTCCAGCTTGAAGAAGACCATTTTATTGCAGGCTTCCACTAGAAGGTTGCGAAGGATCGATAGAAGGCATGGCATGATCACCTTATTAAGAAAAAATAGTTTGTGAAAGGAGATTTGGTGATGTTATATGACAGCAAGTTCATGAAACATCCATGTAAGTTAAAGATGCACTAGTTAGGACCGTACCTTGTTCATTCCATTACTTCTGGAGGTGCAGTTCAATTATAGAAATTAGATGGTGTGTTATTGTCAATGCTCATCAATGAGAGCCGCTTAAATCCCTATAGGATGGGGCTAGAGCTGCGCATTGCTTGAGGCGCTGTGAATAAATAAATAATTTTTTTTAGCTAAGTAGCAAGGCGAGCCTAGGGGAAGAGATTGTGCAAGGATAGGAGTTAGTAGCGATGGACAGGTGATCACCTATGACACTTGCAGAGTTGTGGGTTGGTCAAATTAGTAATAAATGCAGGTACTTAAAATAGTTAGCTAGTGGTGCTTGTTGAAGTGACGTGCATTAATGGTAGATCCGACCGTTAGAAGAGTAGGATTACTGTCGAATTTGGCGTCATTACTGTTGGATTTAGTCATGATAAAGATCGTATATTTGGAAATGATGAGTTGGAATTGTGAGGTGCCTATAAAAAGTGTGCGGGATGCAAGAGGAAGGAATTGTTTAGTTGAGTGAGCAAAGTGTTGAGCAGAGTGTGAATTGTGCAGTTGTGTTGTGAGCTTTTGGTGAGTTGCAAAGTAGAATGCTAGAGTCTTCGGTTGCACTGTAAGGTTTGGGGTATGATGCATGTTGAGTGACCTCGATGTAATTGAGATTTTCAATGAACAAGATTCCACTATTCAGGACATGACCATTGAAGAAGAATTCATGAGCATGCCATTTGGCTCATCATCTATCCCCAGGAGAAAGCGACAGGCTCAGAAGCCCAATTCCATGCCACCATAGAAAAGGAATACCCCCACTTCGGCTAGAGTGCAAGGTGAATGGACTACACAAATGGGGCAGTCGATCTCAAGAGCTATAGACTCAGTGAAACCTAGGGGCATCTCTGTTCATGATAACTTAGGATATGTTTCTCCTAAGCAACTAGGACATAGTCGCATGCACCCAAAAATGTGCAGAAGGCATACAAATGAATTGGTCCTTGTTCTTGCTTAACCAGTTGCTTGAAGATTCTCTTGCTACTCAGGCTGGGAGGCCACTTTCATATAGTTGGATATTAATTCTCATTGCACTTGTCTCATGGATGGAACCTGAATATTACCAAACAATGGCAGTCGATGCGGAGAAAGTGTGTCGTGGTGCACGATATCAAAATTTGTGGTGGATTGAGGAGCCGAGTCAACAGGAGGACTGTGAAATTCACTTTTGGGTCTATTGGGAAGCATTGAAAGCCACCATCATTGCAGTTCCCCGATTATCTCCTTATGCAGTGGCCAAGTACCGACGGCTCATTCAGTTTACTATCAGGCCACATTCCATTTACATTCAGGAACGCCAAGACCCAGACAAGCAGTGGCTACCTCTGGCTTACAAAGTCACGGATGAAGAATTGGATGCTATTGTTTAAGAGTGGTTGGCTGAATGGATTTTAACCCTGTGAGGCAGAAGGAACTTGCTAAGGAGCTGCCACCTGATGCCCCAGAAGAGCCTGCCTAGAAGGAGCTAAGTGTTCACGACTCTGACAACGAGTCATCGATGGACCCCGAGGCCAAAGCACAACACATATAGGAGGAGACTCACACCAAATGGCACCAGGAATATGATACAAGAAGTGGTATCCAGTTGGGGATGGAGGACCAACTACAGTGGCTCATCAAAGTGGTCACTGACTCCTTTGAGGCTGAGACACAGGAAATCCATGAGTCCAACCATGAATAGTTTGGTATGGTAAGAGATAGGTTGAGTTCCATTTTTGATATTATTTCCATGTAGAAATCTACGATACATGTGATGGAGGAAGTCCCGTCAATCAGCACCGAGCCCTAGGCTAGGAAAATTCAAGTTCCCCCGACTGCGAGCGACATGGGGAGCGAAGAATTCCACCAGTTAGTATGGTCGATCCAGAGTGTTGCTATAGACCTGAACAAGTTACCAGCTCAAGTGCTGGTGGAGCTACAACATGCTGCCACCCAAGAGTTGGCGGATAGACAGAAGGAGCTGACTAATGGCTACGTGTAGTCACAGCGTGTAGCAAGAAGTAGAGGAGCTACATTAGGTTAGGGTGCGGCTGGCAGAGGAGAAGGTATAAGAAATATATGCATTGAAGGTGTCGCAGGCTGAGCTACAGCATAAGGATTTCGAGGAAATTATGGAGCTAAAGAAGGTGTGAGGCCACCTCATCATTGAGAAGGCATACCTGTGCATAAGCATTGTCGAGGTTGAGAAAGCTGTCAATGAGGCGTGCCAACAAAATTTTTGAGAGCATGACCGAGCTCACACCGATCGATAAGGCTAGGCGACTAGGGGAAACTATTGTCCAAATTCAGGACACCAATATGATGCTCAATTCCCGGGTCCAACCAATGACCAGAGATAACTTTATGGGCGAATTTTATCCCAGTGGGCTATTTTTCCATGTTTTTCTCCCATAAAACATTCACCATTTTGCATTTTTTGAAGTCCTGTTTTGCCCAATTTTGATGGGGTAAAATTTTTTCACCATAAAAATCACCAAATTATTATATAAACGATATAAATCCATGGAAATTAAAATATTTTTTGAAAAATATCGCCAATTATTTTATAGTTGGCATTTTAAGATTTGGTAATATTTGCCAACATTTATACACTTTTAAATAAGTATGGTTCCTTAAAATCATCCTTGCCAACAACCCCCTCGAAGCAGGTTGCAGAATGGAAGACTTCCATTGAAGAGATAGCATCCCAATTTGAAACCATGGAGCAAGAGGCCAAGTTAATCATGGAGGCAACAATGCAGTTTTGGCAGAACGTTGTCTAGGATGAACAACTCGACCAGTTGATAACACAGGTGCAAGAAGATGAAGGCCAGTTGAAGATACTGAAGACATCACTGCGAGAAATGTCACTGATTATTGAGATCACGCAGTATGAGGAATTGAAGGATATACAGTGAAGAGCTTCTCATGCCTAGGAGCATCAACAAAATCACCACGCCCAATTAGATGAGATCCAAGAAGTTGGTTTCCAGCTCACTGTCAAAGCAGTCGCAACGTTATAGGAGGTGCAAGAGAGTCGAAAGATGGTGGATGGAAAGGCTAGGGAAGAGCAACCCATGTAGCAATTTTTTCTTAACTGTCAAAGCACTGCCACAAGAGTCCAGCTACATGTTTGAGAGATATCGTAGTAGTTTGAATACTTCAAGGACAAGATGTTAGCGTATACCCTGTCAACCTGACGTTGCTCGGGGATGAGCCACAAGACTGTGTTGGGGGCCTTTTGGCAAGGGTTTTGGTAATTGAGTTGCACAACATCACGGCAGCTACACAAGCTCATGCTACACCACACAAGGCCATATCAATGCGATGGGTGAAAACATAGCCGTTTTTGAATATTTAATATATTATTTGACCAAGTTTTGTTTCCATAGGTCATTAGCGGTTAGAAGTTAGTTAGAAGTGGACCTTTAATGCAAAGGCATAAGCCTATAAATAGAGCTTGTTTTGCAATTGTAATGGATATCAAAGATCATAGTACAAAGATAGCGATAGATAGGAGAGAGTCATCTATTTTATCTGCGATATGTCTTATTTTTTGGATGTAATTGATCTCCTGCTATGGAGAAGAACTATCTATTTTGGATCTATTGCACAAATTAAAATGACATGATAGTTGTTGCATAAATATTGTCTTTGTCTTAATTTTTTCTCTACTGCAACATCAATGAAGTGTGTAAAATATGCTATGATGATGTTGTAATCTATTTGGTTGTCTTTCGGTTACTATTTACTGATGATGTTGTGATCTATTCCATTTCTGTTATGGTGCTGCTGCGATCTCTTCCAATTCTGTCACATTTTTGATAAATAATGGTTAAAGTTGTTTTATACTGGTGTGTTGATACTGCTGTGACAAATAAATGATGCAATTTGTTAGATCTGTAGCGATGAAGATACATTATGATCATTATTTTAGTTCTATAATATATCATTCTTGACCCGTTGGATGCCATATCTTCCCTTCTCACTACCAAAAACTTGGTTCTGGAAGCTCTCCCTTAAACATCTCAAGTGAGACTTCATCCTCTCTACAGATGTTGCTGGGCAAGGTAAAACCTATCTGGGCCAGTGCTCAGGAAGATCGCGCAGGTTGGGTGTTGAGAGAGTGATAATTCCTGTCAATGAGGCTTTGTTGGTGGGTTTTCACCAACAATTTGTCCTTTCCAATCTATAGCTGGATCATCTCTTTTTGAAGTCACACCATCTCGCTGAACACCTGCATATTAAAAAAAATATCAATCTAAAACATTAAAAATTGGTGAAATCTGAAGGTCGAAAGGACGTTAAATCTCATAAGCATTAGCAGAAAAATTCATTAGAACTTTACAAGGTCCAATTTTTTTAAGCTTCAATTTATTATAAGTTCCTTTTGGGAACCTTTCCTTTCTTAGATAGGCCATCACTAAATATCCAACCTGAAAATTCACTTCTCTTCTCTTTAAATCTGCTCTTTCTTTATATTTTTTTGTACTTTCCTGTAATCTCTTCTTGATGGTTTCTTGTAGCTCATGCATACTAACTACAAAATCTTCACCCTCTGCACTTCTTTTTTATTTCTCTCCCAAATCTCTAAGTTCATACACACCCCTTGGATGCATCCCATAGACAATTTGAAAAGGACTCATACCTGTAATCCTATTGGGTGAATCGTTATATGCAAACTCATCCTGAGCTAAAGCCAAGTCCCACTATTTTGGATGTTCATGTACCAGACTTCTCAGTATATTCCTCTAGCTTCTATTTACCACTTGAATTTTCCCATCAGTCTGAGGATGATATGCAGAACTAAAACTTATAATAGTCCCCAACTTCTTCCATAGAGTTCTACAAAAATGAGCAGCAAATTTTGTATCTCTATCAGACACAATACTCAAAGGAAAACCATGCAACTTTACAACTTTTGAAAAGAATAAATTAGCAATGTTTGTTGCATCGTTAGTCTTTTTACATGCAATAAAATGAGCCATTTTAGAAAATCTATCTACCACAACATAAACTGAATCATGACCTCTCTGAGTTCTAGGTAAACCTAAAACAAAATCCATGATTGGAATTCTAAGGCCTAGTTGGGATAGGAAATGGTTGATATAATCATGTGTTCTGACTTCTCCCTTTTGCATGTTGATATATTCTACATCCCTCAACAAATTTCTCCACATCACATTGCATCTTTGGCCAAAAATAAAAATTACTCACTAGAGCAAAAGTTTTGTCTTGTCCAAAATGTCATGAGATACCTCCACTATGCTTCTCTTGAATTAAATTTTATCTCAATGAACACCTCAGAATACACAACTTACTGTTCTTGAATAGCAACCCTTCCTGCAACATATAATCTAACCACTTGCTTTTGTTATGCGTAACTGGATTTTCACAAGCGGCATAAATATCTTTGAAATCTACATCCTCCTTATACATAGAAATTATATCTTCAAATACCAAAGTACTGATCTTAATTTCTTGCATTACCAAACTTACCCTACTCAAAGCATCAACAACTTTATTGGATTTACCACTTGTATGCTTGATATCAAAGGTAAAGTTCTATAAAAATTATACCCATTTAGCGTGCCTTTGATTTAACTTTGGTTGGTTGTTTATGAACTGCAAATCATGATTGTCAGAATACAAAATAAATTCCTTAGGCATCAAATAATGTCTCCATTTTTTAAGAGCTTGCACAACAACATATAATTCCTTATCATATGAAGAATATTTATGTTTAGCTTCATTTAATTTTTCACTAAAATATGCTAGTGGTCTCTGCTCTTGAATCAAAAATTCTCTCACTGCTCTTCCACTGGCATTTGTCTCCACTTGAAACACTTTATCAAAATTGGGCAAAGCCAAGATATGCTTCTCAGTTATTTTCTTCTTCAGCAATTTAAAATTCCTATCAGCTACTTTAAACCACTTAAAAGTTTGTTCACTTCCTCTGAAAGTATCTATTAAAGGTGCACAAATATGAATGAAAGTATTAATGAACTTCGTATAGAAACTAGCAAGTCCATGGAAACTTCTTACCTCAAAAGAATTTCTTGGAAACGACCAATTTAAAATTTCCTGCACTTTATCAGAATCCGTTGGGCCAGTCCTTCTTTTCAAACCATGAACCCCAAACATACCAACTCTTTCTTTAGAAAACTACACTTCTTTAAATTAATTAACAGCTTCTCCTTCTGTAAAGTCCTCAACACCAAATTAAGGTGCCTTTAATGTTATTCTCTTTTCTGACTAAAAATCAGAATGTCATCTAAATACACAATCACAAATTTTCCAGTAAATTCCCTCAAAACCTCCTTCATTAACCTCATGAAAGTATTGGGTGTATTTGTAAGTCCAAATGGCATCACTAACCACTCATATAGACCATAATTAGTTTTAAATGTTGTTTTCCATTCATCCCCTTCCCTTATCCTAATCTGATGATATCCACTTTTTAAATCTATTTTTGGAAATTTTGAACCACTTAAACACTCCATCAGATCATCAATTTTGGGTAAAGAAAATCTATACTCGATAGTGATTTTATTAATTTCTTTAGAATCGGTACACATCCTCCATCCACCATATTTATTTGGACTTAGCATGGTAGGTACAACACAAGGACTTAAACTCTCTATCACCAATCCTTTCTCCAACAACTATTGCACTTGTTGTTTGATTTCTTCATTTTCTAGAGGAGTCAATCTGTATGCTGATTTGTTAGGAAAACTTGCACCAGGTATTAGATCAATGTGATGACTAATACTTCTTATAGGAGGTAATTCACTTGGTAACTCATACACAATAATATCAGCATGTTCATTAAGCAAAACTTTAACTTCATCTGTAAAATTATCTAAATTTGTAGAAGTTAAAATTACCTTTGGCTTACCAACAACAGCAAATTGTAAATCTTCTTCTTTCTGAACTTCATGTAACAGTTCTTTTCCAGACATCGGCAAAAGTCGTTGATATTGAACTCTTCTGAACTGCTTCATCATCCAAGGGTGACAAAGTATGTCTCTTCCCATATTTCTAAAGAATATGTATTCTTTCTCCCATCATGAACCTCTTTTCCATCATAATGCCATGGAATCCCTAAGAGTATATGGCACACATCTATAGGAATTATGTCACACAAAATCTCATCCTTGTAAGTACCAATCTGGAAATCCACATTACACTGCTCATTCACTAAGAGCTGATGTCCTTTTTGAAACCAGGACACTTTGTAAGGAGTGGGATGCTTCATCCTCTTCAATCCCAACTTCTCTACCATCTCTATGGAAACCAAATTATTAGTACTGCAACTGCCAATAACCATTTTAAAACCCTTACATTGTGACTTACACCTTGTTCTAAACAGACTTTTCCTTTGAGCCGGTTCATGTGCTTCATTCTCTATATTCACCAAGACTATCTTCAACATAAGAGCTTCTTCATCCTATGGAGGGTTATCCAACTATGTTCCTTCTTTTTCTTCTTCTTGATCTTCTACAACATTGACATTTCTCTTACCTATATATTTATTTCTTGGACAATCCCAAGACATATGTCCAGTTTCTCCACAAGTATAACATCTCACTTCTCTATTTCAACCTCTTTCTCTACCTCCTTTGAATCCTCCTCTCTAGAATGGCTGACCACCACTACTACTAGATATTTAAAACTCATCTCTAAAAGTCCTACCTCCCCTATTTGGAACACCTCTGCCCCTTACCATGTCCTTTCCTCTCTTTCTTTGATTTTGTTTTCATAGGAATTTTTCTTCTACCTTTAGAGCTACTTGATATGCATCTTCTACAGTTTTTAGATTTAATAGACTGAGTTCATCATTTATATCATATCTCAAACGATTGATATATCTAGCTAGTCTTTATAGACCGTCTTCTACATGTCCATATCTAATATTAAGTCCAAAAAACTCTTATGTATATTCTTTTATTGTCATAGATTTATGTCTAAGGTTTTGCAACTGTCTAAGAAGATTCAACTAATAGTCTTTAGGAATAAAATGGATTTTAGTTTTATATAGCATATTATCCCAAGATTTTTTTTTCTTACCTATTCCTTCTCTGTAAATCTGGAGCTCATCCCACCAGATCGTTGTGTGTCCCTTCAGTTTGGTAGCTGCATATCTCACTTTCTTCTTGTCTTCTATCTCTTCAAAATCAAAGTACTTATTTGGAGCATTTATCCAATCCATAAGTTATTCAACATTTAAGTTACCTAAGTACATAGGAACTTCGATTCTCGGCCTACCACTCGTCTTCATCAACATTTTCATAATTTTGACTTCTTCGAGGTCTTCTTATTCTTCCTCAGAGGATTCAGATTTGGCTTCTTAATTATTGTCATATGAATTTATTATTTGTTTCTTTCTTTCCATAGCATCTAACCTTGCTTCCATTCTTCTCATATTTTTCTCCATTTCTGTTTTTACAGGATGTTTTCTTCAACCACGCCCTATAAGCACTCCATGTGCACGTCCTCTCCTTGGCAGCATTTTCTTCACAATCTCAATCTGTCAATTGAACGATTTCAGAGAATTCCTCTTCTTCTGCTCTGATACCAATTGATGCCAGCACGAATCAGAAGACTGGATCAAAAGTCCTAACTTTGAACCAGTAAACTAATTTATATTATCTTTTCTAGGATACACAGGTTCTAACTTTAGCGAACCTCCAAATTTAGCGATCTGCTAAATTTTCCTTACTTTTGGCAGTGTTGCGTGATCTTTGTTTTTCGCAGTCTAGAAACCACCTTTCCACAATTTCAAATTCAACTTCTTGCAACAGAGTTCCCGCAAATTTGTTTCCGCAATAGTGGGATGCGGGATGCAGGTTTGCAAATTTTCCGAACCTTCCTCCCGAAATTTTTATCCCACAATTTCTAATCCGCATGTGGGTTGCGAGTTGCAAGTTGTGGGATGCACTTCTACATTTTTCAAAGTTTCTCTCCGCAATTCCCCGCCCACAAGTTTCTGTCTGCATCGTTGATCAATTATGGGATAACGCAGAATCGTTGATTTGAATTCAGATGCGGGATGAACATCCATCGTTGATTCCTTCTGTGCTCTTTTTCCACCATTTGATCGATTCAGAGATCTGGTTTTATTGTGCGTGAATTGATCACTACAAGGATCATTTTTCCTACATCTTTCTCTACAAATAAATTATGAACTCCTATGTGGATTGAATCATAATAGAATTTTAACATCTACAAAATTAATCAAGTCCGAAACCCATCATATGCACATAGATTGTAAATCTCTGGTTTTTATTCAATAAGATCGAAATTTCAGATATAGAGTATTCACTCTCTTACTATGCATGCAATCACTCATTCAATCCTCACATTCACTCATTATTCACACCTCCACACACACTTTGATCTATTACATTCAAACAAATATATCATACTTAGAATACCTGTCAGATCCAATTAAATGGATCTGAAACCTAATAAAGGAAAACCTAATCAACAAAGATCAATCCTTCAGAGATCCACACAACGGATCAAGGATAACAAAGGAAAATATGCCACTTATTGAAATTAAAAACTAACCCTATCTAATTATCCATCTAGAAACTTGATTACATGGTAAGCTGACTCAATCTATGAGCTGAACCTTTGAGTTGGATCAATCATGAGCTGGATGCTCCTGCATCAATGAAGAAAATTACACAACAACTAATGCTTTCCATAATTCAACACATACAATATCACTAAAATTCAACATATACAAATTCATTCATTTTATCCAACGTAGTCAACTCTAGCATCGACCTCTTCTACACTTCATTCATTGCTCAATCATGTATGCATTTTTCTTCATTGCTGAAACACTTCACTGCTCTGTGTTTTCTTCATTTCTAAGAGACTTCACCATTCAGCATTTTCTTCACTACTCTATGTTTTCTCCGTTGTTGAGAGACTTCACCATTTTCTTAAATTGCTCTGTTTTTTCTCCATTCAAGAAATTTTATGTTCTCTATGTAGACCGATTTCAATTCTCTTTAATTCACGATAAAGTATGCCAGTATTTTTCAACTTACTCTATGTACAAATACACATTCTTTTATCTTACATTGCATAAAATTAAACATTTAGCTACGGTTATAACTTTGTAAACCAATTCTCAACAGACATTTGTTTTTCCCAAATTGTGAACAAAATTAAATGTTTGTCAACGTTAATCATCTCGGGGTTCTCTCAAACAAAATGAGATGAGGCATTGAAATGTCAATATTCAATAGCAACGTTTATATTTAACAGCCCTGATATTACCATAGTTTATATATGTCAGCACCCAATATTTAAATGAATATTATAAAAAAAATGTTGAAATGTCAATATTCAATAGCAGCGTTGATATTTACCAACCCTAATATTAACAGAGTTTATATATGTCAGCACCCAATATTTAAATGAATATTATAAAAAAACTTTGGAATGGTTTTTCAATGACAAACAACACCCTTTGGAAAGGTTTTATAACTCCATTGTTGATATCAATGACAAACAACACCATTCAGTTGACCAAAAAAAATCATGAAAAACCAACATAATTTATGTCCATCACAACATAATATGTATGCTTCATGTCTTCCCAACATCTTGTGAGTACCAATAGACCTATAAAAAAATGGGGCTTCCATAGTTTTGCATTTTCCCAAACCAAAATGGGAACCATGTTATCCATTGAGGAAAGAATGGATTAAATAATTCAAGAAGTTAAGTTTGTTAGGGTGAAACATATATATATATATATATATATTAGAAGTATGGGTTTTTTGGGGTGGGAGTGGTGTGCCACAGAAAAGGAATCCTGAGAAGAAAATATGAAAGAAGAACAATAATAAGTAAAGTGTAAGATTAGTTAAATTTAAACCCTTATAGTGAAATGTTTCCATAATCAAGTGATATCAACTAGAGACAATGAGTATATGGTATCCATGCTTGAAACATGATTACATAGTTAGGATGACCTAAATCCTAATTTTAGATGAAGGATCAAGGGTCATCATAAGAGGCAATATGTTAAATACCCCTATTCCCTTGCATGAGGATCATTTAATTCCTTATATTATTCATCCTCTCCATGTCAAGTGGCATATCACATGCATCAGTGCTTCTATTATTGTGGATGAACTCCTCACTAGTAGTCACGATCCATGTATTTTATTACCATGATAGTGTAGGATGTTTTACAAGGTGTTGCTCGAAATTCTCACCTTCTATAGAGAGAGGTTGTTTCCCTAGCATGAAGTCCTTACAACTAGAACAAATGAGTTACAACAAGAAGAAGCAATTCCCCTAATATTGATAGATGCATTGAATGGATATTTCACCCATCATATAATGTAATGTACCAGCCTTCTAGAATGCTAGATCTTGATAGTTTTACAAGCAAGAAGCACACGATGACTAAGGAATTAAATAATACAACAAGTGATCAGTACACAATATGATTTATGGGAAAGGAATTTTCATTGCATTAAAATAATAAGAGAGAGAAGTTACAACCAAGAGCCTTAGTGTTGAGAGATCTCTTCTCAAGCTAGATATTGCCTCTAAAGCTTCAACTTTCCCACCTAGTTCCCACTCTCCTTGGCTAGATTTGGACATAATTTTTGTGTTGTAGCATAATATTTCTCCTCTTACCCATGGGGGATGAGCCAAGATTTATGTCCATGGGAGGATAGGGATACCTGAGATTATTGTGGATGAGGTGGAGGGGAGATCCTACAAGGAGGGATATCGAGTACAGGTGGTACAAGAGTCTAGGGATGAGGTTTCCACAAATATGAGGTTTGATAATCTTCGTGATAATTCTCTTTTTAGCTTTAAAAATTGAGCACCTCTCTTTGTCAACTATGATAGAGCATTACCAATAGGGCACCGCACATTGTACAAAGCCATTTGAAGGTGGCACTGCTTTTTGTGCTTGGAAAAGATGCATTACAAGCTTAAGTAACACACTTTTTCCACAAGGAAAGTGTGGTCATGGACAAAAGCTTGAAAACATTGATCCAAGTCCAATTTCAACTTCATAACTTGGGAAATGGAGGCAAGTTCTGATGTTTTGTTTTCAGTATATCATGATGACAATAAATATGTATAACACAAGGCACATGCAAGTTTGTAACAAGGTGGCAATGGTGGGATTACATTACTTGAAGAATGTGTATAGTGAGATATCATGCATTAATTTTGAGAATATTGGTGACATTAACATATGAATTGTGGTTGAAGTCGTAAAGTAAGGCGTTACAATTTTTTTAATTAATACTTCTTTGTTATCATTAGATAAATAATATGATGAGGTGACTTTAAGGTGATATATAGGTGAATATATTTGTTTCATCCTATCTACTACTAGAAGACAGATACATATAAAGGGAAGAAAACTAAATTAGAGTCATATCAGCTCCAAATCGGATCAAAAATTTGGGGAGAACAAAATGATACCATTCTAAATTAATCTAAATAAGGTGTAAAGGAATAATTCACATTGGTGAAGAAATAACAAACATTGACCTAGTTTTGTAGGTTTTATACTTTCCTTCACAAATGTTTATAATAGAGACAGTTTTCTCATTCACAGTGATTAAAGGTTCAAATTCGTAGTAGATGGGGAGTGAAACAGAGTGCAAAGACCATTAAAATTAAATATTTTTCTAGAAAAACACTATTTTTATAGAAGCAAGGGAGTTTTCTTCTCCTTCTACTCCTTTTATTTCATTTTTTTCTCTTTGAAAGTATTCTATTAGAAATAAAATATGAAATTAACATGCTATACAAATTGACGATAATTTTATACTCAAAACTAGAACTCTAGCCATACAAAATCCTATTTTTGTGAAAAAAAACCAAAAACCACCTCCAAATCAAAAAGTGGTGCTACCAGTAGCACTACTTTTTGGGGGGGCTAAAAATGTGGACATGGATGAAAACAATCCTTAATGTATTTTACAATAACCTTAAAATCAAGCTCCAAACAATTGATGCTCCCAGCAGCACACTATTTCAAAAAATGGCATGATTGTATCATTCTATCATAATTTAAAATTTTATTTATTAAACCTCTTAGTAACACTATATAAAACTTGCACTATATTAAAGAAAAAATATTCAAGAAATTATTAGACCACTCTTTCCATATAAAATAAAGGAATTTCTGATAATACTCATAATAAAATCATATATTAAACCATAATACATAGAAGCTATTCAAATTAAAATTGAAACACTCATTTAGAGTTTCCACATAGACAATGTCATCTTAATAAAACAGATAAAATGTTTCATGTGCAAATGGTGAAATCAACACATGGATTCTGACACACCATCAGAAACTACATTTTCTTCAGATGAATGATCAGATGAAGATCTAGATGACCCATATTCTTCTCTATTATCAATAAGTGCCTCATCTGAGTTTGCATGTATGTCCAACATTTCATAGGACATATGGCTTCTCGATCTATGCCTTGGTT
Organism: Pseudotsuga menziesii; assembly: GCA_001517045.1. NCBI lineage: Eukaryota > Viridiplantae > Streptophyta > Pinopsida > Pinales > Pinaceae > Pseudotsuga > Pseudotsuga menziesii. Next base: position 272,891 of record LPNX010932721.1, read on the forward strand.
TAGTAGACTCCCATGATGCAACTATTTCATATGGAAACAATCTTTTCATAATCTTTGTAGTCTTGGAGAGAAGAGTGCCTTTCTTTCTCAACTGGAAGTCATAAACTAGTATGTCAACATCTTCTAAGTTCAATGACATGTGACGATAATTTACATTTTGACCCTTTCTTTTTATAATTTTGCAAACCATTTTCGCAACAACCATATCTGGATTGTACACACCCTCAAATGGGTGTGTGTCTGTTGCATACCAATGTACTCCAATGGATATAAATTCTTCATTTTATTTATTTATCTTCATAACTTTTGCAATCTAGAATGGATAACTGTGTGCATCTTTTGTAGCCAACACTACTATCATACAACCTTCCTTAATATCTTGTACTCAGCCTCTCTAAATTTCTTACATTGCCTCGCGTCGTTGTTGGGTGTTTTATTGTCTTTAATGAATTCACCAAATATTTAATTATTGACTCGGGCTTGTAAACTTGGAGTTGACACAAAATATATGCTAAGGTAGACGAATACCTAGGGTGTCGTACAAATATTTTAAGAAAGAAAATATTGAAATATATTTCAAAATGAAAAACAGAGTCAAACTTCAAAAATCTAACTACGAAATTAATTAAACTTTCAATAGACCAGAGGAGTATTAATCTATACTACTGTACTCTATAAACAATAACAAGAAATATATCTATAATACTAATCTAAGAAACAAGAGTTGATCTAGGAATTAGAAAGGCTATAAACCAATTTATAACTCTAATTATATGGAAATGAGAGATTATATTATCTAAGGAAAAATTATAGCTACTTAATATATTTAAGAAATCCAATAATTAAACTATACATTCATTTAACCAATACACAATAATTAAGTTAGATTATCTAGTTCTATTCTCCTTGAGGATTTTGAGGATATGCATTCAATGTGACAGGAACTGGAGAAGGTGTATCAAAATGACTTTCAAAGGAAATCAAAAAACTAAACAGAATTAAGTCTAATTTAACTTCTACAAAAAGGTGTAAACTAAAGAGTGTCCAGTTACATGTGATAGTAAACATTGTGATTTATTCCCTGTCCATAATCAAATGGCTCTAGTTGAAATGAGATATTATGAACAACTGATATATTAATTAAGAATATTATAATGATTACATTGAAGTTGGAGATATACTATTCTAGAGAGATAAAGCATGGAATAAATATAATCTAGAAGCAAGTAGAAACTTAATAAAAATATTTTATTTCTATTTTATGGACATCTTCAATAACTACAATATAAGAAGGACAGATCCTATTCTAGAAATGAAAACCATGAAGAACTAATGTACTTTTTAGAGAATAAAATGAACAAGTCTAATTCTAAAATCAATCTAAATTAGAATAAGGTAGATCAATGAGGAATGCAATTGACAAGTTCTAAAGCAGTAACTGATTAAGAAATCAGAGAAAAAAGAAACACAACTCACAAAAAAAACTAAAGAAAAAAGGAATGAAAGCTAACAAAGATTAATGGATACTTTATGTGATTTGGAATAAGGTCCTAATTATATATGACTTATTAATTGAGTACAGAAAATAACACAATTTGAAAACTAAGAAAATTGAGCTCTGAACAAGTATAAAACAAAATAGGAAATATGAAAGTTTGAACAACAGTCCTGATGACCGTATAGAATGACAGTCCGAATGACATTACAGATAGAAAAAAACAATGTAAATTGCGAAATAAACAACCTAAATGATCATGACTAGCTGGTTTGTGCATATGAGGTTATAATGCAGGAAAAAATATTAATTGACCTATTTGGCCATTGAAATAATAGAAGAACAACTATATTAAACTACGTCTAAAGGAAGAAATTAATTCCTATTTTGTAATAAAAAAAATAAGAGATGGTTACAATTAATCTACAGCTACAGAAGCATCTACAGAATTGAACCTAACTATGAACAAAACCTAAAATATTAAACTGATTAAACTCTGGCTAATTACATATATGAAATTGGATAAAAAAACTGAAAGAAAGACTGTAAATAAATATGCGCGATCGTTCACTTTCAATCCTAGAAATATAAACTATAATAGCACTCACATAAATTGAATGAGAAACAAACAACACACATTATAGGTGACTGAGTAACATCAAATTACAGGACGCCAAATTACATACAGAAACTGGAAATGCCAACTACTTATCTGCAAAAAGGGAATAACGAAAATACACAAATGGAGACCTCTGGTTATTGAGGGGCCCTTCTTAGCAATTAGGGGTGGCATTTAGATCAATCAATCACTCATGAAACAGAGATATCAATTCATAGCTGAAAATATAATTTAACTGAAATAGAGTTTACAAAGTTTCTATCCAACGACGACGACTACTAGCTAACTTTTGATTCTCGTCCAGTGATGGATTTTATAGTTTTACAATGGAGAGGAGCAGTTTGACCCTTTTAGTGGTCAACTACTCTAAAAATAGACAGTTTTAACTGCTAATCAAATGATTACATAACTGTTCACGACAGTGCACAGGTCATTCTCCTCGTTTCATGGCGTTGACTCTCCTCATGCCCACAACTATGGCATTGATGTTCGTTGACATGGGCAGAGAGTGTGGTGTCGGGCTAAGAGGATAGGATCCCAAGTCTTCTAGAGAAGGGACTCTTGCACCAGGAGGACACATGGCCAACAAAATCATGAAACCATTTTGTACTGTTAACTCTTCGGAATATTCCAACTAACAGAGCCGTGGGTTGATCGGAGGGTTTGGCATGAATGCGTGTCCAAGTGGAGGTTTGTTTGGAAATCAAATCATACAAAACAAACCTTTATATCAAGCATGTTTACAAATGTCACATAATTATCAATAAAACCATGAAATAATGAAATTTAATCAAGACTTGTATATTATTCAAATATATGCATACATGTGTTTAGTTGATAGTCTGAATGGAAAGAAATATGCCAAAAAGTGACAAAAGGTAATGTCAATGGAGAAAATAATCAACCAAAAATGATGACAAAATTGGGATCAAAACTCCCCCAAATCAAAGAGATGACAGGTCCCACTGAGAAAAAACAAAAACAAAGTTAGGGAGAAGGATGAGCTGTGGTAGTAGCTACCTTCGACTTAGCAAAGGAAAAGGGAAATTTGAATTTCAACTTCCTATCTTGTGCCTTCAAAACTTTGTTCCTCTCCTATCGAGAGTCACGCAAAGAATTTATGGCCTTATTGAGCTCTTCAATAGTCTTAACTTGAAGGCATAGATCCTTTTTTTCCTGACGAAGATTAGCAATCATCTCAGCATATCTTTTACTTTTGCTTGCCGATTGTGCTAATTATTGAGTCAGTTGATTGATTGTTTGCTACTTTGAATTAAATGTCTCTGTAGGGCACTTGGAATCATGAGAGGGACTCAATTCTCTAGATCTTGTTTCAATTTCGATAGTAGGGACTTGCTCCTCAGGATTCATGCCTTGAGAAGATGGAGAAGTGGGCTTAAGAGCAGAGGTTTTGAGCAACTCGGTCAAGATGCTAGCCAGTGTAAACAAGGGCAAGCAGAAATGGTTTCATCCACCTTAACCACACTATCTAGATGATTGGGCTGAGGGGTAGGCTGAACGATGGTCTTAACGAGATTTTCCTTCTTGTTCTTGGCTCGAACCCACGGAAAAGGTAGAAATTCAGCGACCACAGGGTTAACAGAGGTGGGTGAATGGTCATGTAGACTTGCTTCTGAAGTATCTTTATCAATATGCACTACTTTAGCGCGTTTCTTTTCTTTGGGAGGGGTATGGATAGGTTCACGGTCATGAGTGTGCCGATGGAGCTTTCAAACATTTAAATGAGGGTTCAAGACTTTAAACACAAAATTTTCCCAAGTCTGGTTCCTCTCCTTCAACTGATGCATGATCAAGAGCTTGATAAGAATATGGTGATATAGAATACCCATAGGATTGAGTGTAATTTTCATGACTTGGTTTGACATATTTTCCAAGATCTTAAGGAAATAGAATGGAAAATAAAGGAACTTCTGATTGACAAAATGTGCCAATAATTGGAAATGGCAAGATTTAAACACAGTGAAATTACCGTTGTAAGTGATGAGGTGAATGATAATGGCTAAAGGATTAAGGTATTATTTATTAAACCATTCTCTATGAAATCCTTTCATACCTGCAACATGTTGATATTCCAGCTTAAGAGAGAAATCATGGGACGAACGAGGAAGAAACAGATGTTTGTTCCATTGAGTACCTTCTCTTGGGAGCTTGGTAGTGACTGCAATGATCTCTTCGGTCACTGTAAAGGTGAGGTATCCAAACCTATCCATCTTACCATCGAACCCTTTTGTGAATAATAGTGAAATATCCTCATCGTATCCCTGTAAAAGGTGGAGGAACAGGTTCCATCCCGCTCGAAAGAAGATCTCATGGCATTCTTGGAACTCTGGAATTTGGAACAAGTCCTGATAACTCACAGGCTTGAGTCGATTAGGAATTATTTAAGCAAGGGAAAAAATGCAGGGGATTTGCAGAGGATAGAACAGAAATGGTGTTTGGATGGCTCCGTGAAGACAAAGGTAGGTATGGATGAGGGTAAGAATCATGAGTTTAAAACACAATCTACTTAGGCATCTGAATGATCATGAAATCATGGTTTCACATGCTTGAGATATCACACTATGGTTCAATACTTTGAATCGTGTTCCCTATTAATTATTTCATATGGTTATGGGTGATTCAACCATGTCCAAAGTAAACTTTGTATAGGTTGAATGAATTATTCACTATAGAATTTATAAAATGCATTTAAAAACCATAATGACTTGGATTAATAGAATGATAGAGAACCTAGACATTTCTGCATATGACTTAATGAGAGGGTAAGGGTAATAATGGTTGAAAAGATCCTAAAATCATATCATATCAACATGGGGTTCAATGATTCATTGGATGAGGTCGAGATGAATCCTAATGAAATCGTAATAATTTTATTAGCATAAGAATAAGATCTAATAGTCATGGGTGAGGTTTAGTAGATAAAACTCTTTTCCCATAATTAAAACTTAAAAATTTAACACCTTGACATATTTAGTCATGATGCTACAATGTTATGGTTCATTCGGGTCATCATTTGGAATTCCATTCGGACCATCCTTTGACCCTTCCTATGATCTTCCATATGGACCCTCTGTATAAAAATGCACTTTGCTGGATCTGACTGCTGCTAATTATGCTGTAAATTTTCCTAGGCTTCCAGCACACAACAAAATGATGTAAACCATCTTTATTGAACCTTAGCTACGCTCTTCTTTATTCATCAACGATTAGCACACTCTTTCAGTACTTGCATTATCCTGAAAACACCTATGATTTTGTCAGAGATAATGGATTCTTTTCATAAATAATCAGAAATTAAGGACATTATAACCTTCCCCCAAACCAAAAGTATGGTGTGTCCTCAAGCCATCAAAGAAAAACTGATTGATTTCCAAATAGTTTAACAAATAATTCTAAAATGTTGTTATCATTTTCATAAAAAAAAAGAAATACTAACTAGTAAATGGAGATGATTCAGATGTATACATTCATCAGAAAATATCAGTCCTTAGGAATACCATATGAATAATGATAGTATAACTGATGGGAAAATTCCATAGTAAAAACCAGTCATATTAGACTCATTTTAAAGATTTCTTGTCATCTGAAGAATATATAGGAAGTTCACCCAGGATTTTCTGAGATTGACAAAGTTATGGGTGCCATTTCTAGGACAATCATATCCTAGGTATTATTTGAATTAGATGACAGGGTCCAAGCCCAACTTACAGCCATTCTCTAATGATAGTGTAAATAATTGGCCTAAATATGTATTTCATATACTTAAGTTTTTTTCAGATGAGTCATGTGTATAGTAATGCATTAACCAGATATCCTTTACCCAATATTGTCCTGCTTCTAGTAGGACTCTTAAGTACCCCAGTGGGTTTATCTTGGTACCATGCAAGCATAGCCCCGCTGTCAGCGAGCCTGTTTAGTACCCTGACAATTTTACTTGCATTTACAAAGCTTCCTTGTTTGAGATGTTACTTATCATGGACCCGTTGCCAGGGATCCTATTTAGTACCCCAGTGGGCTTGATTCGTACAATAATTTTAGTATATTGAAGCCAGTTGTTACTAGAGCATGTTAAGCCTGCTAAACACATAATTCAAATTTATAGCGAACCTTATGAGTAAATTTATTATTTTTTCTCTTTTTTTTATAATAGCCTAAATTATGGATCAAAGTCAAAAGAGAATAACTTAAAGCTATTCTTTGACCTCAACCTATCTTCTTTATAAAAGATCAGTAATGTTTCCCACAAGTATAAATTTCACTTAATCTAGGGTTACCTCCAAAAAAATGCTTAAGAGACAAGTGTTGGTAATGAGTCTGGGATGAACTAGTAGTCCATAGGTGTAACTTAGAACTTTTAAAACCATGATGATTAGAGTAGGTCTTAAGCAACTGTTATAATGATAAATTAGAAATGTGCATGCCTAAATCAAATACAATAAAAGCATAAGGAATCATAAAAGAAAGTGGGTAGGAATTATATAAAGAATATTTTAATCTTTCATTGTAAATTTCAGTTTGCAATAAACGAAAAGGAGTTAGGATGTATTATGAGTTCTTAGAGAACTTCCCTTTCCAAGTGATATTTCATGAGATGATTATAAAGATAAGGTTCTTGTAATCAAACTACAAAACCACTTGTTATATTATTCAAATTTATTCCCAACAAAAACATATGTACAGAGGAAAAATTCATATAAAATTTATCAAAATTTAGACAAAGGGGAAGAGTCTTCCTGTTTTATTTTGACAAAATTCCATAAGCTGATTATAAAATTGAATTCCCTATATAAATGCAGTCGACTTGTTTAGAAATGAATTTTATTTATTTGAAGAAACAAAGATATATTTACATATATACATGAAGACAACCCAAAATAATTTAAGAATCGGGAGGAGGAGGAATGACTTCCTCTTCAACCAGCTCCATACCCTTTTGTTGTAAGACATTTTGCACAAAATATTGTTTAGATATTGGTTGATGGTAAAGTCTAAGTCTATGTCCATTCACGACAAAGTAAGTTTGTGAACCATCAATTGTATTAATTTATACTGACCCATTATTGAAGTTTGTAACTACCTCATATTGACCGATACAATGGGTAGTTCATTTTCCTTAGAAATTTGTATACCGTGATTCGAATAATAATGCCCAATCCCTAGTGTTAAACTAATTTTGTTTAATAAATTTGTCATGCCATGTTTTCCGTTGATTTTGTATTAACATTGTTATTTGGAGTGCATCTTGTCTAATCTCATCTAACACATTAATCTGTAAAACCCGTTGTTTCTGTGCCTCTTCTAAATCCATGCCTAATTGTACATCCATACAAAAAAATTTAACTTGGAATTCAATACGTAAAAGGGCTTGTTTCCCATATACTAACTCATAGGGTGTAGGTCCAGTACTGTTTCTCTGAATTTATTCTATAGGCCTGCAAGGCCTCTGGGAGTCTATCTTCCTAGTCATTATGATCTAGCTGAATAGTTTTGGTTAAGATAGCTTCCAATACCTTATTGGTTGACTCCACCTAGCCATTATCCTGTGAGTGGTAAGGTTAGGACTTGCAATGTTCGATGCCATACTTCGTGGTAAGTTCTTTCATCAATTTGGAAGTGAATTGGGAACCTTGGTCAGTGAAAATTTCCCTAGGCACACCAAATTGAGTAAATACTTCTTCATATATAAATTCTACCACAGATTTATCTCTGGCTTGAAACAAAGATTTAACTTCTACCCATTTGGTGACATAGTCACTGCAAACTAGGATATAGTTCTTTTTGCGGGACATGGGAGAAATTGGTCCTACAAAATCAAGAGCCCATTTCTCGAAAGGATCAATCATGTCCTGAGTTTGTAAGGGCATCTCATCAGATGACATAGGTCTACCCATTCTTCGGCAATTGTCACATCCTTTAACACACCTAGAAGCATCCTTAAAAAATCTTGGCCATTAATACCCAGAATGCAAAACTTCATATGATGTCTGCTTGTCAAAAAAATGTCCTCCACATGGCCCATCATGGCATGCATGGAGGATTTATGTCATCTCATCCTCCCTTACGCATCGTCTGATAATATTATCTGGGTCGATAAGAAAAAGCTCATTATCAACCCAAGAGTAATTAGAACTATGGACTATAATTTGACATTTTTCATGTCGGGACAAGTGGTTTGGTAAGTTCCAATTGCTAAATAGTTAGCGATGTATACAAACCAAGGAGTTTGAACAGACACAACAAATAGATGTTTGTCATGGAAATCATCATCAATGGGTTTAGCACCGTCATCGTGTTGGATGTAAGAGAGGAAATCTTCTACTAAATTCTCTCTACCAGGTCAATCAACGACGATGACGTTAAATTCTTGTAATAGAAGAATTCACTGGGTCACCCTACCATTGGTAATTGGTTTATTGATTAAAAATATAATGGCATAGTGGTCCATATGCACAAAAAATTCATATCCTATAATGTAATGGCAAAATTTGTTTATCGCATAGACTACTGCCAAAAATTATTTTTTAGTAACAGTGTAAATTATCTCGGCAGGAGTCAATATTTTGCTAAAAAAGTAGATGGAATAAGAATCTTGGCTTTCCTTTTGACCTAGGACACCTCCTATGGCCATGTCAAAAGAATCAATGGATATATGGAAGGGAAGGGACTAATCAGGACCCATAAGTATTGGTTCCACTGATAACTTATCCTTTAAGACCTCAAAAGCACTTTGACAGGATTCATTCCATTGGAATTATACATCTCTTGTAAGAAGCTTAAACATCAGTGCATCTATTTTAGTACAATTTTCAATAAAACGTCGGTAGTAGCCTGCATGGCCAAGAAACCTCCTTACCTCCTTTTGAGTTTTTGGAGAAGGAATATTAATGATTACTTCTATTTTAGAAGGGTCTACCTTGATCCCTTATGAAGAGACATGATTCCATAAGACTATATCTTCTGTTAATAGCATTTTACACTTTTCATGGCTAAGGGATAGGTTTGTCTCTTGACATCGGATAAGGAACTTATCAATGTTATCAAGAGCCTCCTAAAAGGTATTACCATAGGCCATAAAATCATCCATGTACACTTCTACACAGTCATTTATAAGATCAGAAAAATTTCCTAAGACTGCACACTAAAAAGTGGCAGGTGTGTTACATAGGCCGAATGTAAAAACTCTATATGCATATGTCCCCTAGGGGAAAGTAAAAGTAGTATTATCCTGATCCTTGGGTGCTATCAATATCTGATCGTATCCACTATACCCATCGAGAAAAGAAAAGTATTGTACTGGATAGGGTATCTAGCACTTGGTCGATAAAGGGCAAGGGAAAATAATCCTTAAGTGTAACCTTATTCAATTCTCGGAAGTCAGCACAAATACACCATTTCCCTGTCACTTTCTTTGGGACTACCACTAGAGGAGACACCCATTTACTGTTTGAAATTGGGTAGATGAAACTAGCATTGAGAAGTGTTTGTAATTCATCTTTAACTATATCTTTCAAAGTAGGATTCATCCTCCTTAGAGGCTGTCTTATAGGGGATATACCCTTCATATCATTGTACTCCCATACAAATGCTCCATCTTGAATTCTAAGCACCTTTAGCAACTCCTCTTGTTGGTTTTCACTTAACCCTGCATTTATGTGTAGAAATTTTCCAGGGCCGACCTCACAAGGTATGGTGTAAGAACCTATATGCTCCTCAATTGAAAAAACACATGGTGTATCCACAAATGTTGAGAGGGCCAAATTTTCCTGAAACTCATCTCCAAAAATTTGATTGAAATGAGCAAAAGGATGAGGGAAATCTATACAAGTTGTTGAAGAAACAAATTGGTTTAACACATTCTCAGTAGTCTGCTCTTGAAGTGACCAGGAGTAGTCACTAGGAGGGACAAGGTCTTCAAAATACTCATCCCCAAAATAACAATCTAACCACCACAATTTTTCAGTTACTAGTTGTGTTGGGGTGTATAAAACAAGTCTTTGTGTAGACAACCCGTTAGAAATGGTCATCTCCCCATCCCTACATCCTATAAAGGCATTAGCAGTGGCTAGCCATGGTCTCCCAAGGATAATAGGATTTCCTTTAGAATGATCCTCAGATTCTACAACCATAAAGTCAGTGACGTATTCCCATGAAGCCAATGATACAATAATATCATCCAACACTCCAGTAGGTTTTACCATGGTACGGTCTGCTAGTTCTAGGATTGAAAGGGTAGGTCAAAGAAACTATCCTGACTTTAAAACTTCTAAATCTGTGGTGGTCATCATATTAATAGCATATCCTAGATCAATAAGTGTATTTTCTATGGAAATGTTATTTTAAATAACTGTTACTATTGGGCTCCCTGGATTTGTGTATTTTGCAATTCTAGACTGGTCTATCATACATTTAGACATCTCTCCTATAACATGAATTGTAGGGGGGTCTTTCTATTTCTTACTGTTATACTCAAATCCTATCACCACCATGTGATTAGACCCTTGACTTACATATTTTCCCTTAATCCCAGCATCTAGAGTGGAAACCCATGTTGTTTGTCAATCTTACATAAAAATACTCAGCACCACGCTTTTCCCATTAACCATGAGTGGTAGCTTGCTCGCACCACCTGTATCTTGTTTACCATAAGCGGTGCCATAGCATATGGCCTTTGGTCCATAAGCATTTCTAACCTAAATCACTCTGTCATAAGAGGAGAAAAGTGGTACCCTGGGTAAAATGGGAAAAAGAGAAGTTTCTCAAGGCTTCTAGATCATGAGCCTCATGTCCTCTCTTATCCCTAATATTGTGGGTCAGTTGAGCTCGAGATCCCCCATCATAGGATCTTAGAGGCCACTTCATCCACAAATCTCTCAACCATCCCTATCCATTGAGCCTTATAAATACAAGCTCATGTCCATGGTTGAGGGGGAGAAATTTAGAGGTATTGTTATGTTGTTGGATTGACCACTTGGCCCAGGCCATTTGAGAGCATAGAGAGCAAATTTGGAGCTTATGGGGATGAAATTTTTGGTTTCATGGAGTTTCATGTCGACACTAAGGCTTAATTGGTCGTAAATTTCTCCATTCATCTTAATGCAAAGCTGATTTTTGTCCCACATTACTGTTGTTTTGATTTCACATGTAAATGTTGTTGGATTCCTTAGTCACTGACATGGATATGTAGATTATGTTCTAGTAGCTTTCATGTGTTTGTGTGTTTGATCTGATTGCAGGTACATAGGTTCACTATCGATCCAGCATTCCAGGTGTCTATGACATCCAGGGAGGGTCTTCATCCTTTGTCGTTCACTCATTTGTTTTAGATCTGAACCATTCAGACCAGAGGAACAACTTCCGTCCGTAGAAGGTGAAATATTCCTACTTCCAAATTTGGTGACTCCACTAGGGAAGTTATATGTATCAGTTGATCTAATATTCCTTGGTTCTTCAACTCTTGTCCGAATCTAGGCTCCATCTCCAACTCTCTTCAGTCAGATTTGTTATCTGACTCAGTGGATTTTGGTTTGAAACTTCTACATCTGTCTAGATCTGAATTATTTCGACCTTTTATGCTCTCTTGTATTCTCAATCTATCAGGTTTTACCTTGATTTGATATTTTTATGAATTGATCTGTCTTTCTCCTTTCTGTTTTGGATTTATACAGGGAACCGCACTTATGCAGTTGGTGAGAAGTGGTGCCACCACCTGAACCTAGTTAGCAGCACGCGGTGCCACTGTTCGAACCTAGTTAGCATCATGCAGTGCCACCGCTTGAGTCATGTTGGAGAGAAGCGGTGATGGTCCAGAACTACTTTGTCAAGACCCCTGTAGCATGGTGCTAGGTAGGCATCATTCCAAGACCTCTTTTTAATCATATTTTGAAAAAACTTTGAGTTGATTTGCTTTCATCCCTGCACTATCAAGCTTGTGTATTAGAATCTGATGCTTGTGGTTTGAAATTTTATGGTTAAAGATTGGTTTGATTAAAAAATTTAAAAGCTAGGTTAGGCTTATTGATTATTTATTCACTTTTGTGCTTGTTGGTTGTGATTGTGAAAGGACTTCTTGTTTTTTGAAAATCTTAGGGTGTTAGAAAGATCTATTTTCATTTCTATTACATAGACTGTTATCAACCCAAATGGCATTTCTCCGTCCAAGTGCTGATAATTCATTATGTTGGCACACAAAAGGACATTTTAGGATTGAAGTTTGCCAAAACAGTGTAGATGGGCATGACATGAGATGCATTTATCCTTCAACCAGCTTGCCATTTTATTTCTCTAAGTATGGATTGGCATATGCGACTATCTCCATTTAAACTCACTTACATATGTGACTATCCTCATTGACAACTCACGTACTATACATGACTATCTCCATTACAACCTGCATACAGATCTGTACGCAGGTTTCCAAAAGGAAACTTGTGTGTCATATGCAGGTTGCTTATATTAATAGTCGCATACACCTCCATTCGACATTAAAAAATATAAATCACAATTAATGGAGATTATTTGAGCCCTAATCATTAACCATGTCAACTGTCTCAAGAGTCCTCAACCTTCAAAACTGCTCTATTTCCCAAAGTATAAATAGAGGCGTTGGGGAGGGAATTAATCAATGAATTTTGGAGAGCAAAGTTATGTTGGTGGTGTATCTTCAGAAGTCTTGAAGCAATAGAACTCAGAGTCCTTTGGTTGTAGAGGAGTCCTTGTCTCAAGCGTTGGGTTGTACACTTATCTCATTCACTGATTGTTAATAAAGAGAATTCTTCTTCCAACATTGTGTTGAGTCTCTTTCATGTATTATGGTTTGATGAATATATTTTATTAAGCACTATATATGTTGTTTATCTAACCTGTTATATATACATGTATAAGATTGTACTTGGAGAATTTTCTCTTCGCAGGTGAAGGAGGTGCATCCCTGAAAGCTTTGGAGAGAAGCAGAGTAGAAGAAGATAAAGCTGGATCAACCATCGGTAATCCGGTGAGTCCAATATTTATTACTATTTCCTTTCTGCATTTAACTAAAGCTAATTGTCTACAAGTTTTAGAAGTAATTTGGTAACCCCAGACCCTAGGTTATAAGTGTCACATGCCCCAATTTTGCAAAAAACAATATTATCTTATTGATTTTATTTAAAGACAATATGTTAAATTTTATGCTAAGTTGTAATTTATGACTCAGCAAAGTCAAGGATATTTAATGTAATTCTAAATATTTTAATTATAAATAAATAAAGGTGGAGACAACAGCTTAGGAGAGTTGTTAAAAGAGTGTTTACTGGTCAAATTGGTGGAGGATACTGGGTGGAGAGAAAACAGACATGTGGAAGCATCCTCAAACCACTTCCAATTGTTGTAGGTGGCAACCTCCCTACATTTGGGTTCATGATCCCCCAAGAAAGTGGGATCAGAGCAGGTGGCTCAATTAATGAAAACTGACCCAAAAGACCCAGGCAATCTTTATAAAAAATCCCATTGAAGAGAGCTGTGGCTGCTCATTCTAGAGAAGTGATCATTTAGGTGAATATACTTCAGAGAAATTCAATGGAAAGGGAATTTGTGGAAAGAGCTTGAGGGGTTAACTGCTAAGTGATCTAGTGCAGCTTTTCAGCTGGAGGATCTTACTGCTAAGTGAAGAGTGTTTTCTAAGTCATTGGACTATTCTATTGTTTGCATGCTTCACCAGTTATCAGCCAAGAAGACTAGGAGCAGGCTAGGGGGTTCTGAGGAAGTGTTGTTTGAGCACTCTCCAGGAGTTTGGTAGGCAGGAACGACCTCCTAACACTGTTGTTGTCCATCTTAATCTGGTTCTACAATCTCTTGTTTACTGTGTTAGATAGTTAAATGTGAATCTAACTGTTATATAAATGTTAAATATTTAGTTGTAGAATGATATAGTTAGTAATCTTTTAGATTATTGAAGGAATGAATATGAAATAGATGGAAAATAATTTTAGTCTGTGTTTTTCCACGTCTGGAAGGACCAGACCATACTCTAGCATAGACAACGCATTTAAAGTAGATGAAGGAAATGATAAGAGACTGAAATGATTAGATATGTTATTCATTTCATAATAGAAAAGTATTTTATTGTAGTATGTAGGTTATTAACAAAAAGACCAATAACCTGGTTATCTATGTTGTTTGTTTATGTAAATATACTGATAATGAAATAGCAGTATTCCATTACAGTAAGAAGAATTATTATGTTAAGAAAATACCCTAGTAAATAAGATGTTATGTTTATACACAGTACATTATTCTTTTATTTCAAATTAAAATATGCAGGAGGGTAAGCTGTGTCATGTTGTATATATATATATTTTCCTGTGTTTATTTAATAACCAAGTTGCATAGGCAGTATAAGAAACACAGTTAAAGTAATTTGTTTACATTCAATTCAATAAAGCTAAAACTCCTATTCATATAGTTTATATACTTATAATATTAACTAAACTAAGACTAACAGTTACTATTAACCAAGGAGAGTAATATAAAAGGTACTTTATCAAGAAGAAACTTATTTAGGAATCTAGCTTTATCTTTCAAATAACACTAGTAAAATTCTTTCTATCATTTCAGGTGATAAAAACCATAAGAATATGATAATAACCAGTATAAAAATAAATATATATATCTAAGTAAATAACTGTTCCATAACAGGTTTATACCTGCAAGAATAACTACAGGGTCGAAACCCTATATTAAATTTATTGTTTTAAATAAAAATATTTAAGTTATAATTCTATTATTGGGAACATTATCAATAAACAAATTGAACTATTGTAGACTGGTTACAGTCTTCATAACAAATATATATAAATAGATACAAATTTAAGAAATCTCATTACACACTCGTAATAATATCAAATTAAAACAATATTATTACAAGTACTAGAACCTATTGAATAAATTAAAAGAATTATTTAAACTAGGGTTTTAATCGGGAAACCCTATCTCGTATTCCAGAGCCAACAAATAAATAAATATTATGACACAGTTACATTTATAGTTTTAAATAAATAACCACATTATACACACAAAATGTAATACACCGTAAATTTATTGCTTCACAGTCAAATAGGGTAAAACCCTACTTACACAGAGTCACAAAATAACATTACTGTAAACCGAGTATGAGCTCGAAGAAGTTTAAAAAAAAGAAGAAGCCATTGCATTACATTAACGAGCTGTAAGGCCAAAATTTCAAACCAAATACAACACCCAGGTCACGGCCGAGTTTGTCCATTGACGAAGCGAGGGTTTGTACACAGGATAAAATCAACATTAACTTATAAAAAGAAAACTGGGTAGATAATGGTAGAGTTGTACAATCCCCTAAGCTCAGGGTTACACCCTCGACAACCCTGTTACAAGCAGGGAAAGAACCAAAACGTTAAAGCACAAGGCTTACCGGATTGAAGCCACGGCCTTTGAAGACAGCCAACATCATCTTCTTCACAGTTCGCAAGTGAAGTCTCGGGCTCCTGTAAAGTGAGCACAGCACTGTGTTAATTCGAAATTCCTTTATAAAAATAACCTAACTATAAACAATCTTAACTGAGAGTTATTTTTTATTATTATTGGAACAAAAAACTAAAATTTACCTTAATAACGAAAACGAGCAGTCTAGAGGTGACACTGTCACAAACGACAATCTGCATTCAAAATCCCAAACCCTACGACAACGAAGGAGCACACTAACATTAGCAAAGCCTCAATTTCACACAGAAGTGACAGGCCTTGAAAGAAAGGAAAAATGGAGTCACAGACAGGCCATAAACCAAATGCAATCGAAAACAACAAACTCTTGCAGAGTAAAACCTTGAGATACAAAGGAATGGCAACAAGACCGAACCACGGTGGCTACAACAATGTTAAAATCAAGCATCGGAGCAAGACAGAGTAGTGACAATACTCACAGCCGCCATGAGGCCTTGCAGAACAGCTCAAAGGCCAACGTGAACATCAGAGAGAAATGAAAAACGTTTAGGGTTACAAGATTTTTTTACAACCAATGCATGGCCAAGAGGTGACCACATGCCCTCAATAATTCAACCATGTATGGGTCAAGTTCCGTAGTTCACCTGCGAGCAAATGATTCCAATTATTTAAACAATGGTCAAATATCAAACTTGCAAAAGCTATGATGTTGCATATATGAAATATTACATCGTAAATCATTGTGTTTCTTATCAACTCGATGCATGGATTATGGTATATGCCTAGTTATTATCCCATCACTAATCTTGAATCAATTATTTCGTAATGTTGCTAGTCCGATTTGGGCGTTATGTTAAAACCATAATTTATCAACATTGACCCTAGCAAAGTGGAATAACTTTTCGATGTGTAGAAAAATTAAAAGATAAATTGTATAGAACCTTCAAACTAACTATAGACTAGTATGTTTATAAACATAATGGTTTATGCTCATTTATAACCCTTTTGAAATCGACAATTCGAACGGTAAATAATTATATAGTGAAGAGTATAGAAAAAGCATATATTCATGAATTCTTTTACATAGTTTAACTTTGGTTTACACTTGCTTAGAACCCTTCGAACTTTTATAGTTGTTTATGCTTGTAACACAATGTTAGATATGCTTGGCTTGAAAAAAAAACTTATCACTCTTAAACGAATCAGCTCGGGGTAGTTGAATGGCTTAGCATAAGAATTATCAACATGGCTATTATCAAGTTCATTGGTGTTTAAAAACTTCCATAAACACTAGGTCCTTCACAACTTCACAATGCTGGAAGTCTACCTTTTGTGTATATTAAAGTAGTTAGTTTTGTAAGTTTACAAAATAATCTGTGTTTCTTATAAGGTAAAAACTCAATCTATCTTCTTAGCAAATGTAGACATGACTTTAAATAAGAAAAGTTTTATAGTAATAATAATAATTACAATGGAGTAACCTTACCCAAGTCTATAATCATTGGGACAATATGGATTGTTTTAGATTAAAGAAGTAAAGGAAAACAGTTTTTTTTGGTGAAACGATGCAGTTGTTTTTACACTAAATACACTTATAATAACCAGAAGTGTTACATGCTATAAGCTTCCTTACAAAATGAAAGTATCTATCAGCTTGATACTCAAGTACATATTGTGATAATATATACAATACAATAGTACATGCAGTACGACTTTGACAAGGAATCTAATAACCAGTTAGGGAGAAACAGAATTGTACATATAAATAATAGGTTAATACTTACCATAACTAGTAAGTTAAAAATGGAATCACAATTTATATTCTAATGAGAATCTTACTATCAGTATTGATAGAATCTCTTCCATGTATAAAAACCAATAGTACAATAAGTATATCATTGCAGAATATGCATAACAAAGTAGAAGTTACTATGTAACAAAGATTACAAGTTTAGAGACACAACAAGTGTTTTTACTGTCGTTAAGTTCGATAAAAAAAGGAACTCATTTATTGGAACATTGGCTTACAAGAAAAACTGGAGAAAACAAACTACTTTACCTCATGGAAGTTGCTTGGAATTTATCAGCTTATTTACTAAGATTATTATTTGCAAATAGAAACACTTCTTGATACTTTATGATTTTAAAACGTTTACTTGTTTGAACATACCTGTAAACCTGTAAGAACTAGTAATCTTTCTGCATTAGCATAAATGCTAAGTAAGCCCAGGATTCAAAGTTAGATTCCACCTACTTGCTAATAAGAAGACTCATCAGTAAACTGAAATAAAACAAAGCGCAAGTAAACCTTATTATGTTACGAAAAGGAAGCTGCCTTAGTTATCATAATTTGAAAATATGTAATACTAATCATTGGAATGTTTCTTTTTATTCTAACCATTAGCTGTTAGTAAACCACAGATTCAGCATTTCATGTTATCTCAAAATTTTAAATTTTTGTGAAAATTTGGGGTTTTGACATGCGGTATCAGAGCACAAGGTTCAAACACTAGGCCTTGATGAATCCCAACTAGCTTTTATGAAACAATGACTTGAATTATTATGCTGATGTAGTTTCTTTTAAATGTTATTCAACAGAGAAATTGTTTCTGAAGCTTAACAAACATGTATGGAAAGGATGGAAGAATATGCAAAGGAGGAATCTCCATTTACTTAACCAGAAAAATTACCAAGAGATCCTATACCAGAAGATTTAACCACCAATTCCTCAAAACGGTCACAAATAGTAAAAGACCTAAAATCTGAAATGGAATCTGTAAAATGAGATAATGAAAGGATTCTGAGGGCTCGGGAGGAGATGAATCAAATCCTAACAAAAAGGTTTCAAACTGAGGGTAGGGGTAGAAGAATTGAATCAGAAAATACAAGTCATCAACGTAAATTTAAAAAGATGAAACATACTAAAAATGAAAGCAGTTCATCTTCAGAAGTGTTTGGTGAACAACATATTTTGCATTCTACTAGTGATAGTAGTGGTGACAATCATTACACTAAAAAGAGGAAATACAAACCATATGAGGAAATTTCTGGGGAATTCAAAAAGATAAAACCACCAACATTTAATGGAGAGACTGAGAAGGGGGAGGAAGCAGAATCTTGGTTATCTAGGATGAAGAGGTACTTCCAGATATATAACTATTCTAACCAACTAAAGGCTAGAATGGCTATCTACAATCTCTCAGGAAAGACTGACATTTGGTGGAAAGACTTGAAGGGAGTTAAGGGAATAAAGGAGAAGAATGTAAATTGGAGTACCTTTAAGAGGTACTTTATAAAGAAATTTATGTCTGAGCAATACTATGAAGAGAGAGCAAAAGAATTTTATGAGCTTAAATTAGGATCAATGACAATGAAAGATCTGAATAGCAAGTTTTTAAGTCTACTTAGGTATGTGCCATACCTTGTAGATGAGAAACCAAAGGTACAATGATTCCTCAGTTGTCTACCTTATCATATTAAGGACGGGATTGAGTATGACAATCCAAAGACTTTGGAAGAAGCCATGATGAAAGCCAGCTTCTGTTATGAACAGAATAGGAAGAAGGAAAGCATGGCCAACTGGAAGGCCAAGAAGAATAATAACTAGTATGATCAAAAGAAGAAATAAATTGTGTCAAATAGAAATTCTAAGAACAATAAGGCCAAAAAGTTTCCTAAAAATAATTTTGAAGGAAATAATAATAATACACCAAGCAATCAGAATAATTCTAAGGGTAAATAATTTGCTAATAACCATGGTAATTACACCAAGAACTTTGAGCGCAAAGAACCTATTAAGTGTTGGGAGTGTAATGACCCACACTATGCCTCAGTCTGTCCTAATCGGAAAAAGACTGTCAATAATATTCATACTATACAGGAGGAGATGACTGTTGGAGAATTAGCGAGGACTATGCCCAAAATCAATGCAGCCTTGGAGAATCGACAAGCAGAATATCAAACTTCCATGGTTGAAGTAGAAGGTATGATAAATCAAACCCCTATAACTATTTTCATTGATCCAGGAGCTAGTCCCAGTTATATTTCACCTAAAATGGTAGAAAAATGAAATTTTCTTGTTGAAAAAATTTGAAAATTCTTGGTTGGTTCAGTTAGCCACTGGTGCTAAAAGGAAGGTAACTTGTTTTGTAAAAGAATGTGCAGTAGTTATGGATCATTTTGAAACTGTTGTAAAGATTAATGTATTGCCTCTTGGTTCTTATGATTGACTGATCAGTATGGATTGGTTAGAACAACATAGGGTAATTTTAAATTGTTATGATAAAACCTTTACTTGTTTAAACAGTGATGGAAAACCAGTAAGTGTAAAAGGAATTCCTAGAAAAACCACTATAAGGCTGATCTCTACTCTACATCTTAAGAGGGTTGTTAGCAAGGGTTGCAAAGCTTATGCAGTAACAATAAATGATGAGGAGAATCTAAATAAGATAGACAAATTAAAATTGGAAGACATACCAGTCTTAAGAGAGTATGCTGATGTATTTTCGAAAGAGATTCTGGGACTACCTCTGAAAAGGGAATTGGATTTTACCATTGACCTGGTACCTGGTGCAGTACCTAGCTCAAAGGCCCCTTATCGAATGAACATGCTTGAACTTAATGAATTAAAGTCTCAATTAAAAGAAATAATAGATAAAAAAGCATATTTGACTTAGTGTGTCTCCTTGGGGGGCACCTGTCATCTTCGTTAAGAAAAAGGACGGAACCATGCAGATTTGCATAGATTACTATCAGTTGAATAAGATGACAATTAAAAATCGATACGATACCCATTGCCCCATATAGATGATTTGTTTGATGAACTACATGGAGCCACGATGTTTTCGAAAATAGATTTAAGGTCTGGATATCATCAAGTTAGGATTAAAGATGAAGACATATTTAAGACAGCTTTTAGAACTCGATATGGCCATTACGAGTTTGTCGTCATGCCATTCAGTCTTACTAATGCCCCAGCTATTTTTATGTGTTTAATAAACAACGTTATGCATAAGTATCTAGATAAGTTTGTAGTCGTGTTCATCGACGATATACTAATCTATTCAAAACTGAAGAAGAACATAAAGAACATTTAAAAATTGTTTTGCAAGAGTTATGAGATCATCAACTCTTCGCAAAGTTTAGTAAATGTGATTTCTTCAAGGATAATATTCAGTACTTAGGTCATGTGGTGACCAAGGAAGGGATTTCAGTAGATCCCGAAAAGATAAAGGCAATCTAAGACTGGCCAATTCCTAAGGATGTAATGGATGTTCAATCTTTCATGAGAATTACCGGTTACCACCGGAGGTTTATTGAAGGTTTTTTGAGGATCGTGAATCTGATAACTTACTTGCAGAAGAAAGGAAAGAAGTTTGATTGGAACCAAAAATGTGAGGAAAGCTTTAAAAAGTTAAAAACTTTATTAAGCAATGCACCTATTTTAAGAATAGTTGATCCAAATAAAGAATTTGTAGTGTGCACTGACGCTTGCAATGATGGCTTAGGTGGTGTTCTAACTCAAGAAGGGCATGTTATTGCCTATGATTCAAGAAAATTAAAAATTCATGAAAAGAATTATGCAACTTATGATCTAGAATTGGCAGCTGTTATACATGCTCTAAAGATGTGGTGACATCACCTAATTGGCAGAAAATTTATTTTAATGACTGATAATAAATGATTAAATTATCTGTTAGATCATCGTAATCTAAATTCCAGACAAGCTAAGTGGCTAGCTTTTCTAAGTGAGTATGATTTCAAAATTCAGCACATTAAAGGTAAAGAAAATGAAGTTGCTAATGCATTAAGTAGGAATGCAAGGCTGAATTTTGTAGCAGTTATCAGCACTTATACTACATATTTGGATGAACAGCTTAAAGCAGGAATAGAACAAGATGAAATTTACCAAAAATTACAAGCTAAAACTAAAGAAAATCTAATAGAAAGCTTAAGTAAAGGGTACAGTTTGAATGTAAAATAATTTCTATTGTATAAAGACAGAATGTATGTACCTAACATACCTAAAGTTAAGTTATTAATTCTGAATGAAATTCATAAAAATCCATACTCGAGTCATCCAGGCTATCAAAAGACTATAACTATGTTAAGAAAAGAATATTTTTGGCCAAATATGAAGACTGAAGTAGCAGAATATATCACTAGGTGTTTTGAATGTCAGCAGGTGAAAACAAAACATCAACACCCAGTTGGATTACTTCAGCCATTACCCATTCCTAGCTAGAAATGGGAGATAATTAGTCTCGATTTTGTTACTGGACTGCCTAGAAATCAGAATCTAAATGATTCTATCATGGTAGTGGTCGATAAGTTAAGTAAAGAAGCTCACTTTATACCTGTTAAAACTACATAAAAAGCTACAAACATAGCTGATATATTTCTAAAATAGATTTTCCGACTGCATGGAATACCGAAAGTCATAATCTCAGATAGAGACCCTAAATTTATAGGCAACTTTTCGAAATATATGTTTAAAGGATTAAACACTACATTAAATTTTAGTACTTCATTCCATCCTCAAATAGATGGACAAACTGAAAGAGTAAACCAAGTACTGGAAGATTTATTAAGAATGTATGTAAAAGACCAGCCAGGTAAATGGGAAGATTATTTGCATCTGGTAGAATTTGCTTATAATAATAATTATCAGGCATCAGCCAGATTTAGTCCTTTCAAAATTTTGTATGGAAGGAAATGTAATACTCCTATCTCTTGGAGTAATCCGGTGGATAGATTGGTATTAGGTCTTGAACTATTAAAGGAAATGGAAGAAATTGTAAAGCAGGTACAAGGTAATCTGAAAGTGGCACAGGATTGATAGAAAAGTCAAGCAGACCTTAAAGGAACTCCAAAGGAGTTTCAGGTAGGTCAACATGTGTTCATCAAGGTGAGGCCCAAAAAGAGCTCTCTAAGATTGGGGAGTTGTGCAAAATTAGCACCTTGTTACTGTGGTCCATTTGAAATTCTGTCCAGGATTGGACAAGTAGCTTATCAATTAGCATTACCACCCAATTTAAGAGTACATGATGTTTTTCACATTTCTATATTAAAGAAATATGTTCATGATGCTACTCATGTTGTTAACTGGAATGATGTATAGGTGGAACCAGAAATATATTTTCTGGTGGAACCGGACTGTATCCTCGGGCGGAGGGAGATCACACTTCTGAACCGCACCATTGGACAGGTGAAGATGTAATGGAAGCACCTTAGTCCAGAGGAAGCCACCTGGGAATTGGAAGTAATATGCAGGATGCATATCCAATTCTATTCCAGGGGAATTCTGAGAATGAAGAATAAATAACATTGAGGAAGATGTTATGTTCTAACGGGGTGTGTATGTCACATCCCCCAATTTTTGCAAAAAATTATATTACCTTATTGATTTTATTTAAAGACAATATGTTAAATTTTATGCTAATTTGTAATTTATGACTCAACAGAGTCAAGGATATTTAATGTAATTCTGAATATTTTAATTATAAATAAATAAAGGTGGAGACAACAGCCTAGGAGAGCTATTAAAAGAGTGTTTACTGGTGAAATTGGTGCAGGATACTGGGTGGAGAGAAAACAGACATGTGACAGCATCCTCAAACCAATTCCAACTATTGCAAGTGGAAACCTCCCTACATTTGGGGTCATGATCCCCCAAGAAAGTGGGATCAGAGCAGGTGGCTCAATTAATGACAACTGACCCAAAAGACCTAGGCAATCTTTACAAAAATGCCCATTGAACATAGTTGAGGCTGATCATTCTAGATAAGTGATCATTCATGTGAATGTACTTCAGAGAAATTCAATGGAAAGGGAATTTGTGGAAAGAGTTTGAGGGGTTAACTGCTAAGTGATCTAGTTCAGCTTTTTAGCTGAAGGATCTTACTACTGAGTGTAGAGTGTTTTCTAAGTCATTGGACTAGTCTACTGTTTGCATGCTCCACTAGTTCTCAGCCAAGAAGACCAGGAGCAAGCTCGAGGGTCCTAAGGAAGCGTTGTTTGAGCACTCTCCAGGATTTTGGTAGGGAGGAACGACCTCCTAACACTGTTGTTGTCCATTTTAATCAGGTTCTACAATCTCTTGTTTACTATGTTAGATAGTTAAATGTGAATCTAACTGTTAAATAAATGTTAAATATTTAGTTGTAGAATGATAGAGTTAGTAATATTTTAAATTATTGAAGGAATGAATCTGAAATAGATGGAAAATAATTCTAGTCTGTGTTTTTCCATGTCTGGAAGCACCAGACCGTACTCCAGCATAGACAGAGCATTTAAAGTAGATGAAGGAAATGATAAGAGATTTAAATGATTAGATATGTTATGCATTTCATAAAAGAAAAGTAATTTATTGCAGTATGTAGGTTATTAACAAAAAGACCAATAACCTGGTTATCTATGTTCTTTGTTTATGTAAATATACTAATAATGAAATAGCAGTATTCCATTACAGTGAGAAGAATTATTATGTTAAGAAAATACCCTAGTAGATAAGATGTTATGTTTATACACAATACATTATTCTTTTATTTCAAATTAAAATATGTAGGAGGGTAAGCTGCGTCATGTTGTATATATATATTTTCCTGTGTTTATTTAATAACCAAGTTGCATAGGAAGTAGAAGAAACACAGTTAAAGTACTTTGTTTACATTCTGTTCAATAAAGATAAAACTACTATTCATATAGTTTATATACTCATAATATTAACTAAACTAAGACTAACATTTACTATTAACCAAGGAGAGTAATATGAAAAGTATTTTATCAAGAAGAAACTTATTTAGGAATCTAGGTTTATCTTTCAAATAACACTAGTAAAATTCTTTCTATCATTTTAGTAGATAAAAACCATAAGAATACGATAATAACCAGTATAAAAATAAATATATATATCTAAGTAAAGAACTATTCCATAACAGGTTTATACTTGCAAGAATAAATACAGGGTCGAAACCCTATATTAAATCTATTGTTTTAAATAGAAATATTTAAGCTATAATTCTATTATTGAGAACATTATCAATAAACAAATTGAACTATTGTAGACTGGTTACAGTCTTCATAACAAATATATATAAATAGATACAAATTTAATGAATCTCATTACACACTGGTAATAATATCAAAATAAAATAATATTATTACAAGTACTAGAACCTATTTAATAAATTAAAAGAATTATTTAAACAAGGGTTTTAATCGGGAAACCCTAGCTCGTATTCCAGAGCCAACAAATAAATAAATATTATGACATAGTTACAATTATAGTTTTAAATAAATAACCACATTATACACACAAAATGTAATACACAGTAAATTTATTTCTTCATAGTCCAATAGGGTAAAACCCTACTTACACAGAGTCACAAAATAACATTACTGTAAACTGAGTTTGAGCTCGAAGAAGTTTTAAAAAAAAAACATTGCATTACATTAACGAGCCATAAGGCCGAAATTTCAAACCAAATACAACACCCAACTCACGGCCGGGTTTGTCCGTTAACGAAGCAAGGGTTTGTACACAGGATAAAATAAACATTAAATTATAAAAAGAAAACCGCGTAGCTAATGAAGAGTTCTACAAGCCCCTAAGCTTAGGGTTACACCCTCGAAAACCCTGTTACAAGCAGGGAAAGAACCCAAACGTTGAAACACAGGGCTTACCAGATTGAAGCCATGACCTTTGAAGAAATCCAACATCATCTTATTCATAGTTCGCAAGTGAAGTCTCGGGTTCCTGTAAAGTGAGCACAGCACTGTGTTAATTCGAAATTCCTTTATACAAATAACCTTACTGTAAACAATCTTAACTAAGAGTTTTTTATTATTATTATTATTACTAGAATGAAAAACTAAATTTTACCTTAATAAGGAAAACGAGCAGTTTAGCAGTGGGACTATCACAAGTGACAGTGTGCATTCAAAATCCCAAACCCTACAACAATGAAGGAGCACACTAACAGCAGTGAAGCCTCAGCTTCACACAGAAGTGACAGGCCTTGAAAGAAAGGCAAAATGGAGTCACAGATAGGTTGTAATCCAAACACAATCGAAAACAACAAATTTTTGCAGAGTAAAACCTTCAGATACAAAGGAATGGAAACAAGACTGAACCACAGTGGCTACAACAATGTTAAACTCAAGCATCGGACCAAGACAGAGCAGGGAGAACACTCATGACCTCCATGAGACCTTGCAGAACAGCCCGAAGGCCAGCGTGAACATCGGAGAGAAATGACAAATCATTTAGGGTTACAAGATTTTTATACGACCAATGCATGGCCATGAGGTGACCATGGGCCCTCAATAATTCAACCGTGTATGGGTCGAATTCCATAGTTCACCTGTGAGAAAATGATTCCAATTATTTAAACAATGATCAAATATCAAACTTGCAAAAGCTATGATGCTGCATATATGAAATATTACATCGTAAATCATTGTGTTTCTTATCAACTCGATGCATGGATTATGGTATATGCCTAGTTATTATCCCATCACTAATCTTGAATCAATTATTTCGTAATGTTGCTAGTCCAATTTGGGCGTTATGTTAAAACCATAATTTATCAACATTGACCCTAGCAAAGTGGAATAACTTTTCGATGTGTAGAAAAATTAAAAGATAAATTGTATAGAACCTTCGAACTAACTATAGACTAGTATGTTTATAAACATAATGGTTTATGCTCATTTATAACCCTTTTGAAATCGACAATTCGAACGATAAATAATTATATAGTGAATAGTATAGAAAAAGAATATATTCATGAATTCTTTTACATAGTTTAACTTTGGTTTAGACTTGCTTAGAACCCTTTGAAATTTTATAGTTGTTTATGCTTGTAGCACAATGTTGGATATGCTTGGTTGAAAAACAAACTTATCACTCTTAAACTAATCAGCTTGGGGTGGTTTTACTTTATGAAATTGAATAGAGTTGAATGGCTTAGCATAAGAATTATCAACATGACTATTATCAAGTTCGTTGGTGTTTAAAAACTTCCATAAACACTAGGTGCTTCACAACTTGACAATGCTGGAAGTCTACCTTTTGTGTATATTAAAGCAGTTAGTTTTGTAAGTTTACAAAATAGCTTGTGTTTCTTATAAGGTAAAAACTCAATCTATCTTATTAGCAAATGTAGACATGAATTTAATATAAGAAAAGCGTTATAGTAATAATAACAATTACAATGGAGTAACCTTACCCAAGTCTATAATCATTTAGACAATATGGATTGTTTTAGATTAAAGAAGTAAAGGAAAACAGTTTTTCCTCATGAAACGATGCAGTTGTTTTTACACTAATTACACGTATAATAACCAAAAGTGTTACAGGATGTAAGCTTCCTTACAAAATGAAAGTATCTATCAGCTGGATAGTCAAGTAAATATTGTGATAATACATACAATACAATAGTACATGCAGTAGGCCTTTGAAAAGGAATCTAATAACCGATTAGGGAGAAACATAATTGTACATATAAATAATAGGTTAATACTTACCATAACTAGTAAGTTAAAAATGGAATCACAATTTATATTCTAATGAGAATCTTACTATCAGTATTGATAGAAGCTCTTCCATGTATAAAAACCAATAGTACAATAAGTATATCATTGCAGAATATGCATAACAAAGTATAAGTTACTATGTAACAAAGATTACAAGTTTAGAGCCACAGCAAGTGTTTTTACTGTCATTAAGTTTGATAAAGAAAGGAACTCCTTTATTGGAACATTGGCTTACAAGAAAAACTGGAGAAAACAAACTACTTTACCTCATGGAAGTTGTTTGGAATTTATCAACTTATTTACTAAGCTTATTAATTGCAAATAGAAACACTTCTTGATACTTTATGATTTTAAAACGTTTACTTGTTCGAACATACCTGTAAACCTGTAAGAACCAGTAATCTTTCTGCGTTAGCATAGATGCTAAGTAAGCCCAGGATTCAAAGTTAGATTCCACCTACTTTCCAATAAGAAGACTCATCAGTAAACTGAAATAAAACAAAGAGCAAGTAAACCTTATTATGTTACGAAAAGGATACTGCTTTAGTTATCATAATTTGAAAATATGTAATACTAATCATTGGACTGTTTCTTTTTCTTCTAACCATTAGCTGTTAGTAAACCACGGATTCAACATTTCATCTTATCTCAAAATTTTAAATTTTTGTGAAAATTTGGGTTTTTGACAATAAGGGTGTTTATTCTTGAATAATAGAACTGGTTATAAGGGTGTCTAACTCCTGTACGTCGGTTGCTGTGCTACACAGTTGCATACAGAGGTCTGTGTATGGGAGTTTCTCTATTGCACAGTCACGTACAATACATGGGTTGCTCTTGTACACATTCGCGTACAAGCCTGAGCAAAAAAAAAAATTGGGTTAGGGTTTGCATGTCCCTGTCCCTTTGTGGATTTTGTTTTGCATAGTGGTATTTAATTTTAACATTGCACTATAAGTTTGATGACTCTGTTAGCCATACTTTGTGCTTCCTAGTAAGCCCTTGAGTTTTTGTTGTTTGGATTGTCTTTCTTTTGGCAACTTGAAGTGGATTCGCTTGTTGGGTGAGAGGTTTGAGTGCTGGTTGTCTGAATCAGTGATCAGGGTTCTAGACATTGTTTTATCCTTTTATATCTCTAGATAGGTTTGGTTTGTCACTTGCCTTTATTTGATTTCAGTGATTTCCATTCATTGTGTCTTCCCAAGCTATGTTTTTTCCAAGTCTTCCTTAGGTGGTTGATTTTTGGTTTTATGAATCTGCTTTGCTTCATTTTTCTTACTTTATACAGTTAATTTATTCAAGCATACTCAAGAATTGTGCATTTAGGTGCGAGGTAGTTTTTGAGGAATTTCAAAAGTGAAAAGAAAACATTCAAAGCTTTTTCATTTGTTTTGCATAGAGTAGTTTTATTTTTAGTTTTTAAAATAAGATCTCAAAAATTAAAAAAATATAGTCTTAGTTTTCTCTTTATTAGTTGCATTTTCATCAGTTTATATTTACAAAAAAAAAAAAAAGAGAAGCTTGTTTTAAGTAGTGATCATTTGCTTTGAAATTCATTTATACACCTATTATTTTTACATTTCTTATTGAGTCAATAACATCATAGTATTTCACTCTACTTGCCTTTTGAGTAAAAAATAGCCCTTAAAATGAACGCTATAATTAAAATTTATTAGTAATTTTTGTTTTACAGGGCCATACATCTACTAGCTTAGGCTAGACTTGTGGGATAGGAAGTGTAAACTGCCCATAAGTATTTAAATTCATACATAGTGGGCCAATCGATAGGTAAATCCTTCTATTTATCGATAGTATCTGGGAAGATCCTCTCAAACAAGAGTTAAGGACGAGGCCACGTGGAGGCATTGGACTGAGGAGATAACCCTCCAATTCCTTGTCGAAACGTAAACCAAGGTTTTTATGTATCTAGGGATTCTATCCTAGATAGAGTTTCGGCCTCAGCTACCCTGCCCATGCATACAAATAAGGCTTGCGACTGTCCCCCTAGACTGTTGGTGTAGTTAAGGTAGCCTCTAGTCTCTTGACATCTAGGGTTCAGGCACAGGTAAACTGGAAGGCTATTTCTGGTTCACCTTGGATGGGCTTGGAAGGTAACCCTTATTGAAAGTGTAGGAGGGTGGTGGGTGATTGCTCTGCTTGTGCCTAAGAACCTCTTCAAGGATGCCAAGAAACTGTCTTTCACCTTTCTTTGGGAAAGAATATCTTTTACCCTTTCTGACTGTTGAGATTTTAGGAATTTTTGTAGTGATTTCTCTGTGGTTTGTCTGTGTTTAGCCGACCTGAGGGTTTGAAAATTCAAATTTACAATAGTGGAGGACCAACCTATAAAAAGGTCATGAAGGTTGCAAAACCTTCCTCCTCTTATTACATTGGAACCTCCACCTCCCCCTCAAAGGTAGAGATTGGACACAAACGGCTCATTTGAAACCATAGGAGTCAGTGAAGTTTCGGGTGAACCAGAACTTAGGGAAAACTGTCTTAATTTAAACATATTTTAGATAGAATACTTGCAGGATGACGAGTTTGCAAGGAATTTTAATACACCTCTAACTGATTTAAACAATCCAGTGATCGTTCAGGTTCTTCCTTTTGATCCACCCGTGATTGGTGTCCCTGTGGGCATGATAATGTCTACTGCAGGAGAAAGTTATTTTAACTTCACCTCAGCTGCTCCTGCTGAAGGGGTGCTACCTCACCCAGTTAGTACCCCTAGAACAAACATACCTACTACGCCCTTAACTCCAGTGAGGCGAGTGGTTCAACCACTGGCTCCCACAAGTCTAGCAGGTGCTTTTGGTGGAATGGTCACTGGGATTCCTAGTGTACCTACCGTACCTACCTCCTTCACACACACTTCCCAAAGTGGTCCTACAGGATCCTCGACTTTTGTCCAAGGATTTCCTTGGAATGGGGGGCACATTCCCCCATCCACTCCATACGTAGGCCCTACACCCTCTTATATAGGGGTGCAGTTTGGAAACACTAACTCTTATGGTCAAGGATTCCAAACCCTAGTTTCTGCTCCATTCATGAGCTCTCCCTTTTCAATTTTTAGTGGAGGGATACCTGCTCCTATATTTCAAACCCCAGTTTCGACTGGGGTAGCTAGAACCTATTATACTGCACCTTACACAAAAAATCATGTCGCTTATGGATGGAACCCTTTTCAAATCAACCCATCCAATTCATAACTGGTAGCAGGGGGAAACCCCACCTTCACATATGGGAACATGGGGGCAGGTCCCTCTAATCCCCAAATTGGTACTTTTAGTGCTACAGTTAGAACTAAGCTTCCTTTCCTGGAAACGTTAAACTTTCCAGATTTGTCTAAACTGATGAATGCCCCGGTGAGGGATGATCCCTCCTGGATGCCTGTACCTATCAATTTTCCCTCGGACATCCCAAAATTCGAAGGCAAAGTTGGTGAATATCCTGGGGCTCATGCCACCAATTTTCATTTATGGTTCTCTTCCAACTCACTGAATGAAAATTCAGTTTGGTTGAGGCTGTTCCAAAGAACCTTGATGATTACTACAACAAAATGGTACATTGAGTTGCCTTCTGTTGCGTTCAGTAGTTTTTGGGACTTGGCTAATGCTTTCCTTAGTCACTTCTAGCTTCCAGTCCGATATGATTTCGCCAATCCGATATGATTTCAGAACTGAATTTCGGTAGAACAAGGCCACCCATATCTAAGACCACATCCAAGAGTGGAGGAGGTGGAAGAGCCTTATTAAAGCCACTATTCCTCCTGATTTCTTACTAGAATGGTTCCTTAAATCCCTATTGCCTTATATATCTAAGGACGTATCTACTTCACGAGTGATGAGTGAGGATGAAGATATCCTTAGGGCTCAACAACTTGACTTGATTTATTCTCAGTCTGGGATCTTATATGAGATTATCCTTGAGGCACCGAGGCCAACACACGATGCAGAGAAACCTAAGCCCAGACCCCATGCCGATGTTGTGGTTGGTTCCGTGAATTCTCCCACTGTAGAATCTTTGGCCAAATAGCCCCATCAGCTATCTATCAAACATTCTACGGTGGAGGAAGCAAAGGTTGCCTCCTCACCACAAAATGCAAATTTTTTTTCACAGACCTCTCAAAAGTGAAATCATCATCCTGGTGGGAAAAAGAAGAGAGGAAAGAAAGGGGAGGGAAATCAAAACAAGCAAAAACCCACAAATAGTGCTGATGGGGGAAAGAAAGAAAAGAAGAAGGTGAAATTCCCATGTAAGTTATGCCATGAAGATCACCTTACTCATCTTTGTCCCCTTATGGAACAAGCTCAGAAGCTGTTAAACTCTCAACAACCGACTATCCTGAAGGATCCTTTTCCCCAAGGACAGAATTCAGCTTCAACTTCGAATGCAGCAGGGGGCACCCCAAATGCCCCTGTCCCAATTATATCAACATGGTTCTATCTCAAACTTTACTACAGACCAGGAATAAGAATTATGAAAAAGAGACCTCAGAGAAGGGTAAGTCCATAGGTAAAACTTCACAATCAAGAAGCCTGCTGAAATTATGCCCAAGATACCGAAAAATGTCTTTAAGAAGACCTTGGATAATCCTAATGCTAGGGCTGCATCTAACTACTCCGTAGTTGAAGACTTAGCCCAGACACCTTGTGCAATCTCAACTTTATAGGTGTTATAGAGTTGTCCCGCCTAGTGGGATGCACTCTTAGCAGCCTTAGGTAGTATGGACTCATCGAGTCTCATGGAGAAATTTCACTTGTCTGATGTCAAAATTCGCCTACCTTACCATGTAGCCTTATCGATAGATGTCATCCATGGTGGAAAGACCATTGGAAGGGAATTTGTTGATGAGGGTGCTTCTACATGTGTTATGTCCTTGTCATGTTGGAAAGCTCTTGGATCCCTAGAGCTCATCCTGTCAAACAACCTGCTTACTACTTTCGATGGAAGGTCATTCCATCTGCATGGTATCCTATCGGCTTTTGAAATTAAGCTGGAAGGGAAAGTAGTGTCTGGTGAGGTGAAGGTCATTGATGCACCTTTGGACTATAATTTTCTCTTGGGAAGAAGCTGGACTTATGCCATGTCTACTATTGCATCAGTCGTCTTTCGGGTGGTATTATTTCCACATGAAGGGAAGTTGGTTACTATTGACCAACTCAATTTTACTCGAAAAGGTCGCATGGAATATAATGATTCCACTGTACCATTCTTTGATCAGGCCAAACTTGTTGCAAAGATCTTAGGAGCTAGAATGTATGCATCATTGATGGGCACATTTGATCTTCCAACTTCGATTAATTATATAGGTTCTACTAGTGTGGGGAAGTCCATAGCCATGGTTGTTGATAGGACTGATCCTTGGGTTCTCCCTTCCCACCATGAACCTAAAGTGCCCTTATCGGCAGTGGAAGTGGCTTATCAATATATCACCCAAACCACTGTTGATCCCATTTCGGTCCCCCTCTCAGTCTTAGAGGAACTGGAAGAATTCTATTTGCCTACTTGGGCAGAAAACTATTTGCATTCTACAGATTTCTTAGATATGGTTTTACCTTTGGCTGAAGCCATTCTGGAATCCATGGGTGGACGCGACAAGATCTGTGAATATCTTCACCATTGATCCTATTTTCTTCCAAAGTTAAGCAGGATAGAGAATCAAGAGTTTCATATCAGACTAGCATATGATGTTGATATGCCTGTTAATCCCTTACCAAGGGAAGCAATGTTTGCTGAGGGGAATATGGCAAATATTTAGGCTACCATCCCTATCAACATCTCTGTAAATATTGATGTTGTG
Organism: Pseudotsuga menziesii; assembly: GCA_001517045.1. Classification (NCBI taxonomy): domain Eukaryota; kingdom Viridiplantae; phylum Streptophyta; class Pinopsida; order Pinales; family Pinaceae; genus Pseudotsuga; species Pseudotsuga menziesii. Next base: position 305,819 of record LPNX010932721.1, read on the forward strand.
GAAAATATACATATCGACGCAAATTGCTCTCCTAAGGAGATTGCGATTTATACCGCCTTCTTTAAGGAATTCCGTGACATTTTTTCCTGGTCATATGAGGAGATGCCATGCATTGATCCATCTATAGTCGAGCACAAGATCCAAACATACCCTGACGATAAACATGTTCAACAAAATTTGAGACCTGCTAACTCATGTAAAGCGGCGGCAGTAAAGGCTGAAGTGGAAAAACTGCTGAAAGCCGATTTTATTTATCCCATAGCTTTGACAGAATGGGTATCCAACCCTGTTCCTGTTGATAAGAAGCTGTTAACACCCAATTAAAATGACAGGCATGGGTGTTTTTCGTGTTCTATGATCCTGTCGAGAAATGGTGAATATGCAGCAAAAGAAAGTTGATGGTTCACGTGGGGTGGCGCTCAGCAATAGGATGATTTAAAGATTAGGAAAACTGGGCTAAAGGAAGTATTGGATGCATTAAAGAGGGTTCCCGATCGATGACTAAAAACAACTAAGAGGCATATCAATGGTTTCAAATATTTTCACACGCCAAAAGTGCTGACCCAAAAGCCACTCCCCAGCCCTGTGAAATAGGTTAAATATCAGACACATCAGACGATCAAGATTGGAGCCCGAAAGATCTATGGAGGGGAGCTATTTTGCATCCCGAACTTGCGAGGAGTAGGGCACAAAAATAGAATGTGAAAATAAGTATGGGCCATTTTGATCAACGGTGCTGGTGCGAACAAATGTAGATTGACAGCTAAAATGAATTTCGCAATCTGAAATAGTGGCTGGAAACCAAAACTCTGCTATGCGAAAAAGGGTGGTGCCCACTTAAATCGACGGTCGCGGAAGAATTTGGTCCTGATCAGTGGCTAGGAAGCCTACACACAAAATAAAAACACATGTGGGAATAGGAAACCCACAGATCTATGGCTTGAGAATATAGAGGGTGAATCCACAGTGCAAACCGCCCAGGACATACGTGAGAGCTATGACATGTAAAAAACTATAAAGGCCCACACGGAGTTGCAAAGATTTGTTTTTTCTTGAAACCTCGAAGCTATCAAATACCTAAATCACATCGAAAGTGCCAGCCCAGACCAGCCAAGGGACCACGCTACGGGACAAGGTAGTCCCTTGACACTCTTTCAACATTATTTGAGAATTGTCTCAATGGAAGTAGTGGAGGTAAGAGACAATATAGAACCAAAGGAATCAGGTCAGAATATGGAAGAGCATCTATTTGATACAAACTCTAAGGTTTACGATACCTTCCTGGTGGGGGAAACTATCGAAACCGCCTGAGGAAAATTGGAGGAACGTAAGAACTGAGGTATGGATACTTGCGGTGTTTTTAAATATTTCTTTAATTTTTTCTCTGTCATCCCAACCCCCTAGTGCCCTGAGTTTGTTGACCGATGTGCAGATAATTTCTCTGTCACTGAAGGAGTCATCATGGAGAATTCCCTATCCAATGCCCTGTCAAAGCCCCTGTCGTCTGCAAAACCCAAGGTGTCCCCGACGAATTTTCCCAATAGACCCAAAGCTACCGAGAAGAATATAGTATTCACTACTTTAGAGAGTCTCTTGCTGAGAGAAAGGAAGCTTTCCTAAAATCATGTTCTAAACCTGATAGTGAACCCATCAACATATCTTACCCTATTGACCTTGGCCAATTCAACGAAGAGATTCAGTGGTGTATAACCCTGACTAGTCAATTATTAGGTTTAGATGTCGACGCATACGTCTTAGAATCATTGTTGAGTCTTTTATTCGTTTTAGATACCTGGCTGGCCGAATCTGAATTTCTTGAACAGTCAAGTCAGTCTTGTTGCCTTAAATTTGATGATTTCTTGGCTGAGAACATCCATTCTCAGTTAACGAACTTCCACGTTGCCAGAAATTTCAGGTTCCAATCCTTTCTGTTGAGGATGTCATAGCCCACAATGATGAAGACGTGTAGCTACCAGAATTGGCAGTCACTACTAAAATTCCCACTAACTATAGTAAATTCATGAACCAGCCAATGGCCGACATATATGAAGTATTTTTCTAGGAAAGACTCCCTAGGGTATTGCCTGAAATGAGGCAAATGCTGCAATTATCGAAAGGCAGGATGACAGGAGAGTGGTTCCTCTTAGAGTTTGGGATAACCATAAGACTGTACAGCTTTGTGTATTCACCATACATCCTTATAGCTTTCCTGACCCCCATGATATTCTATTTGGAGTTAATCCGACAAAAACTCATGGTCGAGGAAGAACACTTCTTGAACTTCAAAAAGTGTTCGAATTTGGTATTTCCTTGGAGATTAGGACCATATACAGTCAAAAATAGAGCTACATTGCATCTAGTCTCCACATTTCTCAAAGACATGGGGTTTCCTCAAGACCAAGCAATAAAATATGACCCTCATCAGGTTATCTCTAAGAGGAGAACGACCCACAAATGTCGGCCCTTTGAGCACTCGGAGGTGCCTAGAATCAAAGAAAAAGCCAATTGGGATGATTTCCCAAGTATTGTCCCAATGGATACCAGCACCAAACAGGACACTGGTTCGCTGTTACCCAGAACAAATTCCCCCTAGGAGGAGATGGTTTTTGTGGTCATGATTGTAGGTGGATACTCATCACTAGTCAGTTACTTGACGAGTTCGATGAAGAGAGGGGGTATTGAGGCCATGGACACCGAAGAAGGGTACACTGCCAGCATTCCCAAGAGGCTGAAAATAAATCTTGGACAACAATTGGTAGAGGCTAAAAATGGACAAGCAAAGAAGAAGAAGGTAGTAAAAATATAGTAGCAAGTGGAGCCCGAGATGGCCAAACTACAGAGACAAGAGTATGTATTCGAAGGGAAAAGCGCACAAGCATCCAAAGAAGACTAGTTGAAGTCTTACTGAGATAAAGCTGACCAAACCTTTAAGGAGACAAAAAAATTGTACTGTGAAGCCTCACGGTTGCTTCATTCCAATGTGGCATTGAAAGCAGTACGAGATCATGCCTTTGATACCCTTAGCTTAGCTTTGGTAGAAGGAAGCAAGGTGACCGAGGTCAATGTAAACCTTTCAAAGGCTCCCAATTCTGACATTATACATCTAAGCAAAGAGATTAGAGGAATACTGAATAACAAACTACTCAAAGCTAACATACAATTGTCCAAGTCGGAGGAAGGTAAGGCTAGAACTTCAATCTGTTAAGAAAAGTGAGAGCAGAGGTCAAAGCACTTAAATCCTAGATCAATAGTTTATAGAAGGAAGCTATGCTGATGGAGGAAGGTGGGTAAAAAGGAAGTGTGGTCCATAAATTGCTCGATGATAAGGAAAAAGAGATAGAGGCATTAAAAAAAAGGTTAAGAATCCCTGGCTCTTAGCTCACTCAAGCAGATGAATTGGCCAAATTTGAAAAGGAGAAAGAGACACTGAATTCCAAGCTTGCTGATAGCCAAGCTAAGCTGCTAAGGCTTGAGGAAAAGGAGAGGCAATGGGAAGTTGATGTCCAAATTCTAGGGAATAGCGATATAGAGTTAAAAGTTAGACTAGTAGCAAAGGAAAGTGAGCTCCAGAGGAAGAATGCAGAGAAGGAAACCCAGCCCATGGGCGCGGTTGAAGAAGTAGACACCAACTCTCTCTCCAAGGAAATGTCACAAATAGGCCTAAAGGATACTGAACTCATCAAATTAAAGCAGCAAATCGAATAATTAGTAAAATAAAGAGTTAAAGAGAAACAAGGTAGAGAACAGGCTGAAGAAAAATGCCGAGAATTGACCCAACAAAACGGTAAGTTGAGCCAGGAAGTGATCGGTAAACTTGCAATGCAAGGCATGAAGCATCTGATATGGGACCAGATTATCATGGAAGCTGACAAGTTTTGACCCTATCTTAATGTTATTACAGACCTAGGATTAGCTATTGAGGAAACCAAAAAACATGTCCAGGAAGTAGAAGTGGAAATGAACAAGAGACCTTTAGATATTGCAGAACGGTCCATAACTTATCTAAGCTCCTTGTCAGATGAAGCCTCTAATAGTCTTGGTCTTCAAAAATGGGTCACGATTATCTCAGGAGCCTGAAAGGTGGTAACTAAACACAGGATGATGGAGACGGTGGAGGCACAAATAGACATCACTAACCAAAAACTCCAAGAGATCCTCTGTATGTTCAATACATTGATGAACAGAGGACTCCCCTTTTTCTGGGAAGAGAGAGGTCCTTTACTATCTCAGAAGGAATACAAGGATTTCCTGTTCGACTGTCAGTCAGACCACATAAAATTTGAAGATATGGAACAAGTGTTATCAGGGAAGGTTGTCTTTGACAAGTTGGTCAGTGATTTTGAGTTATGGTTTGACTTTAAAACCACGCGACCCAAGGTCCCTATGAATTCATACTCAGAAGCAATGGAGCTCTGAGCGCAAGATTTTGACATGGTTGCTATGCCACTCCCTGGTCCTAACACAAGGAAAACCATCCGCCATTATGGGGTCATCCAGCTTGCACCACCTCAGTAGAAGTGGTGGTGCCAGTGCCACGAGAGTTTCTAGATGTCGCGTGCTTGCCCCAACAGTCGCTTCTCTCTGAGGGGTATGTACAGTCAGAATTAGCTAGGTGGGGGTATGGGAAACTCTTGTGCCTCTTCATCCCACGCTCCATATATCATTGTCTGGCCATTCATACAAGCCGCATCAGAATGACACATAAGAAACTGTTAGAACACGCCCTTTATTGTAACCAATTTTGATTCCCAAAGGTCGGTTTGGGAAAGATGGAAACACTATAAATATACCTCCCAAAAAGGGAGAAGGGGTTGAAACCATTGTAATATTTTGCTGTGTATGTTTTTCAAGAAAGTTTTAATATAATCGCAGAGTTGAGATCAGCTTTTTTTCACACAAGGATTCCTGTGTTGTTCGCACTTATAGTCTGTTATCTCTTTCTTATGTGAATGTTGTTCTAGTTTACCTTTTCCATTTTGTTTTTCTTTCATATCTGAGACTTAGGGTCTAACGGTTCGGAATTCATACTCTCTATGCTTCGTCTGTTGTTTCAGGTATCCACTAAAAGCTTCTTCCGAAGTTAATGTAGAATTCATTTCTCACAATGCTCTGCATTAATGGTTTGTTCATGTTCCTCCTTCTCACCAGACAAATATGAATGACTGTAATCGAATGGCTACCTTGCCCTTGTGATGAAAATGTTTGCATTGAAGTTCTGATTATTTCTGTTGTATATCTTGACTACATCACCCAATGATGTTGTATTTTGTTTCAACCAATTTCATAAGCGATTGATAGTTTCCATTTGTATACATATATTTGGCCACTATCATACATTTAGTGAGAGATCCCTCTCGGAAGAGTAGAAGGCCAGTTCTCTCTTCAAAAGCGGTTTTGCTATTACCCAGAGGCAGGCCTTTCTGCAACCTTGGGCTCATTTTTGGTGCTAACAAACTAGCGTCATTGCCAAGGATGAGATTGAATATCATCCTTGGGAAAAACAACAAAGATTCAAAGTATAAAGAGTTTCTATAGGCAAACAGAGATTCTTACAGGTTAAGAAGGTTGTGTCATTTTCCCTGGTGACTCCACTAAAAGATTCCAGGAGGTGATTCCACTAAGGAGACTAGTGATTGTAAAGACAATATTTCTGGAGAGAGGAAATCCTGAAGTTGCTAAAGGGTGGTGCATTTGTCCTAGTGACTCCAAGATTACCATGATCAGCATCATGCTGGCTATCCTGGCTCCCAGAAAGATCCACACGAGAGGTAATTATAATACCGAAACTTTGCTTAGTGTGGATAATATGGAAAAGATACTTAGAAATAGGAATAAGGAGAAGTTGGGTTCACTAGCCAATATGATGGCATGTGGGAAAATCAAACCCAGGGCAGATATTGACAGGAGGAAAAGTCGAGAAGAGATACGTCCCTCTACCTCCGCTTCTTCCTCCAGTAATGTGAAATTTGAGCTGATGCTCAAAACTATGGAAAAGTTGATGGACAGGCTAACGATAGAAACTAGGCCAGTGAATAGGGAACCCGATGAGCCTTAGATAAGGAATCCTAATTTTAGGCGGCCGGCCCCTCCTCCACTCCAACCCAATAGACCAAGGGATGTGAGGAATCCGAGAAATCCTGAAGAGAAGCCTATCAGACCTCCTTTCCCTGAGAACTATGTGGCTACTGAAGATGAAGCTGAGTCCGCCGAAGATCATATCCATCATTTCTGTGACCTAGACTCTAAGATTTACTTGACCGAAGAGGAACATGATATGTTCGCTCAAGTAGATGGAAAAACCATGACTGAGGAATTGGAGCAGTATCATAAAGGTTATATGCATGCTATTGACGACGTCAAGAAGATCAAACTGAGAAATAGGGATGTGGCCATACAGAATAAAGGTGGAAACTCTACTGGAGAGGCTACTATACCTAAAGGAAGGTTAAACCCAGACCAACCGTCTAGTAGTGATACCAGTCCCGGGAAAGAAAATAACATGCAGAAAGGGCCAATGGCGCCTATAAACGTGATAAGGGAAAGTAGTAATGTAAAAAGGGTGGAACCAGTGGCAGCTGTCGAGCCTATCAAGGCCCTCCCCATGTTTGACCTCCCGAATGAGTTGGCTAAACTAAAAATATCTATTCCTTTTAACGAATTGCTTAGAAATCAGGAATACAGGGACACTATCACACATATGATTATGAACCAAGGGGAAGCTCACCTTGATATCTTGGAGTTGACCAAAGACAACAATACTATTGTTTTGGGGTGTAAAATTGACAGTAAGGACAATGAAGACGACGAGGTGCCCCCCTTTTACATGAGCCTGAACATACATGATATGGTGTTACACAATGCCATGCTAGATTCAGGATCCTCGCACAACCTATTGCCAAAAGGAGTGGTGGAAAGCTTGGGGTTGGAGATTACTAGACCTTACAAAGACCTGTATTCGTTTGATTCTAAAAGAGTGAAATGTCTGGGAATAGTCAAAGACATGGTGGTTTCTTTAAACAAGCACCCTTCTAAGCTTGCGGTCATGGATGTCATCGTGTCTGACATTCCACCCAAATTTGGTATTCTGTTGTCAAGATCCTGGACCTCGAAGCTGAAGGGAAGCCTGCAAATGGACATGATTTATGCTACCATTCCTATTCGGAACGAAAGAAAGAGATTATACAAAAGAGGTTGCCTTACATAGTGAGCAGTCAGGCTCAGCCCGACATCCATCATATCTATGTTTTCGACACAAATTTCGTCTCCTCTATCTTCTTCAATGATGAACTTCCTTCCAACTCCAAAATCGTCGGGCCACAAAAAAATAAAGTAGTAGTAGGTGAGCTGAAAGCTAAGGAAGAAAGTTAGAAAGATGAAGGATTGTGGAATATGTATTTTGATGGCTCTGTGTCTAAAGTGGGTGCTGGAGCAGGTGTGTATATTATCTCCCCCACTAAAGAAGCCAAAGTTCATTCTTACAAGTTAAATTTTGAATGCTCTAACAATGTAGCAGAATATGAGGCCTTATTGTTGGGCTTACATGCGCTGAAAGGTGTAGACGCAAAAAGGGCCCAAATTTTTGGAGACTCAGAACTTGTAATAAATAAAGTGAATAATATTTATCAAACTAAGCATCCGAGAATGAGAGCCTACTGGAACGAGGTGTGGGACATGTTCAGGAATTTCTTCACCGAACACACAGTCCAAGTGATTCCCAGAGACGAAAACATGGTGATGGATTCTGTGGTGACTGCAGTGGGGAAGTGTGAGGCTCCAACAGTGCGAAAGAAGAAATATAAGGTGGAGATTGTAAACAGACCTTCCATACTAGACAACACCAAACATTGGCAAGTCTTCAAAGACGATATGTAGATCAAAAGATTTTTGGAGATGTCTGGCAAGTTTGTGAATACTCACATTGATGAAGGCGGCTTCGACCCTGAAAAAACTGTTGGATGATGAAGGGGAAGGAGAGGAATATTTTGGCATGGGAAAACTAAAAGACTCCTTGGGAGGCAAGGATATAGTCCAATTAAAAATCAACCATATCCCCAAAGGCCTGATACCTTTAGAGTCTCTGTTCGACCAGAATGATGTAGCTAAAGAGCCTAAAGTCGAACCCACCACAAATTCTATAGAAGATGTAAATATCAGTACTAAACAAGACCCGAAGATTATAAAGTTGTCCAAGAAGTTTCCCGATGAAAAGAAAACTGAGTATGTGAACTTGATGAAGAAATACATGGATGTGTTTGCATGGAGTTATGAACATCTCAAAGAATATGACACCTCCATCATCCAGCACACCATTCCAATTAAACCCGGAGAGAAACCTTTCAGGAAAAAGCTCCAAAGGATCAATCCAGAGCTAGTACCCATCATTCAGAAGGAATTGAAGAGGTTGTTCGATGCAAAGATAATAGTAACTCTGAGGTTTTCCAAATGGGTGGTCAATTTAGTTCACGTTCGAAAAAAGAACGGAGAAATACGGTTGTGTGTGGATTTTAGGAATTTGAACAAGGTATCTTTGAAAGATAATTATCCTTTGCCCAAAATGGATCGGATTCTTCAGAGGGTGGTAGGATCAGAAAGGATATCTACGATGGACGGGTTTTTCGGGTACAACCACGTGAAGGTGTTACCTGAAGATTAAGAAAAAACCGCTTTCACCACACTGTGGGGTACTTTCATGTACGTGAAGATGCCATTTGGGTTGATGAATGCTAGAGCTGCTTTCCAATGTGCCATGGACATTGCTTTTGCAGAGGAAAAGGAAACATTTGTGGTGATATACATGGACGAGATTACGGTGTACTCCAGATGGGCTAAAGACCATATCAGGCATTTGGAAAGGGTCTTCATTAAATGTAGAAGGTATGGCATCTCCTTGAACCCCAGGAAGTCAAATTTCACCCTGGAAGAAGGGAAATTGCTTGGACACATCATCTGAAAGAAAGGGATCAGGATCGATCCAGACAAGGTAAAAGGCATCTTGAAGGTTGAAGAACCGTGGAGCAAGAAAGAAGTCCAATCCTTCCTCGGTCAGGTCAACTTCTTAAGAAGATTCATCCCTAGATTTGCCGAAATCTTGATGGACATTACCGACATGCTAAGGAAGGACCATGAAATTAAATGGACATTCGGGGCCAAGAAATCCTTCAAAGATATAAAAAAAGCTATTTCGGAGGCTCCTGTGTTGATCAGCCCAAATTTTGAAAAATATTTTTTGGTATTCTCTTATGCTTCAGAACACATTGTAGCAGCAGTGTTGCTACATAAGAATGATCGAGGTGAGGAACAACCTATAGTGTTCTTCAGTCAAATATTGAGGGACGGGTAGTTGAGGTACAACATAAGGGAAAAGAAAGCATACACCTTGGTCAAAGCTTTCAAATATTTCAAGATCTATATCATCCATTCCCACATCATCACCTTTGTACCATGCAGTGTTGTGAAGAGCATATTGACATAGCCAGACCTGGAAGGAAAGAGAGCCAAATGGGTTGCGGTACTCCTTGAGTATGACATAGAAATCAATCCCACGAAGCTGGTCAAAGGGCAGGGATTGGCTAAGATGATGGTGGACTCTCACTGCGACTCTCTGCAACTAAATTTTCTTGCATGTCAGTTTGGTCCAGAAGAGTCCGAGATGCAGGTGAAACCAGCCTTCTCTACATCCCCTTGGTACACTGACGTTGTTTTTGTATTGCAGAATTTACAATCCCCTGCTGGTCTTAGAAAAACCCGAGCCAGATCCATTAAACTGAAAGCTACAAAATTTTGCATATAGAACAGTACCTCTACTAGAAGGACCTTCGGGGGATATTGTTGAATTGTCTTTTGAAAGACAAAGCTCGATGCATGATGAAGGAATTTCATGAAGGGGATTGTGGGGGTCATCATTCCTGGAAGGTCACAGCAAACAAGATCCTGAGGATAGGATTTTATTGGCCTTCGTTGTTCTCAGATGTTTACAAGAAACCACGAAATGTTACCAGTGCCAGATCTTTAAAGGAAGGAGGAAGGTGGTGTCTCTCCCTCTCAACCCCATATCAATGGAGGCTCCATTCCAATAGTGGGGGTTGGACTTCATCGGTGAGATAAATCCAAACTCCTCTGGACAGCACAAGTGGATCCTGACTGCCATAGATTAATTCACAAAATGGATCGAGGATATACCCTCTCATAGAGCTACAGAAGAAGTCATAATGGATTTCATAGAGAACAATATCCTGGTGAGGTTCGGCTTCCCGAAGAGAATCATGACTGACAATGCCTCTGCATTTAAATCTAAGAAGATGATAAACTTTTGCCATAAATACCATATAAGCCTGAATCACTCCACTGCTTATCACCCACAGGGGAACGAATTGGCCAAATCTTCTAATAAGAGCCTTGTAAGGATTATTAAGAAGTTATTAGAAGATAACAAGAAAGCTTGGCACATCAAGTTGAAGTATTCCTTGTGGGATGACAGAATTAGTACCAAGAGAGCCATCGGCATGTCGCCATTCCAGTTAGTTTACGGAACCGAAGTAATTTTCCATGCCTCTCTGGATGTCCCAGTCATGAAATTACTGCGAGACCCGCTAGATGAGCCAAATCCCATTCAAAGGAGAATCAACCAGATCATTGAGCTTAATGAAGTGAGGGATAAAACTTATGATAAGGTCCAAGTGCACCAGGAGAAGATGAAGAATACCTTCGACAGAAAATTAAAGGAAGATGTGTTCCAAGTTGGTGACTTGGTGCTAAAATGGGATGCCCTCCATGAAGATAAAGGGAAACATGAGAAGTTCGACCATTTATGGGTAGGTCCTTACCTCATTGCTGATCACAGAGGAGACAACGCCTTCATTTTAGAGAATCCAGATGGGTCGCAGTATGAAGGGGGCACAATGAATGGGAGGTTCCTGAAACACTACTTGGAATAAGGGGACTAAGGCCCATGTATCATAGAGTAAATACGTTTCATTTTTCAATCGGCATTGGTGGTGAATTGGAAGATTTGAAGCCGCAGATAAGGCCCTAAGATCAGAAGAGGTAACCATCTTTTAAAGTTCTCTTTCTTATTTTAGACAGTTAGGTTATATGAGGTTTTTAATGGTTTCAACACTTGGTCTATGGGCGGGGGGGTTCTTTGCTACCTCACTGGGAGGATAGCATCCCTTGTGGAGTCGGTTGTTAACACCCAATTAAAATGATGGTCATGGGTGTTTTCCGTGTTCTATGATCACATCAAGAAATGGCGAATATGCAGCAAAAGTAACTTGATGGTTCACGGGGGTGGCGCTCAGCGGTAGGATGATTCAAATACCGGGAAAACTGGGCTAAACGTAGTATTGGATGCGTTAAAGAGGGTTCCCGATCAACGACTGAAAACAATAAAGAGGCAGATCAATGGTGTCATATATTTTCACATGGTGGAAGTGCCCTACCAAAAGCCACTCCCCAGCCCTGCGAAATGGGTTAAAGATTGAACACATCAGACGATCAAGATTGGAGCCTGAAATATCTACAAATGTGAGCTATTTCGCATCCCAAACTTGTGAGGAGTAGGGTGCAAATATGGATTGCAAAAAGAAGTACTGGCCATTTTGATCAACGATGCTAGTGCGAACAAAGGTAGATCGATGGCTAAAATTCATTTCGCAATCCGAAATAGCACAGGTGGAAACCAAAACTCCACTACGCAAAAAAGTGTAGGGCCCGCTTAAATCTACGGTCACGGAAGAAGTTGGTCATGATCGGTAGCTAGGCAGCCTTCACACAAAATAAAAACATGTGTGGGAACAAGAAACCCATAGATCTATGGCTTGAGAATACAGAGGGTGAATCCACGGTGCAAACCGCTCGGGACATACGTGAGAGCTATGACATGTAAAAAACTATAAAATCCCACACGGAGTTGCAAAGATTTGTTTTTTTTTTAAACCTCTAAGCTTTCAAATACCTAAATCACATCCAAAGCGCCAGCCTAGAATAGCCAGGGGACCACGCTAAGGGACAAGGTAGGCCCTTGACACTCTTTCAGCATTATTTGAAAATTGTCTCAATGGAAGTAGTGGAGGTAAGAGATGATATAGAACTAGAGGCATCAAGTCAGAATATGGAAGAGTGTTCGTTTGATACAAACTCTGAGGTTTACGATACCTTCCTGGTGGGGGAAACTATCAAAACCGCCATGGGCAAATTGGAGGAACGTAAGAACTGAGGTATGGATACCTACGGTGTTTTTAAATCTTTCTTTCATTTTTTCTCTGTCATCCCAACCCCCTAGTTCCCTGAGTTTGTGTTATAGCGGATTTCACCACACTAGGTGAATCACACATTGTATGGCCTTCCCCTATCCCACTGCAGACTCATTAGCCCCTATGGACCACTTTTTGTCTTTTGATGTGTCCTTGATCATCCCTAAAAACATAAGAAAAGTGATATACATGGCTTTTTCCCCGATAACCGCGTACATATGCGGATATTCCCCCTATAGTCGCGTACATCGGGATGTATGAATAATCCAAATCCTTTTGGAGAATTCCTTGACTTGGATCCGACTCATATGACTCCTGGCCTTCATTATGCCTTGAGATCGCATGGATTTGACCTTTCAGTATCCCTTTGAAAAGCTATATAAGGAACCCCTTGAGACATTGAAAGCATAAGAGAGAATTGAGAGTAACGAAACTATAGTCCATTGTTTCCAGAACTTATGCTTGAGTCTGCATCCCTTTGTCCCTTGGAGCACTATTGTGTTCTTCCCAAGCTTTCCTTTTGCTAGTAAGTTTGCTATCGAAGTGATGGAGGATTGAGGTGGTGGAGGCCCAAGTGGGGGATTCAGTTTCTCCAGTTCGCAGACGTGCCATCAGAGGTTGTCACTTGTAATATTTGATTCATATTAATAGAAATATCTTTTCCTGTCCAGTAATGTGTATTTGAATGAATAGTGTATCCATTGGAATATGTCAAATGCTTTTACATTATTGATTATATATGCTAGAATAGATCTAACACCATGAAATATAGTATTCTTGTAATGTTTACTTGTTGTTGAGGAAGTATTCTATCAATTCAAGCTGAATATTGGAAAGCTCAATGGGGATCTACTTCAACCGTCCAGAATAAGGTACAAGGTTCGATCCTTTAGTGTTAGACATTTTATTTCTATTGCATATTGGGAAAGATTGATTTCTGGAGTCTAGCTGTCTGTTGTGGTACCCCAAGCCATAGGAATTTCTCTCCATAACAGAAATGGCGACTCTGCTGGGGATGTCCCTTGTTTTTATTTGGGTTTTATGGGCACAATGGGATTGATATTATTGACTTGCTCTCTGTTTCTCATCGTTTATGGGTTGCATTTTATAGCATGTTCATCCATTGACACTCCCCTTTATTGGTTTGATCCTTGGCCTGCTTTTTACCACTGCCTTCTCTGTATACGCAGGTTTTTGGCCAAAAGTCACGTACATACGCGGATTTTTTTCCAAAAGTCACATATACACGTAGATTTTAGACTAAAATCCTTTTTTTCCACGCAGGTTTTTGGCCAAAAGTCGCATACATGGGCCTTCCCATGCGGGTTTTTGGCCAAAAGTCGCGTACATGTGCCTTCCCATGTAGGTTTTTTGCCTAAAGTCACGTACATATGCGGCTGTTCTTTATACAGTCACGTACATCCTCCCTTTTGGTGAGTTTGATGTTGGGGGAAGTTGTTGGGTGGGTTGTGAGTGTGGTTGGGTCTTCCTTGGGTCTGATGTTGTCTGTTGGATGCTTCTTTTGTCACCAGAGACCGCTTTTTCATTGATTTTTCTTTGAAAGTACTTTTAGTCATTCTTCCTTTTTGTTTTGCCATTAGTGCATTACTCTTTTTGTCTTGGTGTCTTGCTGGTCTTGTCTTTTATACTTGCTCCAGAGACTGAGAGTTTTAGATGACTTTTATTGCATTTTTCATTCTTTTATATTGAAAAATACAAAGTAGTTGCATCTTAGATATGGATTTGAGGAGGTACTTGCATTGGATTGCTTGGATGAGAGTTGTGTTTAGGATTTCATATAGGAAGGATTGCATTGGAATTCAGAAAGAAATATATATTTATGCATCTCATGTAGTGGCATACCCTATTTTTCATTTGGCAAAGATTGCACTTAGCATTGTTTGTTATGGTGTGCACTTTTATTTCACTGTTGATTCTTCATATCACTAGTTGCACGGCCATTTCCATTTGAGTAATTACAGCCAACTAAAATCAACGCTAATTAAAATGAATTACACTCTTTTCTTTTCTAGGGTGCACCAATAAGCTTAGGTTTTAGGATCTTGGAATAGTTCATTGTAAGTCAACTCTCCAAGATCACTAAACGACAACAACTAGGTGTCTATTTAGGGAGTGTGTGAAATCCTTGGTATAACCATCGTTCTCAGGATCCTCCTCTCAAAAGGGAGTTAAGCACGAGGCAGTGTGAGCGGTTGTTGATTGGAATAACCCTTGGTCAGTAACTATGTAGCACCGGCGATATAGCCAGGATTGTATTCGTATCTGGGGGCTCTTTCGAGAGTGTCAGGCTTTGCTACCCTTCCCATACGGTCAATCCCACCTGCGACTGTCTTCCTAAACTTTGATTATATTAAGGTGACCTTAGTGACCTTACCTAGGATATCGAGGGGGTACTTGTAGAGGTTATTCTGCATGTGTCCCGGCCAGGTAGAGGTCGGACAGCACAGTCGCTTTATGCGTTGAAGCTGAGGGCCACTATAATTGGTTACGTACCTCCACTTGTAGTGTATGGGAGTTTTGAGCCTCTCCTAGGAGAGACATACCTGCTACATTCGAGAGCTCACATATCCTCCCCTTGGTTTGCTTGTATTTTGGCTGTAGATTTTCTTAGGAGTGTGCTCTTTGTGTGCTAGTTGGCCTTTGGGATCGTGGTTACTTGAGTATATTTATGCTCTCTTGAGTTCGGGTCCTTTTATTTTTGGCATGCCTAGTATCCTATCACCCATCCTTGGTCCTAGTATGGACCCTGGTGTTAGACTTGGGGGCATCACAACCCCTTACCGTGCTCATAGATGTGGCAATGGTCATATTCCATCCTCTACTCCATTTTTGGAGGATTTTAATCCCTTTTGCTTGATCTTTACACCAGTGGTCACCCTCATGGGGGTGGTAGTAGATGCATGAATGTTGGGTCTGCACCTTATATTCCTTTTTATGTCCCATTGTTCACTGCATTGTTTCGTTTGGGTGCTATTGTCATGATCATTCCTCCCTATATCCTATAGTGTTGATTCTTTATTGACTATTTTGGGTTGTTTTGGTCTAATATGGTTGTCATGTAGGATCCATTTTTTGTACACTCTCTCCGAGGTTTTGACCCGTTCGTCCCTATCACAGGTATTATGTCTGAACTGGCATATAGGTTAGGATATCACATCCACTTGCACTTATGCATTGCCTTATGACCATTCCATCTTAACCTTACGTACGAACCCATTCCATGGTATCACGGAACCTTCATGCTATTGTTAGAAGTGGTACTATGTGAATGGTAGAGCTTTCCTTTACATGATTGCCCTAGTTATCTCCCCTTTGCATTTGGTACCCATGCTGTGAGTCCTCTCTTAGGTCCGGGAGTCCGTTGTATAGTATTGCCATGACATTTCGTAAGAGCCTCATACTCCTCTTGATCTTATGCTGGCCTATTTCCCTCAGGACTCCCTCATGTCAAGTTGTGAATGCATTATCATGAGCTTTGCCTGTCTTATTGAGCTTTATGCCGGATCCCCTGACATTGCGTTTCAGCCGTATAGCCCGAGCTTGTCTCATGTATAGCCATGCAGAGCCTTTCTTTATATCCTTCGCAGCTTGATTCCCTTTTTACAGGGAGGGGATTTTCCCCCGAGTGTCAATATCCTACACATGTATCCTTGCATTGAGGATAGGTATGTTCCACTACTTGGAACTAGTTTTTTTTCCCTAAATGACACTCGTCTCCTCCTAGTTTGTAACTATAAAGATAGTTTATTCTTTTTTCAATCTTTTCAAATAACTGAAAAAGACCAAAAAAATAAAAAAACCAAAAAGCTGGACAAGAAAAGATATTATCTTTGGCAGATGTCGAGTCATGTCGCCTTCGAATAGAGCACTGTATATCACATCCATTGGTTGGGTTATAGTTTGACTTAGGAGTTGTACTCGTTATCTGAGTTTATCTCCATCGACTTGTTAAGCTTCCAGTCCCTATGGAGCCTCTATTAATGCCTCCTGCATCATAGAGATGTCCCAGTTTGTATACCAAGTCTATGCTGCCTTCATTTAGTCACCATACACCATTATGCTCTTGTTTGAAGGAATTTGAAACCTGAGTCGGCCATTCCTCAGTTATCTTGACTTTGCATGTCGGCCATTCCTGGTACAGTTACTGGTTCATGCATCTTATGATCGAGTCCTTCCACATTATACAGATTTGCTGAGTACCTCGTGTTGGATGATGGGGGATGCCCTAATACCCTCCTTCCAGCGGATTTCATCCCATCGAATTTAGATCATTTATTCTAGGATTGGAGTCTAGAGTCATTTTTGAGTGCCTTGAGACTTGCAATCATCAGTGGCAAGTTCTCTCGCCATCGACAGTTTTGGGAATACATCAATGTCCCCTGATCGATGGATTCTCTCAAGCGTTCGACCTCAACACATTTATTCACACTTGTTAGTTTGCACTCTAGTACCTTGATTCCCATTTTCATTATCGGTGGGTGATCTCACGTCTGTTAATGGTATACATCAATGACCGGTAATCAGACGATGGACTACTATGTTCGACCTCGACACCTCTATTCGCATAGTAGGACATGTACTCATAGCGGTGTGTGTAGAAGACCTTCCAGATTGGTGGCATCTCTTATATGCTACCTCCTTGATCGTGCTAGTGTTCATGAGATTTCAGCTCTCGTGACTTGTTCCAGTATATGTCAGACATTTCCAGCGACTATGGAGATCTTGATCTATTGTATATCTTCATCCTTTGTGGAGATTATGGTCCTTTGTATATCTTCATCATGGAGATTCTGATCTATGTATATTGTACGTGGCGATGACCACATATGTGTTATCATGTTTCATGCCTATTCATGGCCATTGTACTCTTATGTATCTGGGACTGCTATATGTATTTGCAGTTATATGCAGAGTTGTATTTTGGTATTATGCTGATTGGGTGGCTGGTCTTCCATTTGGGTACCTTCATCACTTCACTTCTGGGATGGACTTATAATGTATTTCGGCCATCGTATAACCCCTCTAATCTCATACATTAGGGGGGATCTGTTATAGCGGATTTCACCACACTAGGTGAATCACACATTGTATTTCCTTCCCTTGTCCCGGTGCAGACTCATTAGCCCCTATGGACCACTTTTTGTCTTTTGATGTGTCCTTGATCATCCCTAAAAACATAAGAAAAGTGATATATGCGGATTTTTCCCTGATAACCGCGTACATACGTGGATATTCCCCCTATAGTCGCATACATCGGGATGTATGAATAATCCAAATCCTTTTGGAGCGTTCCTTGACTTGGATCCGACTCATATGACTCCTGGGCTTCCATATGCCTTGAGATCGCACGGATTCGACCTTTCAGTATCCCTTTGAGAAGCTATATAAGGAACCCCTTGAGACATTGAAAGCATAAGAGAGAATTGAGAGTAACGAAACTATAGTCCATTGTTGCCAGAACTTATGCTTGAGTCTGCATCCCTTTGTCCCTTGGAGCACTGTTGTGTTCTTCCCAAGATTTCCTTTTGCTAGTAAGCTTGCTATCGAAGTGATAGAGGATTGAGGTGGTGGAGGCCCAAGTGGGGGATTTAGTTTCTCCGGTTCGCAGACATGCCGTCAGAGGTTGTCACTTGTAATCTCTGATTCATATTAATAGAAATATATTTTCCTGTCCAGTAATGTGTATTTGAATGAATAGTGTATCCATTGGAATATGTCAAATGCTTTTACATTATTGATTATATATGCTAGAATAGATCTAACACCATGAAATATAGTATGCTTGTATTGTTTACTTGTTGTTGAGGAAGTATTCTATTAATTCAAGCTGAAGATTGGAAAGCTCAATGGGGATCTACTTCAACCATCCGGAATAAGGTACGAGGTTCGATCCTTTAGTGTTAGACATTTTATTTCTATTGCATATTGAGAAAGATTGATTTCTGGAGTCTAGCTGTCTGTTGTGGTACCCCAAGCCATAGGAATTTCTCTCCGTAATAGTTTGTCGAGTGGTGCGCAGAGAATTTCTCTGTCACTAAAGGATTCATCATGGATAAGTCCCAGTCCAAAATTCTCTGCTCTGTCAAAGCCCCTGACTTTCGCAAAACCCTGGTTGTCCTTGACGAATTCACCCAACAGACCCAAAACTATCAAGAAGAAGATATTATTCACTGCTTTAGAGAGTCTCCTGCTAAGAGTAAGGAAGCTTTCCTAAAATCCTGTTCTAAACCTGATAGTGAACCCATCAACCTATCTTACCCTATTGACCTTGGCCAATTCAACAAAGAGACTCAGTGGTGTATAACCCTGACCAGTTAGTTCTTAGGTTTAGATACCAACGCATACATCCCAGAGTCATTGTTGAGTCTTTTATTCATTTTAGATACCTACCCAGCTGAACCTGAATTGCCCAAATAGTCAATTCAGTCTTGTCGCCTTAAATTTGATGAGTTATTAGCAAAGAACATCCGTTCTCAGTTAACAAACCTCCACGATGCCAGAAAGTTCAGGTTCCAATCCTTTCTACTGAGGATGTAAATAGCCCAGAAAGTCACTACTGAAATGGCCACTAACTACAATAAATTCATGAACCAGCTGATGGCCGACATATATGAAGTATTTTGCCAAGAAATACTACCTAGGGTGTTTCCTGAAATGAGGAAAATGCTACAATTATCGAAAGGTAAGAGGATAGGAGACTGGTTCCTCTCACAGTTTGGGACAACCATAAGACTATATGGATTTGTGCATTTGCCACACATACTTCCAGCTTTCCTGACCCCCAGGATCTTCTATTTGGAGTTAATCCAACAAAAACTCAAGGTCAAGGAAGAACACTTCTTGAACTTCAAAAAGTGTTTGAATTTGGTCTTTCCTTGGAGATTAGGACCATATAAAGTCAGAAAAAGAGCTGCATTGCCTCTAGTCTCCAAATTTCTCAAAGACATGGGGTTTCCTCAAGACCAAGCAATAAAATATGACCCTCATCAGGTTATCTCCAAGAGGAGAATGACCCACAAATGTCGGCCCTTTGAGCACTTGGAGGTGCCTGGACTCAGAGAAAAAGTGAATTGGGACGATTTCCACAGTACTGTCCCAATGGATACTAGTGCTGAATAGGACACTGGTTTGCAGTTACTCGGAACAAGTTCCCCCCAGGAGGAGATGGCTACTGTGGTTGCGATTGCGGGTGGATACTCATCACTAGTCAGTTACTTGACGATTTCGATGAAGAGAGGGGGTATTGAGGCTATGGACACCGAAGAAGGGGACACTGCCAGCATGCTTAAGAGGCTGAAAACAGAGCCCTGACAGCAATTGGTACAGGCTAAAAAGGGACATGCAAAGAAGAAGAAGGTAGTAAAAATACATCAGCAAGTGGAGCCCGAGATGGCCAAACTGCAGATACAAGAGTATGTATTCGAAGGGAAAAGTAGACAAGCATCCAAAGAAGAGTGGTTGAAGTCTTACTGAGATAAAGCTAACCAAACCTTTGAGAAGATAACAGAATTGTATCATGAAGCCTCATGGTTGCTTCAGTCCAATGTGGTGTTGAAAGTAGTACAAGATCATGCCATTGATACCCTCAGCTTAGCTTTGGCAGAAGGGAGCAAGGTGACCAAGGTCAATGTAAACCTTTCAAAGGTTTCCGATTCCTACGTTATACATCTGAGCAAAGAGATCGGAGGAATACTGAATAATAGACTACTCAAAGCTAGCATACAATTTTCCAACTCAGAGGAAGGTAAGGCTAGAACTTCTAATATGTTAAGAAAAGCGAGAGCAGAAATCAAAGCACTTAAAGCCCAGATCAACAGTTTACAGAAGGAAGCTATACTGATGGAGAAAGGTGGGAAGAAAGGAAGTGTGGTCTAGAAATTGCTCAATGACAAGGACAAAGAGATAGAGGCTTTGAAAAAGAGGTTAAGAATCCCCGACTCTCAGCTTGCTTGAGCAGATGAATTGGCCGAATTTGGAAAGGAGAAAGAGACACTGAATTCCAAGCTTGCTAATAGCCAAGATAAGCTGCCGAGGCTTGAGAAAAAGGAGAGGCAATGGGAAGCTGATGTATAACTTCTGAGGAATAGCGAGACAGAGTTAAAAGTTAGACTAGCAGCAAAGAAAAGTGAGCTCCAGAGAAAGAATGCAGAGAAGGCAATCCAGCCCATGGGCGCGGTTGAAGAAGTAGACACCATCTCTCTCTCCAAGGAAATGTCACAGATAGGCCTAAAGGATACCGAATTCATCAAATTAAAGCAGCAAATCGAAGAAGTAGAAAAAGAAAGAGTTAAAGAGAAACAAGGTAGAAAACATGATGAAGAAAAATGTCGAGAACTGAGCCAACAAAATTGTAAGTTAAGCCAGCAAGTTACCAGCAAACTTGCACTCCAAGGCACGAAGCATCTAATATGGGACCAAATTATCATCGAAGCTGACAAGTTTTGACCCTATCTTAATGTTATTACAGACTTAGGATTAGCTGTTGAGGAAACCAGAAAACATGTCCAGGAAGTAGAAGTTGAAATCAACAAGAGACCTTCAGAGATTGCAGAATGGGCCATAACGTATCTAAGCTCCTTGTCAGACGAAGCCTCTAACAGTCTCAGTCTTCAAAACCAGGTCACGATTATCTTCAAATCCCGAAAGGTGGTAACTAAACACAGGATGAAAGAGACGGTGCGGGCCCAAATAGACGTCACTAACCACAAACTCCGAGAGATCCTCCGTATGTTTAAGACATTGACGAACAGAGGACTCCCCTTTTTCTGGGAAGAGAGAGGTCCTTTACTATCTCAGAAGTACTATGAGGATTTCCTATTTGACTGTCGATCAGACCACAGAAAATTTGAAGATATGGAACAAGTGTTATCAGGGAAGGTCGTCTTTGACAGGTTGGTCAGTGATTTCGAGTTATGGTTTGACTTTAAAACCATGCGACCCAAGGTCCCTATGACTTCATACTTGGAATCAATGGAGCTCTAAGCACAAGCTTATGACATGGTTGCTGTTAGCACTTAGAATGTACCCAGGTTGCAAAGCTAAATCCCAAAGGTAACAACAAAACCACTTTTAGAAAGAAACTAGCTTTTCTTTCTTGAGAGGGATCTCTCAGATATAGATTTTACAAGGCCATATATAAATTAACACTTAGAGATTGTATAGATGGTTGAAACAATACACATAACCATTGGGCAATGGAGTCACATATACATAAAGATATCACAAAGACACATGCATGAGATTTTTATCAAAGGTAAGATAACCATTCCATCACAGTCATTCATTTAGTTCAGGTGAGACAGAAGAGACAATAAACAGCCCATTAATATAGAGCATCAAAGATGAATTCTATATTAACCTTAGTAGAAAAATGTATAAAATATCTAAAACGATGATCAGAGCATAAATACTATGAATTCCAACCATTCAACACTGTGTTTCAGATATGAAGAAAAATAGATTGAAGTGTTACACTGGAAAAAACAATCACAGAAAGAAAAGCAATACATACTGTAATGTAAATGACATAGGAATCTCTGATAACTCTTATGCATTCGCCTTGTTATTCAAAAATATATGTCTTCAAAAGAAAAATTCAACAACAAGATGGGTTCCAACCCCCATTACATAAAATAAATGCACTTATATACATAAAATCATTTCATCTTCCAAGAAGATTTATAACTGAATAACCGGCTTAATCAAAGTCTTGTAACTATATTCCTAACTCCTAGGAATAAACTACTAGCTTCAATCCTAACAGATCATTAAGTTAAAATCAACTTGGTAACATGGCCTCATCCAAGTAGCTCCTCAGCACGCAACACCTGTCTTCATGAATGGAGGATATAGTTTGTTTTTCCAAACCTTTCTATGGCTCTCCATTCCTCCGCGTTGGGAATTTCATATTCGATCATGTCCCGATTGGAAACCTCCAGCTCCATATAGGCTTCATATGATACTTTAGGCAACCTTCCCCTGATGATTAGGAACTTCTGTAATATTTCAAAATCTTCTGTTAGATTATCCATGATAACTTTCCCTGTCAGCCCTTTTTCCAAATCGTCAAATTTGGAATGATCCATACGACTTTGTATCAACAGGTTGTGATATTGCTCTTGAGAAAACATTCGTCCTTCTTCATCCCAAAAGGAAGGAATCCCGTCTTCAAATAGTTCTTTGAAGGCCTGTTTGAAGTCATTAACCTGTGAGGTCATTTCATCAGCTTTGTCCTGGACTGCCTTCATCAGATGATGCTTATGGATAAATTTTTTGGCCCATAGTACCATTGCTATTCTGTCCTTTACTCCTATATCATGCAACTTTTGATATGTTAATGAATTTAAGAAATTTAACGCGTTCTGGGCTATGGGAAGGGGTTTCCTCTCCATAGTTTCATTTACTAACTTCAGTCTTTGATTAGCCAGATTGATCAATATGCTTTGATCATCAATGAATTTTAAATAGTGCCTGAATTTAGTAATTTCTACAGATAATGTATCCCAAATTATGTGTTTTGCCTCCTGGAGAGGACCCTTTCCGATTTTTCTTTCCTTCAATTCATTAAATTTATTTTGTAGCTGATTTCTATCTTGCAATATTTTATTTTTATTCTCATTCACTTTGGCTAACTCGGACTTGATCTTTTTATTTTCCACCTTTAACTCTTTTATTTCTTCATCCTTTAGGATGACCTGGGACATGGGTACTAACAAGTCATCTGTAGAAAAATCATTAAATGGTTTCTCAATATTTACAATAGACAGGTCCTCATCAGTGGGAGTCTGACTCATCAATTCCTCCATGATCTCTTTTTCATCGTTTTGGTCCCTTTTCAGCAGGGAGATTTGCGATATTAGCTCACTCCGTTCTGTTTCCCATTTGTCTTTTTCCTCTTGTAATTTGACAACTCTTCCTTTATGTTCCATCATCTCCTGGTGGATCTTGTCCTTCTCTTCTTGTAATGCCAATAATTCGGATGATTGAACATGTTCTATGCTTGGAATCTTCAACATTTTCTTCAAAACCTGGAGGGCGTTGTCCTTTTCTTCCAACAGTCTTTTGATTGCTTGGGTGTTATCTCTTTCACTTCCTGAACTTATGACGTCTGTTTGCAACTTTTTTATTTGAATGGAATTGGATTTATTTTCAACTTTCTCATGTTTTAACTGAACTTCTAACTTGTCTACCAAAATTCGCAACTTATTAACTTTCATCATGGCATGCAATAAATCAGAATAAATAATGTCACCTGTTTGCTTATGTAACTGTATTTTGTCTGGCCCACTAATCTTGTCTAATCATACTTCCATTTCTGACATCTTCTTGTCATTTACCATGGCCAATTTAAAAGTATTTCTTTCTATGTCCCTGGTAGAAATCAAGGAAGTTTTTGGACTATTTAAACTCTTCACCCACGGGAGTAGATTCCTTGTCTCTTCTAGGGACTGTTTTCGTTTCTCCATATAACTGGCCATTAGCTCTTCTTTGGACTTGAAAACTGGGCTTGATTCTGAATTATCTACATCTTTAAAAGAAAACTATTTCACCTGTGCAGATTTTGTAGGGACCAAAACAACTCTTTTTAGATCATCTGCAATAACTTCACTTAAAGCTTTATCATCTTGAAACAACCTAGCCTTTTTATGTGAATCATCTTGATCCACTTCCATGCTTGCAATTTCACAAACACTCCTCTTAACCAAAATATTAGGACCCTCTGTCACTTGAGATACTACAACTGGTATAACACTTGCACTTTCATCAGATCTTGGAATTTCCATTAATTGAGACAAATTGGTTGTCTCGCTCAGGCCTTCAATAACTTGGTGGTCAAATGGCTTGTTTTTGTTTGCCTGCTTTCTTAGGGAAATTGTATGATCAGGATCATAATTTACCCTTGGCTCTTTTTGAAATTCCATGCTTCCCAACAATTTTTCTATAAATACCAGGGTGCCTTTATTTTTGAAAATAAAAGAACCAACTTTGAGAGGGAACTTGATATTTGAAGATTTCTTAAAGGCCCCAAAATGTTCTTCCTCTGAATGTAACATTTGTCTCATAAACTCTAATGCAAAAATTCTGGGAGTAAGGAAAGCAGGTAACCTATAAGGCTCCCCAATAAATCCATATATCCTCAAAACAATGGAATCCTTAGACAGAAACCAATCTCCGACTCGATCCTCAGGCGAGGGTCGCATCATTCATTTCATCTCTTCTAATACCCGGGGTAACACTTCATCAAATAACATCTTGTATATTTCTGACATGATTGAATTTGCAAATTCAAACATGTTTTTTGCTTGGGAAAATTTGAAGAGAAGATGGTACTTAAAAATTGTAATTCGGTGACGTTTGAACATAGCAACATGTTCAACAAATAAGTTTGAAACTTGAAGAATCTAACCTTTGGGAATTCACTCAATTGAAGATGTATCGCTTCTGCCTATTAATTCTTGCACATGATCTAGGAACTGGGAATCAAAATCATCAAAGAATAATTAACAAATACTCATGAATTGGAAATAATCGGAACCAGAATTGGTTTCCTCTCTTTATATTTAATAAACAATAAATGGTTACAATTCCAATGCTGAGCAATGTCTTAACTCCATGAAGAATTCGAATACCTAAGGAGACAATTTGAATTCAGTGAGTGATTCTAGCTTAACTAACTCTAAACCATTCAATCTCGCTCAGTTAACCACTTAACCAAAACCCTAATTGACTTACCAAACCCTAACTGAAGTCGGAGTGCAATAAATGACTAAATCTCAACTGAAGGAGATCAAACACATGTCATAGCAATCCAACCATCAAGTGCTAGTGCTGCATGACTCCAATGAACCCTGATGAGGTCAACTGAATCTAAATTGACCATCAGAAGTTGGTGGAGGCTCCTTGTTGACTCCAGATCATTAAATAATCATTAAATAATATATTTAATGACTGGAGGTGCCTTAACTGACTGTAACTTACTGGTTGAACTGAAAGTAACCACCAGTTAGCAATTAGGTGCATTAATGTCACACAGATCACCCCTGGAGTGCTCCAGTTAGCCTCCTTGACTGTAGGAGAAGGCTAAGTTATCCTCCTTGACTGTAGGTAGGTGTGGGTGTGACTGGATCATGACAATTAATGCTCCACTGATGTCAATTAAACTTAGGATAGTGGTTTAACTATGCCAATTTGACCAAAAGAGTGTGTATTATGGTAAATGTCTCCAACACCCCCCCTTAAGCTATACTCAAGAAGAGTTAGAAAACATATATGCATAAAATGCTAGGGCCCTAGCAAATAAGGCCATAGGTCACCCTGTACAATGCTGAAACTAAAACAATGCTCAAAACAAACTAAGTGAGGAAAAGAGGGAAAACCCAGTGGGAAAAACCTCCCCTCAAGCTGAACACTGATAGTAGTCTGGATCACCCTGGTGAACTCACCCCCAACAGTGAATGAAGGTAAGTGAACTTCTTTTCTAAAAATCTCTTGGTGAAGATGTCTGCAATCTGCTCGTCAGTCGGGCAGTATTGCAGAATGATGGTCATGTCATGCACTAGCTCCCTAATGTAGTGCATGTGAATCTCTACATGTTTGGTCCTCTGCCTGGTAACTGGATCTGTGGATATCTTAATATCACTCTGGCTGTCACAAAAGAGGACAGTGGAAAAAGTACTACCAAGATCAAACTCTGAAAGAATGCCTTGCAACCAAACTGCTTGGATGCAAGCATTCACCGCTCCTCGATAGTTGGCCTCTGCTGAAGATAGTGCTATGGTAGCCTGATTTTTTCTTGAACAGAAAATAGGGCCACCACCAAACATGAATACATATCCGGAAGTTGACTTCCTATCAATAAAATCACCCGCCCAATCGGAATCTGTGTATCCAACCAGCTCTAGCTCGGAGTCTGCAGCATAGTGAATGTCGTAGGTCCTGGTTCCCTGAATGTACTGGAGGATCCTCTTGGATTCCTTCCAATGGAGATCATGAGGCTGCTGCATGTATATTGATACATCATTCATGGCATAACAAATATCAGTCCTAGAATGTGTCAAGTACAACAAACTACCAATCAGTTGTTGATAGATAGTGCAGTCCATGGGAGGTGTGCTTTTTCCTTCTTCAAGGCTAATCCCTGAAAGGAAAGGGAATGGTGCAGGCATACATTCAGCCATGTTAAACTTGACTAACAGGTATGAAATGTATTTTTACTGAGTGACCATAATCCCATCAGAATTTTGCTCGATTTCGAGCCCCAAATATTGTTTTAGAAGCGCCAAATCACTCATTTCAAAGGCATTGTGGAGAGCAGTTTTGATGGCTGAAATGGAGGCAATTGTGCTACCTTTGATCAGTAAGTCATCAAAATATAAAACAATGATAATTATATGACCATAATTATTCTATAAATACACATTTGTATCTGATCTACATCTTTGAAAGTTTTCCGAGAGAAGGAAGGCATCCATCTTGGAATACCACTCTCTTAGGGCCTGTTTTAACCTGTATAGTGACTTCTTTAGCTTGAAAACCAAAGATGGATCAGTGATGTAGCCCTTAGGATGATTCATGTATATCTCCTCATGAATATATCCATGCATAAAGGCTGACTTAACATCCATGTGATGCACCTCCCAGTGCTTGGATGCGGAAATAGCCAAAACAAGGCGGATGGAGTCCATTTTTGCAACCGGTGCAAAGGTCTCATGGTAGTCCACTCCTTGGACCTGAGAGAAACATTTTGCTACCAGTATTTCCTTATATTTGTAGGTGCTTCCATCAACAGAAAACTTTGTCTAAAACACCCACTTGCATTGAACCAATTTCCTTCCCAGAGGAAGAGGAACTAGTTCCCAAGTAGTGTTTTTCTGAAGAGAATTCATCTCTTCATCCATGGCAACTTGCCATATCGGATCATTCCAAGCATGGTAGTAGGATTTTGGATCTGAAATAATCATAAAATAGCAAGTTTAAGACATCAAATTATCAGAACAAGAGAGCACGATACCTGCTCTTTGGAAATCAGACCGGGTTCTCCTTGGATCATCCGGATTTCCAATGTTGTCTCCTGCGGAGGAGAGTGTCTTTTGGGCCCATGTAGGAAGATGATTTTGAACTTCAGGTTCTGATTCAGTATCTGATGATTGCTGCATACTGATATCAGAAATCAAAGGATCCAAATCAAGGTCATCACCCCCAATTTCATCATCCAAATATTCAGTGGAATAGGAAGGAATTTCAGCAGTATTCTCCTTCACTAGTTCCACCTCCTGAAGAGGCTCATCGAACTTGACACTTCTCTCGATGATGATCTGTTTGGTCTTGATATCCAGCAGCTTTAATCCTTTAGATTCATCAGGATACCCAATAAACATACATTCTATGCTATGCGGTTGCAAAGCCCTTCTTTTATCAAGCGGAATCTGGGCCCATGCAGTGGACCCAAACACCTGTAGGTTCGACAAATCTGGCTTGTGTCCAAAATATGATTTGAAAGGAGTCTTTCCTTTCACTGATGAATGTGGCACCCTATTCTAAATTTATGCTGCAGCATGCATGGCTTCAGCCCACAAATTTGCATCAAGCTTCTTTGACTCCAACATACAGGTGGTCATCTCTTTGAGAGACCGGTTCTTCCTTTCCGCTAGTCCGTTCTGCTGAAAAGTGTAGAGAATTGAATGTTGGACCTGAATACCACTTTGGGAGAAAATGTACAGAAACTCATTACTGACATACTCCCCTCCATTATCAGATCTCAATATCTTGATCTTAAGCCCAGAGGCATTTTCGATCAAGGCCTTCAATTCAGAAAATTTTTCACATACCTCTGATTTCTTTTTGAGAAAGAAAACCCATGTATACCTTGAAAAATAATAAATAAAGGTAAGGAGGTACCTTGATCCATTCATGGATGTGATAGGAATAGGACCACTGATATCAGAATGTATCAGCCCCAATATGCTTGTATCTCGGTTTTCCTTCCATCGATCGAACTTGTGCTCAGGGTGTTTTCCAATCACACAGCCCTTGCAGACTCCCGTGGTTTCCTTGATGACTGGGAGGCCTTCAACCATGGATTTTTTCTGTAGTTGCTGCAAATATTTGAAATTTATATGGCCAAGGCTTTCATTCCATAGCCTACTAACCTCATTTCCATGAGTTAGCAGAGCGGTGGGCTTTGCATCTGCAACAAAGTGAGAGAACTCATAGGATTTTGCATGATGATTTGCATGGCCTTTTGCAATGAGTTTCCCGGATGCAATTTATGTTATCTCAACATCATTTGGGATGAAAGAGACTCTATTAGGCATTCTTGTATGTGTCATCTGATAGACACTAAGGAGATTTGATGCTAGAGATGGTACATACAAAACATTAGAAAAAAAACCATTTTCTAGATCTATAGTACCTTGTCCTTTGGAAATGATGGTGGAGTCATCTCCCAAGTGGATGGGAATGGATTTGCTGGTCTCCAAGGATGAAAATGAGTCTTTTTCAGCATTCATGTGATTCAAATCTCCACTGTCAATCAGCAGTGATTTGGACTTCGAAGTGCTTTCCATGAGGGCATGACCTTTCTCATGCTGTGGTTCCCGATCTTGGTGATATCTCCTCCGAAAGCTCTCTGGAAGATTGATGTGATTCCTCTTAAGGAGAGAGGTTTCTTCATCAATATTTTTCTTCATGCAGGCATGTTCAGGGTGAAAACCCTTCCCGCAGTAAGAACACCTGACTTTTTCTTTCCCATTGTGCCCTTTTCCTTTGTTCTTCCTTGAGCCGGAAGATTCATCATGCTGCTAATTTTCAACTCTAGGGTTTGGAGCATCAAATTTAGTTTTCTAATTTTTCTGCTACTTTCCTTTACCCTTCACATCTTTGGGCCCTGAGACATGGAGGGCTTGATCACGGGAAGTTCGGATGATCCCCATCTGGACAAGCTTGTCATGTTCACTAGTTAGGGACTCAAGGAAGGCATTGAGTGTAGGCATCTTCCATCCATGGGTTGTGAGCTTCCCCGCACAGAATGTAGAAACAAAAACTAAATAATCAACCCCGAGTTTGGAGAGGATGGCTAGGATGAGCTGATAATATTCCTTCTCCACTTTTCATTGCTTCAAGAGAAAAACAGTATGCTTGAACTTTGTAAAGAATTCATTCAGAGTCTCGAAATTGGAAGGTTGGAGAGACATGAGTTCATTTTTGAGTTGGTAAACTCTCAAGTCATCATGCTTTCCGTATAGATATTCCAATTTGTCCCATATTTATTTAGGTGTATTCGGATCCCTAACATGGAAGAGAAGGTCATCGGAAATAGAGATGCATAAGAAACCGAAGGCTTTATCCTTCATGTTCAAGAATATTGATTTTTCTATGGCGGATCCAGGCTCAACTTCAGTTTCCATGGAGACTCTATAGAGTCCTTTACATTTCAACTGAGTTCCCATTTTATCTTTCCATGTGTGGAAATTGTATGGAGTCAACAGAGGTACTGAGGAGGCCATCTGGATTTGCTTGTAGCGAATGATTCACCTGTAGAAAACCTGAAAATCAAAACAGAAAAAGAAAAATAAGGTCGGACAGACTGCACATTCTAGGCTTTCATCACACCCGGCATAGTCAATCAAGAAATCTTGATAAACAAGTTCTTTACTTGGGATATTGAGTGGTAAGCCTTGGCTTCTGGTGCAGTGCTAGATTTTTGAGCTATTGCTCACTTTCCATGGAGAAATCTATCAAAAATATTGTTTTTGAGAGATTGTTATTTGTCCCGCCGTAAGCTCTGATACCATATTAATTCTTGCACATGATCTAGGAACTAGGAATCAAAATCATCAAAGAATAATTAACAAATACTCATGAATTGGAAATAATCGAAACCAGAATTGGTTTCCTCTCTTTATATTTAATAAACAACAAAGGGTTACGATTCCAATGCTGAGAAATGGCTTAAATCCATGAATAATTCGAATACCTAAGGAGACAATTCGAATTCAGTGAGTGAGTCTATATTAACTGACT
The DNA here is from genome assembly GCA_001517045.1 of Pseudotsuga menziesii. Taxonomy (NCBI): domain Eukaryota; kingdom Viridiplantae; phylum Streptophyta; class Pinopsida; order Pinales; family Pinaceae; genus Pseudotsuga; species Pseudotsuga menziesii. Next base: position 336,112 of record LPNX010932721.1, read on the forward strand.
CTAAACCATTCAATCTCACTTGGTTAACCACTTGACCAAAACCCTAATTGACTCACCAAACCCTAACTGAAGTTGGAGTGCAATAAATGACTGAATCTCAACTGAAGGAGATCAAACACATGTCATAGCAATCCAACCATCAAGTGCTAGTGCTGCATGACTCCAATGAACCCCGATGAGGTTAACTGAAGCTGAACTGACCATCAGAAGTTGGTGGAGGCACCTTGTTGACTCCAGATCATTAAATAATAATAAATAATCATAAAATAATATATTTAATGACTGAAGGCGCCTTAACTGACTGTAACTGACTGGTTGAACTGAAAGTAACCACCAGTTAGCAATTAGGTGCATTAATGTCACACAGATCACCCCTAGGGTGCTCCAGTTAGCCTCCTTGACTGTAGGTAAGCGTGGGTGTGACTGGATGATGACAATTAATGCTCCACTGATGTCAATTAAACTTAGGATAGTGGTTTAACTAGGCCAATTTGACCAAAAGAGTGTGTATGATGGTAAATGTCTCCAACACTGCCAAGTATTCATCCATACTGAATACATGAACTGACTGAGACTCAGAACTCAATGAACTTATTTTTAACAGAAAACCCAGGATGACTTCATTTACATGACAATCATCATCTAGACCCAAGACTTGACAGACTAAGGAGACCACTAATTGAACTTCATCTCTGAAAATACAAACACGGTATGGCGGGAAAAGACCATCTAATGACTGACCATCGTTAAGAATATTTGACAAGAATTTACAACAGACCTCGGTTTCACAATTTTTATACACTTCGGCTAAAATGGACTCATTTACAGGTTCACGACTCTCAGGGTAGTTATCGGGCAAGTTCAGGTTTTCACAGATGACTTTGGCGTCAATCTTACACAGTATCCTAGATGTAGACTGACTGACAATAACTCTACGAGAAGAAGAATAAGTAACTACGCACCATTCAATGAACTCGGGAAAATGCAAGGTCTGCTCGACAGCAAAATAATATAAAAACGATTTACAGGCATTTAAGATATCATTACCGTATGAATTGTATTGCCATAACCTCTCTTTGCTAACTGATACACTTCCTACGGACAAGAAAGGGTCACACACTCCTCTGTCCCTATCAACCAAATAGCCTTCTCTGTCATCCAAAATATGACTAAACCCTTGCAAATCTTTTCCTTGGTCCATAATTCAGTCGATAATGGTAATTAGATGGATGAATTTCGGGCGTTTGAGCCTTACCTATTACTGTGCCTGCGTGTGTTCGAAATTGACTGTTAGAGGTGGACGAGCATGCAGGTCCCTTTCATTCATCCGGTGCCAATAAAATAATCCTTGAGCAAGTCAACTTTGTTTATATAGGACCCCACTTCAGAGGCACCCCTTCGGTGGTTTCCACCAAACCGCTTTTGCCTCTGGAATGCACCACAATCGACCATGTGTACCGTGGTTTCCATTCCGCTACCACCTTTTATCTCCAAACACCGTGCAATTTCCCACTCCATATCTATCAATGATCGTCGATGTAATTCACCTTTATTTCCTAGCCGTCGAATCAAGCGACACGTACCCAATTCCGCCGGGTGTTCTCATTTTATCTAACGTGGAAATCTACATGGCAGATTCCACAGCGACCGTAGATTTCATCGAAACGAATCAGCGACCGTTGATCTTCACATATCATCGAACACTCCGCATGTCTTTATCCCTCTCTCATCTTCACGAAGAGGACACGTTATAGGCCGCCGATATCCATTTTTTCGCTCTGCACTGTTGGATTCTGTGACAATTCATCACTTACTCGCCCTTTGTTCATACTTTATACCATAATATTTAACCAAATTTTGACAATCAACCGTTATTTCCTCTTCACCATGGCTCCTTCGAGCCTCTGCTAGATAGGGTTGTTAACAACTAGCTCCATCTAGGGATGATATCCTCCCTGCAAGGTATCAAAGAACTCATAGACCAGGTTCCTGTCTTTAATTTTTCACAATAACTTCCAGAAAACTTATCTTTTGTTTTTTGTAGATATATTGTTTTTTTTTTATAGAAAAGAATGGCACGCCTCTTGAATCTTAGGGCCTTCACCACGGGCTTCAAATGCATTCGGCCTACCATCTGTATTGATTTGTAAAGACAACAAATATTTACAGGCTATAATACAAATTTTACCGCCCTTCTTAGGACAAGTAATGTTTCAGATACCTTCCATTAACAGGGTTACTATCCAGAGGAACCCCATTCGAATGTTCTAGTAGAAATGCATTTTGTCCTCTGTAACCAGCAACAACATAAGGACCTACCCACATATGATCAAATTTCCCATGTTTGTCTTCTTTAGGAGCATCCCACTTCAAGACCAAATCGTCAATATGAAACTGTTCTTCTTTGATTCTCCTGTCAAAAGTATTTTTCATTTTTTTCTGATGTAACTACACCTTGTCATAAGCCTTATTCCTTCGCTCTTCCAGCTCAATAATCTAATTTATCCTTCTTTGCATGTGATTTGGTTCTTCTTGCTGATCTTGGAAATATCTCATGACTGGAACACCTAACGACGCTGGAAAAACAACTTCGGTTCCGTATACCGGCTGAAAAGGAGACATGCCAATTTCCCTTTTGGTACTAATCCGATCAGCCCATAGAGCATACTTGAGCTTGGTGTGCCATGAATTTTTATTATCTTCCAACAGCTTCCTGATGATCCTTACTAAGCTTTTATTGGAAGATTTGGCTAACCCATTTCCTTGCGGATAATAGGCAGTTGAATGATTGAGGCTTATATGGTACTTGTGACAGAAATCAATCATTTTCTTGGATTTAAACGTAGCTACATTGTCTGTTACTATTCTTCTGGGGCATCCGAATCGAGCCAATATATTTCCCTCAAGAAAATCCATGATTACAGTTTCAGTGGCTCTTCTGGTGGGGATAGCTTCAATCCATTTTGTAAAATAATCTATAGCTGTTAGAATCCATTTGTCTTGTCCCAATGAATTGGGGTTTATTTCGCCAATAAAATCCAAACCCCACTGCTAGAAAGGAGCTTCTACTGTTATTGGATTCAAAGGGAGAGGAAGCACTTTCCTCTTTCCATCGAAAATTTGGCATTGATGACACTTACTGGTTTCTTTATGCACATCTAAAAATAATGTAGGCCAATAATAGCCTGCTCTTAGAATTTTGTTTGCAGTCACTTTCCAAGAATTATGTCCTCCACAATCCCCCTTATGAAATTCTTTGACTGTATGCTGAGCTTCATTTTCTAAAAGACAGTTTAGTAGCATAGCTTCGGGGTCCTTCCAATAAATATACTGATTTATAATACAAAACTTAGCAGCCTTCAATTTTATATATCTCTCCCTTGACTTACTCAATCCTTTTGGTGCTTGTAAATTTTGAAGGACGTAAACAATATCAAAATACAATGGAGATGCCACAAAATCAGCCATCACTTCCACTTTTGTATCCAACTAATGAACCCGTTGAGATAGGAAATTAATTTGTAAAGCCTCACAATTTGAATTAGCCATCATCTTTGCTAATCCTTGTCCTTTAACCAACTTAGTAGGATTTATCTCTATGTCGTACTCCAGTAATGTAGCTATCCATTTTTTCCTTCTGCCTTCTGGATTTGGTTGTGTCAAAATCCCTTTTACTGCAGCAGATGGACCATGTGCAATTATATGAGAATGCAGAATATACACTTTGAAATCTTTCAATGCTTTGACTAAAGCATATTCTTGTTTCTCCATGATGTCATATTTCAATTCTCCATCCCTCAACATTTTCCTAAAAAATGCTATGGGCTGTTCCAAATTCTCATCATTCTTCTGCAATAAAACTGATGCTATTGTATATTCTGAAGCATATGAAAATACTGAGAAATATTTGGTAAAATCTGGACTTACTAACACAGGAGCATCTGATATTGCTTTTTTGATTTCCCAAAAATACCTTCTGGCTTCCGCATTCCATTTTATCTCATGACCCTTCTTCAACATATTTGTGATATTCATTAAGATTTCAGCAAAGCTTGGCACAAACCTTCTTAAAAAATTCACCTGCCCTAAGAATGATTGTATTTCCTTCTTACTCCTGGGTTCACCTACTTTCAAAATTGCACTCACCCTTTCAGGATCAATTTTTATTCCATCCTTGGATATTATATGGCCCAACAACTTTCCTTCTTCCAATGCAAAATTGGATTTCTTCGGATTCAAAGATATACCAAAATTTCTGCACTTCATGAAAACTTTCTCTAAATGATGCAAATGCTCTCTATCAAATTTTGAATAGACTGTGATGTCATCCATGTAGATTACTACAAAATTCCCAATTTCTCCTACAAAAACGATGTCCATAGCCCGCTGGAAAGTAGCCCTTGCATTCATTAGGCCAAAAGGCATCTTTGCATACATAAAAGTGCCCCAGGTTGTAGTAAATGTGGTTTTCTCTTGATCTTCAGGTAATACTTTGATCTGATTATAGCCAGAAAAACCGTCCAAAATTGAAATTCTCTCAGCGCCAACTAATTTTTGCAAAATATGATCCATCTTTGGCAAAGGATAATTGTCTTTCATAGAAACTTTATTTAAATTCTGGAAATCCACACACAGTCTGATTTCTCCATTCTTCTTTCTAACAGGAACCAAATTTGCAACCCACTTCGAAAATCTTAGCGTTACAATGATTTTGGCATCAAATAACTTTTTAATTTCCTTCTCAATGATGGGAAGCAACTTAGGATTTATCCTTCTTAGTTTTTGTTTGAAAGGCTTCTCTCCGGGATTTATAGGAATAGTATGCTGTATGATAGAGGTATCATACTCCTTGAGATATTCATAACCCCAAGCAAAGACATCTGTATATTTTTTCATTAAATTCACATATTGTTCTTTTTATTTTTCAGGTAATTTCTTGGACACTTTTACAATCTTAGGATTCTCTTCAGTGCCAATATTTCTATCTTCAAGAGCATTCTCAACAGGCTTTACCTTGGGATTCTTAGCCACATCATTCTGATCAAAAAGTTTTTCTAAAGGAATTATCTCCCTTGGTATGAAATTGTTTTTCAACTGGATAATATCCTTACCTCCTAATGTTCCTTTTAACTTTTCAGCGGCTTCCTTTTCTTTATCAGGACCCTCATCATCTTGAAAAATGTCATCATCATCATTTTCGGTGTCAATATGAGTATTTACAAATTCTCCTGATAATTCTAAGAACCTTCTGATCTGCATGTCTTCCTCAAATACCTGCCAATATTTAGAATTATCAGGAATGGATGGTCTATTCACAATGTCCACCTGATATTCTTTTTGACTAGCAATAAGGGTTTTGAATTTCCCAGCAGCTACTGCCAAAGAATCTGCCATAGTATTTTCATGTCTGGAAACTACTTGAATCGTGTGCTTTGTAAAAAATTTGTGAATCATATCCCACACTTCATTCCTATAATCCCTCATCAGAGGATGCCTCATTTGATAACTGTCATTCACTTGGTTTATTACCAATTCTGCATCTCCAAAAACTTTTATCCTTTGCGCTCCCAAATATTTCAAAGCATGCAACCCTAATAATAAAGCTTCATATTCTGCTACATTATTTGTGCATTCAAATGTTAATTTATATGATAAATATTTGAAATCCCAAATAGGAGAAATTATATACACACCGGCTCCAGCACCCAGTTTTGCAGCAGACCCGTCAAAATACATAGTCCATAAAACTTCCCTTTTTTGTTTTGCCTCCAAAGCATCTTGTTCCTTCATTTCTTCTTTTTTATCTTCTTCGCACTTCTCCTGTAATGTGGCTTCTAGATCACATGGGACAGTATCATTAAAGAAAATAGAAGACCCCAAATCAGTATCAACAGCATATATATGATGAACTTCAGGTTTATCTTGACTGCTCACTACATAAGGATTCTTTTTTTCACTATATAACCTTCTACTCCCATCTTGAACAGGAATCGTAGCATATGACATATCCATTTGCAAACTACCTTTCAACTTTGAGGTCCAAGATCTTGACAACAATACCCCAAACTTAGGTGGAATATCTGCTACTACCACATCCTGACTATAGTTTTAGATGGTAATTTGTTCAGAGTCACTACCATATATTTGATCAAACCAAGGCATTTTACTCTTCTAGAGTCAAAAGAATACAAATCTTTATAGGGCCTTGTCACTTCTAGTCCCAAACTTTCAACTACTCCTTTCGACATTAAATTATGTGATGCTCCTGAGTCTAACATAGCATTATGGACCACCATATCATGCACATTCAAACTCAAATAGAAAGGAGGGACCTCTTCATTTTCTAAATTTTCAACCTTTGACCCAAATGAAATAGCAAGATTATCATCATTCAACTCTAAAATATCAGATTTCGATTCCCCTTGACCTTTGACCATTTTTGTTATAGTGTCTCTATATTCATTGTTTCTCAACAACTCGTTAAACAAAACATAAATTTTTAACTTTGAAAGCTCATTTTGCAAATTAAAACCAGAACCAACCCTTTCTACATCAATTGGGGCCACTTGCTTTATTCTTTTGTCTCTTTATATCTCATTTTCAGCTTCTTTATTTACAAGAGACTCTTTTTGCACTTCTTTTCCCTTTTCTACATTTAGGGAACTCATGGAAGGTTGATTTGGATTAGCCTTCCCCTTATTTATAAAAACTTCCCTGTTTCTCAGTCTGATTTTCCTCTGCACGTCATCCATAGCATGTAAATAACCCCTTTGATACTGTTCTGTCTCCCTTTCAAATTCTTCATTTCCACTTTCCTGTTCAAACATGTTATGTTCTTCTTCAGTAAGATATACCTCTGAATCTAGCTCTCCAAAAAGATGAATTTCATTTTCAGTAGGATCCTCTTCATTAACAACATAATTCTCAGGAAATGGTGGTCGAATTTGCTGTTCTTCCTGATTTCTTGGTTTTCTTATGTCTCTTTGCTTATTTTGTGGAAGAACAGAGGATTTTGTCTTCTAAAATTGGGGTTCCTGATTTGAGGGTCAGCTTGTTCTCTGTTGAACCCCCTATTGTCCATAGTCAATCTATCCATCAATTTTTCCATCGTTTTCAACATCATCTCAAATTTGACATCATTAGTAGAAGAAGAAGCAGAAGGCAAATTTTCCTCCTTTTTCCTCCTATCCATATCTCTATGTTTCATTTTTCCACTCGCCATCATATTGGCTTCTACTTCCAAAGCATCTGTAAACATTGCAGCAAGGGTTGCTGATTTTCTTTCCCTTAATGAGAATGCAAAATCATTGTCAAAGGCTCCAGCATAATGTAACTTGACAGTGGCCATAGAAGGTTTTATATCTTCCGGAATGGAATTATAAACCCTCATGAACCTACTGGAGAATTCATGGACAGATTCGAAACCTTCTTTTTTGAGACTGGTATACTGAGATAAGAGCTGTAAAGGATTATGTTTATCATCCCATCTATCTAGAAATGCATTTTAGAAAGCCTAAAAGTTCATTATAGACCCATCTAGTAAATCTTTAAACCATTTCTTTGCCTCTCCTGATAAACTTTGAGCAAACAAGCGCATTTTGACATCTAGAAAGTCAACTTCTTCTAAGTCGATGAAATCTTCAAACTTGGCAACATGATGCTTTGCGGTTATGTCACATTCTCCATCAAACAAAGAAATTCTTTGGGAATAATTTTGAGGAAGTTCATGTAATAAAACAGGCAAACGAAAGGGAGCAAATATGGTAGCCATTGGTCTAGGCGGGTTTAAAGGCACTAAAGGATTTTGAGTATTTTGAGAGGAAACTGTTTCAATTTTCGTGGTTTGTTGTAAATCTCTCCAGAGGGAATCTAGAAAGTAAGATTCTAATCTACGGAAATCAAACTCAGTATTCTTCAGATCCGACTCAGATTTAGTTTTCAACAAACTCCTTCCAACATTAACTTCTTATTCTGGATCAATAAGAGAATCTTGAGAATATGATGCACCAAACAAAGGAAAACCTATATTTTCTTTATCTTTTCTCTTAAATAACTTTTTGGGTCCTCAAAACTTTTTAAAACTTTGGTATCAGAATTACCTCGCGTATTTCTTCTCGAATCGAGAATGACTTCTTAAATTCTGAAAAAGTTTTACAATGGATTTGCTAGGGAAAATATACAACCTTTTCTACTGGTAAAAATTCATGTTTTCCCACAGAAACCTTTATTCAACTTTGCTGTTCTCCCCAGGGCGTATGTGCACTTTCATTCCCCGGAAACGGTGCCAGTTTGTTAGCACTCAGAATGTACCCAGGTTGCAAAGGTAAATCCCAAAGGTAATAGCAAAACCACTTTTAGAAAGAAACTAGCTTTTCTTTCCAGAGAGGGATCCCTCAGATACAGATTTTACAAGGCGAGATATAAATTAACACTTAGAGATTGTATAGATGGTTGAAACAATACACATAACCATTGGGAAATGGAGTCACATATACATAAAGATATCACAAAGACACATGCATGAGATTTTTATCAAAGGAAAGATAACCATTCCATCACAGTCATTCATTTAGTTCAGGTGAGACAGAAGAGACAATAAACAACCCATTAATATAGAGCATCAAAGATGAATTCTATATTAACTTTAGTAGAAAATTGTATAAAATATCTAAAACGATGATCAGAGCATAAATACTATGAATTCCAACCATTCAACACTGTGTTTCAAATATGAAGAAAAACAGAATGAAGTGTTACACTGGAAAAAACAATCACAGAAAGAAAAGCAATACGGACTGTAATGTAAATGACGCAGGAATCTCCGATAACTATTATGAATTCACTTTGTTATTCAAAAATATATGTCTTCAAAAGAAACATTGAACAACCAGGTGGGTTCCAAACCCCATTACATAAAATAAATTCACTTATATACATAAAATCATTTCATCTTCCAAGACGATTTATAACTGAATAACCGGCTTAATCAAAGTCTTGTAACTATATTCCTAACTCCTAGGAATAAACTACTAGCTTCTATCCTAACATATCATTAAGTTAAAATCAACTTGGTAACAGGGCCTCGTCCAGGCAGCTCCTCAGCATGCAACACCTGTCTTCATGAATGGAGGATATACTTTTTTTTTCCGAACCTTTCTATGGCTCTCCATTGCTCTGCGCTTGGAATGTCATATTCGATCATCTCCCGAATGGACACCTCCAGCTCCATATAGGCTTCATAAGATACTTTAGGCAAACTTCCCTTGATGATTAGGAACTTTTGTAATATTTCAAAATATTTCGTTAGCTTATCCATGATAACTTTCCCTATCAGCCCTTTTTCCAAATCATTAAATTTGAAATGATCCATGCAACTTTGTACCAACAGGTTGTGATATTGCTCTTGAGAAAACATTCGTCCTTCTTCATCCCAAATGGAAGGAAGCCTGTCTTCAAATAGTTCTTTGAAGGCCTGTTTGAAGTCATTAACCTGTGAGGTCATTTCATCAGCTTTGTCCTGGACTTCCTTCATCAGATGATGCTTATGGATAAATTTTTTGGCCCATAGTACCATTGCTATTCTGTCCTTTACTCCTATATCATGCAACTTTTGATATGTTAATGAATTTAAGAAATTTAACGCATTCTGGGCTGTGGCAAGGGGTTTCCTCTCCATAGTTTCATTTACTAACTCCAGTCTTTGATTAGCCAGATTGATCAATATGCTTTGATCATCAATGAAGTTTAAATAGTGCTTGAATTTAGTAATTTCTACGGATAATGTATCCCAAATTATGTGTTTTGCCCCCTGGAGAGGACCCTTTCCGATGTTTCTTTCTTTCAATTCATTAAATTTCTTTTGTAGCTGATTTCTATCTTGCAATATTTTATTTTTATTCTCATTCACTTTGGCTAACTCGGACTTGATATTTTCATTTTCCACCTTTAACTCTTGTATTTCTTCATCCTTTAGGATGACCTGGGACATGGGTACTAACAAGTCATCTGCAGAAAAATCATTTAATGGTTTCTCAATATTTACAATAGACAGGTCCTCATCAGTGGGAGTCTGACTCATCAATTCCTCCATGATCTCTTTTTCATCGTTTTGGTCCTTTTTCAGTAGGGATATTTGCGATATCATCTCACTCCGTTCTATTTCCCATTTGTCTTTTTCCTCTTGTAATTTGACAACTCTTCCTTTATGTTCCATCATCTCCTGGTGGATCTTGTCCTTCTCTTCTTGTAATGCCAATAATTCGGATGATTGAACATGTTCTGTGCTTGGAATCTTCAACCTTTTCTTCAAAACCTGGAGGGCATTGTCCTTTTCTTCCAACAGTCTTTTGATTGCTTAGGTGTTATCTCTTTCACTTCCTGAACTTATGACATCTACTTGCAACTTTTTGATTTGAATGGAATTGGATTTATTTTCAACTTTCTCGTGTTTTAACTGAACTTCTAACTTGTCTACCAAAATTTGCAACTTATTAACTTTCATCATGGCATGCAATAAATCGGAATAAATAATGTCACATGTTTTCTTATGTAACTGTATTTTGTCTGGAACACTAATCTTGTCTAATCATACTTCCATTTCTGACATCTTCTTGTCATTTACCATGGCCAATTTAAAAGTATTTCTTTCTATGTCCCTGGTAGAAATCAAGGAAGTTTTTGGACTATTTAAACTCTTCACCCGCGAGAGTAGATTCCTTGTCTCTTCTAGGGACTGTTTTCGTTTCTCCATATAACTGGCCATTATCTCTTCTTTGGACTTGAAAACTGGGCTTGATTCTGAATTATCTACATCTTTAAAAGAAAATTGTTTCACCTGTGCAGATTTTGTAGGGACCAAAACAACTCTTTTTAGACCATCTGCAATAACTTCACTTAAAGCTTTATCATCTTGAAACAACCTAGCCTTTTTATGTGAATCATCTTCATCCACTTCCATGCTTACAATTTCAGAAAGACTCCTCTTAACCAAAATATTAGGACCCTATGTCACTTGAGATACTACAACTGGTATAACACTTGCACTTTCATCAGATCTTGGAATTTCCATAAAATGAGACAAATTGGTTGTCTCGCTCAGGTCTTCAATAACTTGGTGATCAAATGGCTTGTTTTTGTTTGCCTTCTTTCTCAGGGAAATTGTATGATGGGGATCATAATTTACCCTTGGCTCTTTTTGAAATTCCATGCTTCCCAACAATTTTTCTATAAATACCAGGGCGCCTTTATTTTTGAAAATAAAAGAACCAACTTTGAGAGGGAACTTGATATTTGAAGATTTCTTAAAGGCCCCTAAATGTTCTTCCTCTGAATGCAACCTTTGTCTCATAAACTCTAATGCACAAATTCTGGGAGTAAGGAAAGCAGGTAACCTATAAGGCTCCCCAGTAAATCCATATATCCTCAAAACAGTGGAATCCTTAGACAGAAACCAATCTCCGACTCGATCCTCAGGCGAGGGCTGCATCATGCATTTCATCTCTTCTAATACCCGGGGTAACACTTCATCAAATAACATCTTGTATATTTCTAACATGATTGAATTTGCAAATTCAAACATGTTGATTTGCTTGGGCAAATCTGAAGAGAAGATGGTACTTAAAAAATGTAATTCAGTGACGTTTGAACATAGCAACATGTTCAACAAATAAGTTTGAAACTTGAAGAATCTGACCTTTGGGAATTCACTCAATTGAAGATGTATCGCTTCTACCAAGTATTCATCCAGACTGAATACATGAACTGACTGAGACTCAGAACTCAATGAACTTATTTTTAACAGAAAACCCAGGATGACTTCATTTACATGACAATCATCATCTAGACCCAAGACTTGAGAGACTAAGGACACCACTAATTGAACTTCATCTCTGAAAATACAAACACAGTATGGTGGGAAAAGACCATCTAATGACTGATCATCCTTAATAATATTTGACAAGAATTTACAACAGACCTCGGTTTCACAATTTTTATACACTTCGGCTAAAATGGACTCATTTACAGGTTCACGACTCTCAGGGTAGTTATCGGGCAAGTTCAGGTTTTCAGAGATGACTTTGGCATCAATCTTACACAGTATCCTAGACCTAGACTGACTGGCAATAACTCTCTGAGAAGAAGAATAATTAACTGCGCACCATTCAGCGAACTCGGGAAAATGCAAGGTCTGCTCGACAGCAAAATAATATAAAAATGATTTGCAGGCTTTGAAGATATCATTACCCTGTGAATTGTATTGCCATAACCTCTCTTTGCTAACTGATACACTTCCTATGGATAGGAAAGGGTCATACACTCCTCTGTCCCTATCAACCATATAGTATTCTCTGTCATCCAAAATATGACTAAACCCTTCCAAATCTTTTCCTTGGTCCATAATTCAGTTGATAATGGTAATTAGATGGATGAATTTTGGGCGTTTGAGCCTTACTTGTTACTGTGGCTGCGTGTTCGAAATTGACTATTAGAGGTTGACGAGCACACAGGTCCCTTTCATTTGTCTGGGGCCAATAAAATAATCCTTGAACAAGTCAACTTTGTTTATATAGGACCCCACTCCGGAGGCCCCCCTTCAGTGGTTTCCACCAAACTGCTTTTGCCTCCGGAATGCACCACAATCGACCACGTGTACCGTAGTTTCCATTCCGCTACCACCTTTTATCTCCAACCACCACGCAATTTCCCACTCTGGATCCATCAACGATCGTCGATGTAATTCACCTTTATTTCCCAGCCGTTGGATCAAGCGACATGTACCCAATTCCGTCAGGCGTCCTCATTTTATCAAACATGCAAATCTACATGGCAGAGTCCACAGCGACCGTAGATTTCATCGAAACGGATAAGAGACCGTTGATCTTCACATATCATCGAACACTCTGCATGTCTTTATCCCTCTCACATATTCATGAAGTGGACATGTTATAGGCCGCCGATATCCATTTTTTCGCTCTGCACCGTTGGATTCTGTGACAATTCATCGCTTACTCGCCCTTTGGTCATACTTTATACCATAATATTTAACCAAAGTTTGACAATCAACCGTTATTTCCTCTTCACCATGGTTCCTTCAAGCCTCTGCTAGATAGGGTTGTTAATAGTTGCTGCGCCACTCCCTGGTCTCAACACATGGAAAACCATCCACCATTATGGGGTCGTCCATCTCACACCACCTCAGTAGAAGTGGTAGTGCTAGTGCCACAAGATATTTTCCAGATGTCGCGTGCTCGCCCTGACGGTCGTTTCTCTCTGAGGGGTCTGTACAGTCATCATCGGCCAAGTGGGGGTATGGGAAACTCTTGTGCCTCTTCATCTCGTGCTCCATATATCATTGTTTGGCCATCCATACAAGCCACATCAGAATGACACATAAGAAACTGTTAGAACATGCCCTTTATTGTAACCAATTTTGATTCCCAAATGTTGGTTTGGGAAAGATGGAAACACTATAAATATACCTCCCAAAAAGCAAGAAGGGGTTGAAACCATTGTAATCTTTTACTGTGTATGTTTTTCAAGAAAGTGTTAATATAATCACAGAGTCGAGATCGATGTTTTTTCACACAAGGATTCCTATGTTGTTCGCACTTATAGTCTGTTATTTCTTTCTTATGTGAATGTTGTTCTAGTTTACCTTTTCCATTCTGTTTTTCTTTCATATCTGAGACTTAGGGTATAACGGTTCAGAATTCATAGTCGCTATGCTCTGTCTGTTGTTTTAGGTATCCACCAAAAGCTTCTTCCTAAGTTAATGTAGAATTCCTTTCTCACAATGATCTGCATTAATGGTTTGTTCATGTTCCTCCTTCTCACCAGACAAATATGAATGACTATAATCGAATGGCTACCTTGCCCTTGTGATGAAAACATTTGCATTGAAGTTCTGATTATTTATATTGTATATCTTGACTCCATCACCCAATGATGTTGTATTTTGTTTCAACCAATTTTATAAGTGATTTATAGTTTCCATTTGTATACATATATATCTTGCCATTGTCATACATTTAGTGAGAGATCCTTCTTGGAAGAGTAGAAGGCTAGTTCTCTCTTCAAAAGTGGGTTTGCTATTACCCGGAGGGGGGCCTTTTTGCAACCTTGGGCTCATTTCCGGTGCTAACAGAAGCAAGGGACCATATGCTCCTGTACTGACTTTAGAGATGTAAACAAAGAATGTCCTAAGGACAACTATCCCATGCCATTTATAGATCAAATTATTGATGCTTGCGTAGGAAGTGAAGTTTTTTCGTTTATGGATGGTTTCTCCGGATATAATCAAATTCAAATGAAACCAGAAGACCAACATAAAACTACTTTCATTTGTCCTTGGGATACCTTTGCGTACAAGAAAATGACCTTTGGATTGAAAAATGTTGGGGCTACCTTTCAGCGAGCAATGAATTTCACCTTTCATGATATTAAAGCCATTGTCAAACCATACCTTGATGATCTGCCTGCACATTCTCGTAAGAGGATTGACCATCCAAATCACTTGTGTTTGATATTTGAACGATGCAGGTACTGTAAAATTTGGTTGAATCCTCACAAGTGTGTGTTGTGTGTCGAGTCAGCGAGATTTCTTGGATTCATTGTCTCTAACAAAGGCATTCAGGTGGATCCGTTAAAAGTTAAGGCCATTGTAAATCTGCATCCTCCTCGTTCTATCAGGCAGCTTTAAAGCCTGTAGGGAAAGTCCAATTTTCTTTGACGTTTCATTGTAAACTATGCCAATATTACTAAGGGTTTCATGTGCCTATTAAAAAAAGACACCCCATTTGTATGGGATGAAACTGTACAACTCGCATTCAAGGCATTGAAACAAGCTTTGTTGTCGACTCCATTATTGCGTCTTCCATATTACTCTAGGGATTTTATATTGTATCTGGTCGCATCTGAGTCGACCATAGGGGTAGTCCTAGTCCAGGACGACGATAGGCTCCAAGACCATGTCATTTACTATCTTATTCATGCTTTAGCCGGACCTAAACTTAGGTATTCCCACGTCCAGAAGTTGGCCTTAGCAGCTATTTATGCTGTTCAGAGGTTACGTCACTACATCTTACTAAGTACTACAATGGTAGTGGAAGATGTTAATCCTTTTCAATATGTTTTGTCTCAACGGATAGTTGGAGGCAAATTCAACAAATGGATAGTCATTCTCCAAGAGGTTGACTTGGATTTTCAGTCCGCCAAATCCAAAAAATCCTTAGTTTTTGCTGAACTTATTGCAGAATTTCCAGTAGATGAAGATGCAGCTGTTGAAGAAGAATCATTCCCAAATGAGCATATTTTTTTTATTTCCACCTCTGATCCTTGGTATGGAGATATACTTATCTATCTCCAGGATTTGAAGTATCCTGCAGGTTTCTCACGAGAAGAATTACGTAAATTGCGCCTACATGCCAAGAACTACCTCATCATAGGAGATACTTTATACCGTAGAGGGGTAGATTATGTTTTGTGTTGATGTCTTACCCACAAGGAAGTGGAGATTGTCCTGAATGATGCCCATAGTGGAGCGTGTGGGGGTAATTTATCTGGGTTAGCAATGGCCCATAAGATATTACGTGCCAGTTATTTCTAGCCCACAATCTTTAAATATTGTGTGGAAGCAGTGAAGCATTGTCACCCTTGTCAGCTTTATACCAAAAAAATACGGTCACATCCCGCTCTGCTTTTTCTCGTTATCTCAGTGGGCCCCTTCATGAAGTTGGGGATTGATTATGTGATGTGTAACCTATCCTCGGCTGGGGGGCACAAATATATCATTGTCACTGTGGACTATTTTATGAAATGGGAAGAGTCAATGCCCACCTTTAAAGCTTATGGGGAAACTGCATCTTTTTTCCTGTTCAATCAAATTATAGCATGATTCTGTATACCCAAGGTGATTGTCACTAACCATGGCAGTCATTTTCAAAATAGCATGATGACTGAACTGACCACTATGCTAGGATTTAGACAAGAACATTCATTTTTCGTTCTATCCTCAAGCGAATGGTCAGGTCGAGGCTGTTAATAAAACTTTGAAGACTATCCTCAAACATACTATTAATGCAGCCCATTCCAACTGGCATATCATGTTATATCCTACACTTTGGGCATATTAGACTAATGTAAAAACAACTACGAGGTTTTCACCTTTCCAACTCATCCATGGAGTGGAAGTTGTTACCCGATTGAATGTGAAATCCCGTCTTTAAGAATTGCTATTCATGTGTTACCTAATACGACTGAGGTTGAAGAACATCTATTACATTTAGAACACCTTGATGAACAATGTAGAGATGTGCTAACAGCAAACCAAGCTCATAAAAATAGGGTCAAAAGCCAATATGATAAATCAGTCAAGCCTCCAATTTTCTCTGAGGGAGAACTTGTTTTGCTCTGGGACCAAGACAAAGAACCCCTAGGGGCAGGAAAGTTCAGGTCTATGTGGTTAGGACCTTGTATCATCTTGAAATTGTTAAAGAAAGGTGCATATGAATTGATAGATTTCAATGGGAATAAGCTGGCTGAGCCTAGAAATGGGCTCTACCTGAAAAAGTACTATGCTTAGGCTTAACACTTTTTCTTGTATTTTGTTGTATGTATTTTTATGTACACTAGTTCATTGGTTTGTGGCTTTTATACCATCTGTTGGCTATTTCATATGTCTTTCAAGAGGTTCATAGGTTTCGCTGATGGCGCCAGTTGCCACACTTGTAATTTAGCTTCGGCTACAAGGGGTCATTTATTTGCCCTCAGGACAGTTAGTTTCCTCAGGAAGCTCTTTCTTAGGTCTTGCTTCCAATAATGTGGCTGAATATAGGGCTGTCATTGAGCTTCTATGGGATTCTTTGTCACGTGGTATCACTCAGCTGGAAGTCCAACTGGACTCTCAACTAGTGGTTTCCCAGCTCAATCGGGATTAACAGGTGCAAAACCCTATTCTATTGCATCATTTTATGCAAGTTATGTTATTGGAAAGACATTTTGAGTTCATTACATTCAATCATATTCCAAGGAATCAAAATTCATTAACTAATGCATATGCTAATTACATCTCGAATTGGCATTTAACACATCTTACATAAAAAGTATACAGCAAATACATAAAAAACATTTGTAAATAAATCGGCAAATATATAAATATATATGTGTGTGTGTGTGTGTGTGTGTGTGTGAATATATACCTACATAGATAGGTCGATTCCCTGATCCTCAGATCTAGTCATAATTGTATAATATACAAAAAATATACAAAATATGGATCTAAGTCCATCAAAATGCCCCTAGATCTAAGCTTGACTACCTTGGTCACTTGGACCACCATGGTCCTCCCGGTCACCCTGTACTCTGGCTTCTTCAGCCTCTTCGGCTTCAACAACCTCAACAACATCTACGTATACCAATACTACTCTGGCTACCCACCTCAAAAGGAGTATCCAAACAGGTGGTACACCAACCACGAACTCCTGCATGATGGCTGGGATGTGCTCAATCCATAAATTAGGTACTCTCTGGGTAATCCTGGCTAGCTTTTCCTCGAGAACACTAATCAAGCCCTGCCTTTCTCCCAAGACAGGACGCACATACATGCGTGGATTCCCTTCAGGGTGGACTGGTCCAATATCTGCATTTTGACATTTTAAAAAGGATTAGAACTCTTATACATATGTATATATCTCTATATTTAAAATTCATAAAAAATTTAAAATTTTTGAAAATAAAAATTACCTAACTCTCCCCATGCTCCTCCTGGAGGGAGGATGAGGTCAGTATCACCATGGAAATCCATTCCAACATATGGAAACTGGTCCAAAGCTGGAAACTGTCACTCCCACCAAAAGTAGAAGTCATCATCATAGACACTCTGCAGCGATCCACCACCTTCCTGGTAGAGGAAAATATCTCCCCATCTGCTCATCCTAGGCTGACGAGGATAACGAACTGGCAGTGGCACTGCAAGACTCAATCCTAGCACTCTCTCAAAGAAGAAGGCTACTAGTATGCTGGAATACCCAAAATTCTTCCTCCTGCCTCTTTTGCAGTCAAAGAGCTATTTTCTAATAATCGAGATCACTCCCGAACAACAGTCATATAGGGCTCCCTGCATACAATCTACTGCTAGTCTCATCTAGTTTCATGTTGCAAGGTGGAGTGATTAAGACCCTGCAACACTTACTATAGTACTCGTCAACACCTGCAAAGGAAGGTCGCGTATGTGAACAATAGGGATGCAACTACCCCGCTTTTGTGTGCCTAGCATGCATTATATATCAATATAGTTCTGTACACTTAGAGGGTCACCACCTCTGCCAGTGCCTTCCAAGTTTACCGAAGCTCCCCATCATGATAAACCGGCATTTAAATAGACATCATCAGAAGTAATCACCAAAGAATCACCTTGAAGGTCAAACATGCCCAAGTCATGATCCCAATAATTTATCAAGAACTCTAAGAGGTGTACATTGGCCCACATAGGTGAGGTACATAAAAAATTCAATAACCCACTTTGACGTAAAATATTCACAATGGGGTAATCTTGAAGAGCTTCTTGGTCCATGTCTTCATGTTCTTACTCCCTCCACTCAAGCACCATCTTTCAACCTAATAACAAAGCAATTGCCAACCTTTAGATTCATATAAAATTTGGAAATTTTGACCCCACATACTCTTTTTTCACCTCACATAGCGTATGCGACTGTCTTTTGAGGCAGGTCACGTACTATACGCGACTGTTCTCTGGACAACCCACGTACAGAATGTGTGTACGTGACTTTTACTATATCAAACTCAGGTACACAATGTTGCTTTTTGAAGGTGTCTAAAAATATGGAAATGGTCCGTCGGATTCTCTGCACCGAGAAATTGAAGGTAGAGGTATAAACTTGTCTTTTATGGTTAAAAATCCAAATGGTGAGTTTTTATATTTATGTTTTGAACTTATAGAAAATTTATTTTTCAAGTGGGTTTTTTCCCTATAGTTCATAATTTGTAAAACTAATACCATATTTTCTTTTCCATGTGACAGGTTCATTATTATTTTTAAGATGTTTTTGCTCATATAGGATGGTTTTTGGTCATTTCACATGCATTCTACATTTATAACTACTCCCTCTTAAAGCTAGCATTAACATTTTGACCACGGACTATGGTATTTTTAACCATTAGTTCCTTGTCTATACCATTGTTCTTCCGTGGATAGGACCTTCCTCTTATGAGTATCCTCATTTAGAACCTATTTATTGTCTTTTGATACTCATACTACAGCTGTCATTGGTTCAGAGGAATCTTTTTAGCTATTTTTCACGCCAAACTAAGCCTCATTTGGTCTCTTTTTACAAGCTATCCCTTTATAGGACTCCCCACCCTTATGGAGTTTCTTTAGGCCCAGGTCTACCTCCCTAAAATAGACTTGACTACCGAGTAAAATTGTCCATTCAAGCTCGTTAAGAATACGTGAATGGGCATCCACATTGGTGGTAGGTTATCTCTTTCTTGGACCATGTGGAATAATACGAGAAATGATCACTCTATTCTCTATGGAATTGAGAAGAGTATTCTCAGGTATAGGTTTATCACTTTTCCAGACTTGAGGGACTAAATTTATGGAAAAGGAACACCCGGTATGAGCTCAGTTTTCTCTTTTTCATGCTCTGGACCTAAACATGAAAAATATTTCGAGTGTACTTTGTGTCTTTGTAATGCTCATTAAAAACCAAGAACAAAGCATTGAGTTTATTGTTGTAAGCCCCATTTCTCATACTCAAATGGATCTTTCCGAGTGATCTTGCTTTCCTTCACACTCGTAAAACTCAAGCTATATGCTGCTCTCAAAGGAGCATTGGGTAGGTTGTAATTTAACCTTTTTCGGACCTCCCTGACTAAGTACGAAAAAGGTTCACCTTTTCTTCTACATAAGTTAAGAGAGTTATTCTATGGTATGTTTTATACTTTTTCGGCCTTGGGAAACTAAATTGGATGAAAAGGGACCCCCCTGGATTCTTATTTGGAATTTTTAGACTCTCTAAATATGAAAATACTGAGTGAGCATGTACTAGTTTGGGCTCATAAAATCCACGAATCAGTGACACTGTCAAGCATTATTCCCTCTTCTCTTCAAGCTTGTCAAAAAATGAAGAGAGATCCGAGTTGAATTTCCTCGACTCGTTAAAATTTAACAGGGAAGGTAAGGAAGAAGTTTTCTTTTGGTTCTCATTTAGTGGCAGCATTTCATCCTTGAACAAAGCACTCTCTGTTATTTCCGATACTCATGTCTTAGTGTTCACTTTCAGTTCAGCTATTACTTCGAGTTTCTTACTCCTCCTATTGTCCGTTCTACCTGGGGAATCTGATCATGTCTCCTACATGACAGATAAGTTTAGTTGTTCTATCTGTAAAGTTAAAAAGATGCATTGGGTCATCTCTATGTCATGCTCACTATTCAAGGAATTAACCCCGTGTCTGATCTATATCCTGATCCCATCATTGTTGTATTTGTTACTACTTTTGTCTCCCTTCCTTTACCCAGTTCCTAGTCACTCTTTTGATCCGTTGGAGGACCTATTGCCTTCCTTATCACAGTGTGGTTTAGCATCAGCACTTCCTCATGACGAAGACCTAGAGTTTTGACGATCGTACCTTAGGATTCACTTTCATTATTGGTGAATTCCTTTGCTTCAGTTGTTGATTATCACCTATTGATTGACAATCTGTTGAATCCGCTCGATGTTCGACTTCAATAACATCTATTCACATGGATTGGATTGTACTGGTTCTTTGAGATTGTTTATTAAGACCTTATTTTCACATTCATGGACGAAGTTGTGCAAGATTATGTTGTGGTTACTTACACAACTTCTAGATCTTTGAAGACTCGTCATTATTGTATATTGTGGCTTCGATCCACCTTTGTAATATATGTGGTGCTGTACCCGTACTATATGATGTACTCAATTATTGTAAAGGAGCTAATGTTCCAGTATATTGAACATAGCATCCTCAGATATGACTTTGTATATGACATTATTATGTATTTGTTTCAGGTACTACCTCTGCTCCATTGGACTTCTGAGTTCTCCAAAGATAATGATTATAATGTATTTCAGCCATCGCTTCCCTCTGACCTCACACATTAGGGGGCATTTGTTATCAACCCAAATGGATTTTCTTCATCCAACTGCCGACAATTCATTATGTTGGCACACAAAAGGACATTTTTGGATTGAAGTTTTCCAAAACACTATAGATGGGCATGACATGAGATGCATTTATCCTTCAACCAGATTGCCATTTTATTTTTCTAAGTATGGATTGGCGTATGTGAATATCTCTATTGAAACTCACACACATACATGACTATCCTCGTTGAAAACTCGCGTACTGTACGCGACTATCTCCATTACAACCTGCGTACAGATCTATACACGGGTTTCCTTTAAGAAACTCATGTGTCATACATGGGTTGCTTATATTAATAGTCACATACACCTCCATTCGACATTAAAAAATAAAAGTCATGATTAATGGAGATTAGTTGAGCCCTAATCATTAACCATCTCAACTGTCTCAACCTCCTCAACCTTCAAAACTGCTCTATTTCCCAAAGTATAAATAGAGGCCTTGGGGAGGGCATTATCAATGAATTTTGGAGCGCAAAGTTATGATAGTGGTATATCTTCAGAAGTCTTGGAGCAGCAGAACTCAGAGTCCTTTGGTTGCAGAGGATTCCTTGTCTAAGGCATTGGTTGTACACTTATCTCATTCACTCATTGTTAATAAAGATAATTCTTCTTCCAACATTGTGTTGAGTCTCTTTCGTGTATTAGGGTTTGATGAATATATTTGATTAAGCACTACATATGTTGTTTACCTAACCCATTATATATACATGTATAAGATTGTACTTGGATAATTTTCTCGTTGCAGGTGAAGGAGGTGCATCCCTGAAAGCTTTAGAGAGAAGCAAAGCGGAAGAAGATAAAGCTTGTATCAACTGTCGATAATCGGGTTAGTCCAATATGTCTTTCTATTTCCTTTTTGCATTTAACTAAAGCTAATTGTCTACAAGTTTTAGAAGTAATTTGGTAACCCCAGACCCTAGGTTATAAGGGTGTTTATTCCTGAACAACATAGCCTGAAAGAAAAACATTTGATTAGCATCTTAGTTTCATTTTTTGTTTTCATAGAGAACTTATTTTTCTTCCTTTAAAAAAGAAACATTTTGACTGATATTAGGTTATCATCATTGAGCATTAGACATTGGATCTCTGATTGGCCTTACAAGCTTTCAAGCTCTTTATGCTCTTCTGTCTCATATGCATTTAGTACTATCTCATCAAAATAAAAATATGGTAGTTTTAAGTTAGATTTATCTATGTTTTAAGAAAATTTGAAAAATAGAGCGCATATACATGTAGAGTGCTTCTTTTTTTTGTTTTAGGAAAAGATATTCTTCCCCTTCTTATTGTTTTCATGAAAGAGAAATCAGTTTGGGAAGTGTTGCTTGTCTTTGATTTTGTGTTCAAGATTGTTGGTTGGAAATATTTTTGGTTTTGAAAGAAAAGAAAATACTCTCTTTCCCTCCCTTAGGTAGGCATACTGAACGGTAAAGTGAAATATTTGCATACACATATTGCATGGTTTTACTTTTTCTGTCAAAAAACCATGCATTCACCTAACTGTCCACTTTAAAATTAATGATAGTTATAGGTTAAAATTTACATAGCAATTGGAGTGATAGGTTCGATACATGTTTGGGCATCGTTAAGTGTAGGAGCTGTCGTTATTTGTCCGCATTACATTCTGGGACTTGCGTGGTCCTTCCACGTACCATCGATATATCGAATGGCCTTTCATGTACCCTTGAGGTATATAGAAAGGTACTTCATGTACTCGATTGTATATCGGAAGCCCCCTGTGTATGGTTATGCATTAGATAGCACTACTACCGATTCCAGCTCCCACGTACCTTGAGTATATTAGGATACCCCACTAGGATACATTATCCATCTAAGAAAAGATTTTTGGTTGTCTTGCTTGGAGCCATACACCGAAAATAGTATTCAGGGAGATTACTACACATGTACCCTAGAGATATATTGTGAGTGGCACCTTCTTGACAATACTGGTGAGAGACATGACTATTTGAACTCCTCCTGTCATTTTAAGTGTGTTTGTTTGACCTATAGCTTGTGTAGGGAAATTTTTTGGTGTGTTTTCTAGTTTTTCAGACCCTAGGTTAGATAGGAACTATATAAACTAGCTGAGTTAATATAGTCTATAAGAGTACGGGGCTTGCCACCCGATTGTATTCCTATTTCAGGAGAAAGTCCAATGGAATCTATTGAACAAGGAGCTACTACCACCTCCCAAGTGGGAGATAATATGGTTGTCGAAAGTGGAGGACCATATTCTTCACACTCTCCTCCCTTGGTCCAACAACCTTCTCAGGAAAACACCTCGTTCCATTCTCCCATAGAGGGTCACATTGATGATACTACTTATCTGGATTATGGTCCCAATGCTCTATTCAAAGTAATCAAACCTTGGATAATAATAAAAAGAAGGGTAAAAGTAAGAATAAAAAACCTGGAAACCAACAGGAGAATCCAAGACCAACCAACAATGATAACAATAAAGGGAAGCAAAAAGAAAAATATCCATGTATGCTATGCATAGGTGCCCATTTCACAAAAGAGTGTCCCCATTGGGACGAGATCTCCCAATTTTTGAAATCAAACCCCGCACCTGCAGTACTCACGGATCCTTTTCCCTCTCAACAACAACTGATAGACCACATGTCTAATCAAGGAAATTCTAGTTCATTAGAGGAAATTCGTATGATGTCCTTGGATACCATTAATCTGCAAACCCGCAAACAAAAATGAATATCATTCTTCTTTAGGGAAAACTCCCTCTACTAGTACTCCTGAGTCCTCTTCTACTGTCCCCCTAACCATCGAGAATCCTACTCTCGACATGATTCTGCGTCCACCCAAGAGTACTCTTCGGAAGGATGTATTCAATCCTAATGCCTGAGCTACTCAATTTTATAATGTAGTTGAAGATCTCGCTCAAGAACCTTGTGCAACGTCTACCTTAGAAGTACACCAAAGTTTTCCTACACAACGCAAAAACTTGTTAATGGCATTAGGAGCTTTAGACCCGGATAATACTAATTTGATTCACTTCAATATTGAGAACTATAAGTCTAGGCTACCTCATAAACTTGCTTTTTATATCATTACAAAAGTAGCGGGAAAGAAGGTTTTTAGAACGGTACTAGATGAAGAAGCTTCAACCTCAGTTTTGTCTCTATCTTGTTGGAAAGCTCTCGGCTCTCCCAAGCTTGTAACATCACCTACGAATTTGAAGGCCTTTAATGGATGAGGTTTACAGCCCCATGGTCTCATATCATCCCTTGCAGTCGAGCTTGGGGGAAAAATGTTTCCATTCAAGTAGAAGTGGTAGATGCCCCGTTAGATTACACCCTCCTTCTAGGAAGAAATTGGTTTTATGCCATGACTACTGTCACTTAGACAACATTCCTAACAGTCCAATTTCTGCATCTAGGGAGAATTGTTACTATTGACCATCTTGATTTTTGTACACTGGATTTTACTACCTCTACGGATAATAACATCCCCATTTTAGGCTAGTCCCCTCCTCCTTCCCAGTATATTGGGGTAGGCATGTTGAAGGATTCATCCCTTATGGGGATTTTTCCATCCACTCCTCCTAACACAGATTCCATGACAGTCCATATGATTGCCTCTTTTGATTGTGAGCCTAAGGGAAAACAAGTTGTTGAGTCCACCTCGTTGAGTTCACACGAAGCAATGTATGACACCATTCAAACCCTTTCCAATGATCACACTAATGATATTCATCTAGTGGCTTCGGATCCTTACCATTTACCTTCCTGGTTAGAACCATCTCTTCCTATTATAGATTATCTTTCTGAGACTTTTCCTTTCGATGAGTCCATTATGGAGATCATGGGTACGCATTAGTCCATTTGGGAGGATCACCATCATAGATCTATGTTCCTCCCCCACACTAGTTTGTTTAATCATGATTACGCATCCTTGTTTCCTACTAATATTGTCAACACACCCCAAAGTCCCATATTGTTGCAAGACATAGATTCTGAAGGAAACCTTTGCAACATTACTCAGACGAATCCAATTGACATATCATCCAAGCCTGGTACCATCGAGCATGTTCATGTTGGGCAGAACTGCTCCACAGATGAATCTAAAGCATACATGGCACTTTTCAAAGAATTTCATGATATTTTTTCTTGGTCCTATGAAGAGATGCTGGGGATTGACCCGTCCATTATGGTCCATGAGATTAAAACCTATCCCACAGCCAAGCCTGTTAGGAAAAAACTAAGGCAGTTCCATCCACGGAAGGCTGCAATGATTAAAGATGAAATTGATAAACTTATTAAAGTTGGGTTTATTTATCCAGTACCCCTGATGGAATGGATATCAAACGTTGTCCCTGTCAATAAAAAGCAGGGCACCATTGGAGTTTGTATCAATTTTAGGGATTTGATTAAATCTTGTCCCAAGGACAAATTTCCTACTCCGCACATCGATCAAATTATCGACAACTATGCCAGAAGTGTCATCTTCTCATTTATGGATGGATTCTCTGGCTATAATTAGATTGAGATATTACCCACTGATCAGCACAAGACAGCATTCATTTTCCCATGGGGAACCTTTGCATATAAGAAGTTACCTTTTGGCTTGAAAAATGTTGGAGCCACATTCCAGCGTGCGATGTCCTATGCGTTTCATGATATTAAACATATTGTTGAACCGTACTTTGACGACCTCTCTGCTCATTCACAATGATGGGAGGACCACCCTGGTCATCTTAGAGACATTTTCCTAAGATGTCGTCATTATAATATACGGCTCAATCCATATAAATGTGTTTTTTGCGTTGAGACGAGAATTCTGCTAGGTATTGTGGTCTCCAAAGATGGAATCAGGATAGACCCTTTGAAAATTGCCACTATTTTGGCTCTACCAGCCCCAACTGATCCCCTTGAACTCCAAAGTTTGCAAGGGAAGGCAAACTTTCTCCGTCGTTTCATGTGCAATTTCGCAGAGAAAACGCACAGTTATATGCATCTCCTTAAAACGGACACCCTGTTCTTGAGGAATGACCAAGCCCAACATGCCTTTGATAATCTCAAACATGCTCTGACTCATTCACCCATGATACACCCCCCATATTATTCAAAGGACTTTCTCTTGTATATTGTTTCCTCTGCTACTACCATTGCTATGGTTTTGGTGCAGGAAAATCCCAACAGTCAAAAGCACGTGATTTACTACGCTAGTAAGAATATTATGGATTCTGAAACTCGGTATTCACACGTGGAGAAGTTAGAATTGGCCACAGTCATTGCTGTACAAAAAAAAATTCACTACATTTTGCTCCGCACAACCACGGTATTGGCATACCAGAACCCTATGTATTACATCCTGACTCGTTAGGTGCACAGGGGCAAGTACTCCCGATGGATAGTCATACTATAGGAGTTTGATCTAGAATTTTCCAAAGCCACATCAAAGAAATCCTTGGTCTTTGTCGAGCTCATGTGTGATCTTCCCTATGCTACAACGGAATCTGAGCCTATTCATTCATTTCTTGATGAATTTATATTCCTGATCAGCACTACCGATCCATGGTACGGAGATTTGCTTATTTATCTCCAAACACAATGACTTCAGCTGCATTTATCCCGTGATGATCACTGCCATATCCGTCACCACGTGAAATACTACCTCATCCTGAATGATACCTTGTATAGACGTGGGATTGATTCTATTCTCCGGCGATGCCTCACCCATGAGGAGGATGAACATGTGTTGAATGATTGCCACTCTGGAGCATGTGGTGGTCATTTATCTAGGATGGCTACAGCCCAAAAAATCCTTTGCGTTGGCTCTTTCTAGCCTTTCATCTTCAAAGACTGTCATGAAGCTATTAAGAAATGCCCACCTTGTCAACATTTTTATCCCAAAAAGTGCACCCATCCTGCTTCGCTACACCCCATCATTGCCATTGGCCCATTTTCCAAGTGGGGGATTGACTTTATGCATTGTAAGCCTACCTCAGCCGGGGGGCATGGTTACATCATTGTAGCCATTAACTATTATACAAAGTGGGCTTAGGCCATGCCTACATATGTAGAAGATGGTAAGACTGCCACTCTCTTCTTGTTCAACCATATCATAGCTAGGTTTGGAGTATTGCAGTCCATCTTTACTGATCACAAATCACATTTCTGTAATCAAATGATGGAGGAATTGAGTGCCAATCTAGGTTTTCACCATGAAAACTCTATGCCATATTATCCATAAGCTAATGGTCAAGTAGAGGCCATTAACAAAGTTTTGAAAACGATGCTTCGTCGGATGGTTGGAGATCATAAATCCAACTGGCACCACATTCTTTTCTCCACTCTTTGGGCTTATAGTACTTCAGTGGAAATAGCTACTAGTTTCATGCCTTTCCATCTTGTCTATGGACTCGAAGCTGTCGTACCGATTCAATGTCAGATTCCATCTTGAAAACTTACCGTCGAACTTCTCCTAGACACTTTCGCAGAGGAAGAAAGATTTTTTTACTTCCTAACCTTGACGAGACTCAGAGAGATGATGCCTTGGCTAATGAGGCACATAAGAAATGCGTCAAGGCACAGTATGATAAATCCATGCAACCTCATGCCTTTAACAAGGGTGACCTAGTTTTGACTTATGACCAAAGATATGACAAACTAGGGAAGGGTAAGTTCGAGTCCATGTGGTACAGTTCTTTCATCATTTCTAAGGTTTTAGAGAAAGGGTCCTACAAGCTCATTGACTACGATGGAATCCCTTTAGGGAAACCTCACAATGGGTTGTACCTAAAAAGGTATTATGACTAGGTCTTTCTTGGATGGAATCTTGTATATATTTATATTGCTTGACTTTCAGTGTGCTTTTAGTATTTTCAATATGCTTTTGATTTTAGTGTTGGCATCTATTTATACCATGTTTTGGTCATGCAGAGTAGATGGATTTCTGTGGCTTTGCTGATGGTGCTTGCTGCCACACCTTGAATCTTGCCTCAATTGCTTGGGTCCTCTGTTCCTCGGTTGAAGATTCGGTCAATTCAGGAGCGGTTTGTATTGGTCCCACTGCCAATAACATAGACGAGTATCGATCACTCATAGGTCTTCTGACTGAAGCTGTCTCCCATGGTGTTTGTAATCTAGTAGTCTTGATGGACTCACAACTCGTGGTTTTTCATCTAAACCATGTTTATATCATTATAAATCATGTGCTTCTTCGCCTCTTCTAGAGGGTATGCTTTTTAGAAAGATCATTTGAAACCATCACTTATAGATATATCCCTAGGGAACATAATGTAGTTGTTGAATCATTAGCAAATTACATCTTAGATTGGCATGTTTCCCATTCATGACATTAAATCAAATATGGTTCATTGTAAATAAACAATTAAAGACACATATAAACTCATGTAAAATACATTTTCCATTTAAGACATATAAACACCAGGTAAAACTCTGTATATATATATATATATATATATATATATATATATATATGAACAAGTTTACAAAAAATAGGTCACGAGACCTCATCTGAAGCACGTAGGATTTCAGGCAAAATCACCATACAAAATCCTAAAGATGTAAGCTTTTAGTAGATATCTCATACACATAATTTCTAGTTTTGCTCATGGTACCACATCACTGCCCAGGCTACTCTACGTAGCATCCTACTAAATTGACCCGGTACTCCCGCTGTAGGTCTCTGATACCTCAGATGGAGGTCATCAATGGAAGCGTCAAGGATATCCAAGGTCAACCTCTCCAGGTTTTCCTCTAACTCCTCGGTGATATCATCGCCCTACGGTACAAAGTGGGCTCTAGCTCATCTATCCAATGGGGAATCTCCCCCAGGTCGTGCT
The DNA here is from genome assembly GCA_001517045.1 of Pseudotsuga menziesii. Lineage (NCBI taxonomy): Eukaryota > Viridiplantae > Streptophyta > Pinopsida > Pinales > Pinaceae > Pseudotsuga > Pseudotsuga menziesii. Next base: position 365,122 of record LPNX010932721.1, read on the forward strand.
ACTCCAACACATGCATGGATATTTTCAAGACTCGTTACTTGACATAAAAAACATAAAAAAAATTTATCCATTTTAGGGTTTCTTGCTTCTTACCGATGTCACCCCACTGTCTTCCAGGTGGGAGCGATAGGTCAAGGTCTCTACTGAAGCCCGTACCCGCATAAGCATAATCCTCCACTATGAGGATCTGATCTCAAAGCCATTTGAAGAATAGGTCATCGAACTTCACCTTCCCCCTGCCTGCTCCAATACGAGCCATAATATGGACCCACCTCAACATACAAGGCTCCCGCGCTCTCAGCTCTGTGTAGACCACCTGAGGTCTCATCTGTGGTACCTACTCCAAGAAGAAGCAGGATAGAATGGAACCAAATCCAAACTACTTCATTTCTCCTTACCAACACTTAGTCAGTTGATATTTTAATATCAGAAGCAGGGCTTCCTCCCAGTTGAATACTGTAGGCACCATGGCCTCTATGGCATATAACATGTGTGCCCTAGAATCCTGATGCACACCCTGACTCTTGGCCACTCTCTGCATAGTAAATAGGACAGTCTGTAGAGGCCCCTCCATCACTTCCCTGATTAGGATTTTCTTCCCCAATGTCCTCGTCCTTGGGATAGAGTGACGGTCTATCAACTCTTGTGTGGTAATATCTCCTCCTCGGGAACCTGTCAGCGAGATGGGGGCACCCCGTCTTGAGAGTCCATTCAAGAAGTAGATGTCCTCTACCTCTACTGTCAGAATATGAGCCCTAACCTCAAAGTGTTGTTGCTCTGGATTCCACATCTGAAGTATGTGCTCTTGTCACATACCCCAATTTTGTAAAGTAATGTTAATTGTTTTAATTATATTCCTGAGACATTATGTTAAACTTAATGCTAAGTAGGAACTGATGACTCAGCAAAGTCAATAGAAGTGGAATGTAATTCAGAATATTTTATTATTAATAAATAAATTGTGGAGACAACAGCATGGGAGAGCTATTAAAAAGAGGTTACTGGTCAAACTGGTGGATGGAACTAGGTGGAGGGAAAAAGACAAGTGGCAACATCCTCAAACACTTCCTAAGTTGCAGGTGGCAACTTCCCTATATTTGCGCTCATGATCCCCCAAGAAAGTGGGATCAGAGCAGGTGGCTCATTAAATGACAACTAACCCAAAAAGACCTAGGCAATATTTTAAAAGTACTCAATGAAGAGAGCTGAGGCTGCTCAGATATTTTCCAGAGAGAATTCATTCAGGAGAATGTTATTCAGGAAATTCATTGAGGAAAGAGGGAAAAACAGTAAGGAAGTTGTTCTGAGAGGAATGCTGCAGTAACTTAGTTATTACAGCTTGTTAGCTGGGAGAACTACTGATAAGTTCTGGACTAATACTGAGTTTGAAGACTGGTATCTAACTATTGCTGCACCTAGTTCCAGCCAGGGAGACTAAAGCAAGCTCGGGGGTCCTGAGGAGTCGCTGTTTGAGCGCTCTCCAGGAGTTGGTAGGGAGGAACGGCCTCCCATTGTTGTTGTTGTCCAAAGCTTAAGCAGGTTCTGTCACCTAACTGTCTTTGTTTTTAGTAACTGTGAGTGGTTGGATGATATGTTAGTAGTTATTAAATGGTTTATTGATGAGAATGTTTTAGTTTATCAGTAATAGAATCGGTTGATGAAAACTAAAGACCACTGTGTTTTTCCACATCTGGGTTTTACCAGACCGTACTCCAGCACAGGGGTAAAAATTATAAACAAATAGTATGATGAGATGGTAGAATAGTAAATTGTTTCTTTACTTAACATCGGAAGACATTATTTGCTTTACTGATAGCTGTTTATGCACATAGATAAAAACTATTTCCTCGAACAGTATATCATTCCTAGTAATCCTATTATTTTAGAAGAATGTAATAGTTGTGCTAAGAAAAAGAAGATAAACTAAGTGTATCTGCTGTTTAAACTTTATCATTGTTTTTCTTCCAGTTTGAAAGAATCTAACTTCTTTATGCTAAAAAGACAATACTGATAGTAGAAGTAATTAAATATTGTTTAGATTCTTCAGTTAAAACCTACTTGTGTTAGTCTGTATTTATGGTTAAGGATGTAGTTATTTAATTACTAAATCTTCTTTTATTTTGACTGAGCTCAAATAGATTACCAAACTGTTACCTTATTTTCATAGATAGTAAATGAATGTTATTATATACACAGGCATCATAACTAAACAGATAAATTAATTAAATAACAAAATGTTATAAACTAAATTAAATAGTAATCATGGAAACATTGGTACTCACAAAAGAGATAATATCTTTATTCTATTAATAATAATAAACTTATATTACATATAATATAGGAGTATTACTAATGTAATACATAAGGTAATATTCTTATTATTGTAATTGCAAACTTAAAATATTTATACTCTATGTATTATAAGGTAAATAAATAATACTTGAGAACATTATTAAAATATAATGAGAGTAATAAGACTCTACATAAATTTGAAAGGTATAAACTATGTTTTAAAAAAATTACAGTTTTCCTAATAATTAGTAAGTCAGGGTATAAAGCCAGTACAGAACCCTTGACAATAAATTTAACTAACAATAAGTTTGGAGAATACTTTAACCACAGATTATTTATAAATTGAGAATAAACTACTATTGTTTTATATAATTATAAAAGACCCTAAGCAGAACTAATAACAGAAGTAATAAGTATTATAGGAAGAATAACCATGTTATTATAAGCAGTGATATTAATATCCTATTAATTACTGTATATAAATTTAAAATTATTTGGAAATCACAGTAATATCTTATCTCTTCTCATTAGCAGAAATTTCAGTATAAAAACCTGTAAGCTTGGTGATACAGTCAATGACTTTTGAATGTCATTTAAAAACTTTAAAATTATATAGTTTATCAAGTATTTTATCAAAATCATAGAAACCAAATGTAACGAAGATAGATAAGCTTAATAAGACAAAATTAAACAGTAATGGATTTAAAAACTGTGCGGTAACATAACATTAATTTAAGAAAAGTAGCTTGGACACCGCATAGCTCCAAGTTCAGGGTAAACCCTGACAAAAATTAAAATATGTATTGAGGATGGAGTTTTATCTCCTTAGCACCTCACGGCTGCCAGTATCATTTACAACAAAGTAAAAATTACAGCCTATACAAAGAGTAATACATCTTTATGCATCCTTTTTACAATTTTCAAATAAGACCCAAAACCCACAGTCTCGGCTTCAGCCAAGATTTCCATATTAAATGAAGAGCCGAACTCTTTATAACAGCATTAGGGTTCACCAAATGAACCCAAGTAATAGAAAGAGTTACACACCACAAAGCTAAAATCTTAACTACCCTAAGAACCAGCAAGGAGGGAACGCCATGGATAAAACCAGGCTTACCGGCGAAAGCCAAGAGTCGAAGTCTTGCACCTTCCACGCCACGAGGAGGAGTCTGACCCTGCAGTGAAGGAGCAGTTTAATATTCAAAACCTTATAAAAATGTGATTGTTAAGATATTACTTTAAATAGAAATCCAAAGAAAAACTCCGTACATACCTTAGAGTTTGATAGAAATGCGGCCATCGAAGAACAACAAAACAACCACTAGCAAGAAGATAGGTAAACCCCTCATTACCGCAGAGAAGAAGGAACTCGCTGGAGAAGAAGGTAACATGTCACGATGGAGGAGGATGCGCAGCACTAAGATAAGGTGATGGCTTACACAGTAACGAGTTCGGGCAATAGATGCCAAGGGAAAAACCCTAACTAAAACAAACACCATTCAGCACTGACAGTAAGCTTCTCGACACAGTAATCTTCCTCTTAGTGCAGTGGGTAACTCCATGAGAAAACTGAACCAGCATGGGAAATGCTATCAGGCAGTACAAGCAGTGGAATGGACCAGAAGCTTTTGCAGAGCAGCCGGAGGCCCTAAGGCAGCGGAGGAATGATGTTTAGGGTTAATTCAAACTCTTTTATAACGCCAGTGCATGGTGGAGGTGAGCGCACATAACCCCATAAATTATTTGCATGCAGTGGGTAGGAACTCTATAGTTCCACGATAGGTTTTCCAATGATTTCACAAACCAAATCATAACGCAGGGATTCCATAGGGTTCGATACACTATAGTCAAATCACCTGCATTACGCAATCAAGCATATAAGCATTGGATTAATGATTATCAAACTTAAAGAATTGGTTTATCGTTAGTCTCATATAATTACGTATGGAGAGTTAGAATAATGCTTGTAAAACATTGCATTATAGATTTTGTTTATCGTTGGTCTTGTACACTTAGGTTTGGAGAGTTGTTTTGGTTGTAATGATGTATAAAGCAAAGGAGTAAGGTTAATTACCATGGCATAATTTGTCTATAAATCTACTTCATATTACAAATTGCCCTAGTTTACAACTGAAGATAAAAGGCATAACATTATAAAATTATAAAAGTTTATAATAGTATAGTAAACAAACTATGTGAATTTTGATTATGGTTTACTCTTGAACACATGTTATTAGAATGATAACCTGTTAGTAGTCTTAGAACCAATTTTGTGGTAACAATTGGACTTTCATCACAATCAAGCCAAGGGTTATAGAAGGTTTTATAAGAGTTTTTATATGATAAGAAGCTTGGGTAAGTTAGATTTCTTTGCTTGATAGTATAGCCATGAAACTCATAAGTGGTGTTTGAATATAATAAATATAGGATTAATTCTAAAAGTGTTATTGTTCTTCTCCAAATATCGATCATGGAAATAGAAGTAGTATTTCAAAACAATGCAGATCCTTAAGGTATTAAAGGATGACTTGTATCGTGTAATAAACTTGGTAAATGCTTGAAGTAAGAAAAGTATAGGTTGATACTTAAACGACCTTATCATTTACAATTGCAGTTGCAAATATAAACATATTGGAAATCTGAACTTGGCATGTTGCAGTAACTATGGATAAGTAGAAATAGATCCTTGATGTTGTAATTCCTACTATGCTAGCTGCTAGTAAAGAAATAATTATTGCATTCTTACGCTTGCATTCAGTATGAACATCTAATGGTTTCGTACTCTGTAGGAATGTTAAATCCTTCTTTCTTAACGGAAATTTAGCTACCACCTTTATGCATAGAACTCAATTTACTATTAGTAGGATCTTAAGAGGAGTCATAGTTGAAGCTATACCTGTTTAAGCCTGATAAATCTAACTAGCATGTATGTAATTTACTGAATAAATTTTGTTAGAAGCGACCCGAACATCTTACCTGTATAGCTGTAAGAAAAGGAAAAACTTCTGCGTTAGCTTAGAAGCTAAGTAAGCCCAGTCTTTCATGGCAATCCCACCTTGTGGATGCAACATAAAACAAATCAATATTTTGCAAAGAAACTTTTCTAGGAAGCTAAGCTTAGTCAACAGATTTTTCAATTATGAATCTAATAACATTGAACTAATCAAATAGTTAATGACTGCATTTAATGAGAATATATGCTATTTTAAAAAAATTTAAATTTTCGGAAATTTTGGGTTTTGACATGTGGTATCAGAGCATGGTTCAAATACTAGGCCTAAATGTGGCCCAACCAGTTTCCACAGAACAACCAAAAATAAAATAAAATGTACTAACCTATATTCTGTTTTATGTAAAGAAGCAGAAAATTTCTTTTTCTGAATCTAACAGGCAGAGATGGAGAATCTAGGAGAATATGCTCAGGAGGAGTCTCCAAACACGGAGACAAGACAAATGTCTAGAGAACCTATGTTAGAAGAGGTAACTACTCACTCTTCAGAGCTAATGCAGACTATAAAGGATTTGAAGACTGAAATGGAATAAGTCAAGAAGGACAATGAAAGGATTCTGAAGACTCAAGAAGAGTTAAATCAAATTTTGATGGAAAATTTTCAGACTAAAGGAAGGAAAAAAAGATCTGAATCTGAGGAAGCTAGCCATCAAAAGGGATCTAAAAAGATGAAACTAGCTAAAGCTAAAAGCAGCTCATCATCTGAAGGATTCAGGGAACAACAAAGCTCTTACACTACTAGTGACAGTAGTGACGCTGAGTTGTATAACAGAAAGAAAAAGTACAGGCCATATGAAGAGATTTTCGGGGAGTTTAAAAAAATAAATCCCCCAACTTTCAACGGAAAGACTGAAAAAGGGGAAGAGGCAGAGTCCTGGTTATCTGGGATGAGGAAATATTTTTAGATATACAACTATTCAAATCAGCTGAAGGCAAGAATGGCAATCTATAATCTCTCTGGAAAAACAGACATATGGTGGCAAGATCTGAAGAGAGTTAAGGGTATCAAGGAAAAAGAGGTTAATTGGAGTACTTTTAAAAGGTACTTCAAGAAGAAATTTATTTCCGAACAATATTATGAAGAAAGAGCTAAGGAATTTTATGAGTTAAAGTTAGGATCCATGACTATGAAGGACTTAAACAGTAAATTCTTAAGTTTGTTGAGGTATGTACCTTATTTAGTTGATGAGAAACCTAAAGTACAGCAGTTTCTCAGCTGTCTGCCATATCATATCAAGGACAGAATCGAGTATGATAACCCTAAGAATCTGGAAGAAGCCATGCGGAAGGCAAATTTTTGTTTTGAACAGAACAAAAAGAAAGAAGGTATAGCCAACTGGAAGGCTAAAAAGAACAGTAATCAGCCTGAGTTTAAAAAGAAAGAATTTATACCTCAGAAGAATTTCAAGAATAATAAGAACAGAAATCATTCTAATGGTAAGAACTTCCATGGAAATAGAAATGGTGTTTCTAATAATTCTAATAATTCCAGCAACTTTAAAGGCAAGGAAGCTGCCAGCAATCATGGGAATTTCACTAAGAATTTTGAAAGAAAGGAGCCTGTTAAGTGCTGGGAGTGCAATGGCCCGCACTATGCCTCGATCTGCCAAAATCAGAAAAATTCAAACAGCAATATTCATACTGTGCAAGATGAAATGATTGTTGGATATTTTACAAGGACTATGCCCAGAATCAATGCAGCGTTGGAGAACCGCCAAACTGATTATCAGACTTCCATGGTGGAAGTAGAAGGTATGGTTAACCAAACTCCTGTAACCATTTTAATAGATCCAGGAGCTAGTCTTGGTTACATTTCACCTCAGATAGTAGAAAAGTGTAAATTGACTGTTGAAAAGTTTGATAGCTCCTGGTTAGTTCAATTAGCCATTGGGGCAAAAAGGAAAGTAACCTGTTACATGAAAGAATGTGTTTTAGTTATGAATGATTTTAAAACTACTGTTAAGCTAAATGTTCTGCCACTTGGCTTGTATGAATTATTGATTGGTATGGATTGGTTAGAGCAGCATAAGGTAGTTCTAAACTTTTTTGATAAAACCTTTATGTGCGCAAATAATAATGAACCACCAGTAACAGTTAAGGGTATTCCTAGGAAAACTGTAATTAGGCATATTTCTTCCTTACAACTTAAAAAAGAAGTTAGAAAAGGGTGCAAAGCCTATGTTGTAACTATTACAGATGAGGCAAGTAAATCTAAAAAGATAAGTTAAAAATAGAGGATATTCCTGTTTTAAACGAATTTACTGATGTTTTTCCAGAGGAAATTCCAGGATTACCTCCCAGGAGGAAACTGGATTTCACTATTGAGCTGGTACCAGGTGCTGTACCTATCTCAAAGCTCCGCATCGTATGAATATTTTGGAACTTAATGAATTAAAATCACAGTTAAAAGAATTAATAGATAAGAAGTACATTCGACCTAGTGTGTCCTCTTGGGGAGCACCGGTCATCTTTGTCAAAAAGAAAGACGGAACTATGCGACTATGCATAGATTACCGTCAACTAAATAAGATGATAATTAAAAACCAATATCCGTTGCCCCACATAGATGATCTATTTGATCAGCTGCGTGGAGCTATGGTGTTCTCAAAGATAGACCTGAGATCAAGATATCATCAGGTAAGAATTAAAGACAAGGACATATTCAAGACAGACTTTAGAACAAGGTATGGACATTACGAATTTGTCGTAATGCCATTTGGGCTTACTAATGCCCCAGCTGTCTTTATGTGTCTAATGAATAATATAATGCATAAATATTTAGATAAATTTGTTGTCGTATTTATCGATGACATTTTAATTTATTCTAAAAATGAAGCAGAACATAAGGAACACTTACGGATAGTCTTACAAGAGTTGCGAGAGAAACAACTTTTTGCGAAGTTCAGTAAGTGTGATTTCTTTAGAGATGAAATCCATTACTTAGGTCACATAGTGACTAAAGAAGGGATTTCAGTTGATCCTGAAAAGATTCGGGAAATCAAAGATTGGCCAGTTCCAAAGGACGTAACAGATGTTAGGTCATTTATGGGAATTACCGGTTATTACCGGAGATTCATTGAAGGCTTTTCGAAAATAGCTAATCCAATCACTTCCTTGCAAAAGAAAGGCAAGAAATTCGATTGGAACTTAAAATGTGAAGAAAGTTTTAAGAAATTAAAAACTTTATTAACAACTGCGCCTATTCTAAGAATAGCAGATCGTAATAAGGATTTTGTGGTATGCACCAATGCTTGTAATGATGGTTTAGGCAGTGTGTTGACTCAAGACGGGCATGTCATTGCCTATGAGTCCAGGAAGTTAAAGATCCACGAAAAGAATTATGCAACTTATGATTTAGAACTTGCTGCTATTATACATGCTTTAAAAATGTGGCGACACCACTTAATAGGAAGAAAGTTTATTTTAATGACTGATAATAAAGGTTTGAAATACCTTTTAGATCAGCCCAACTTAAATGCAAGACAAGCAAGGTGGTTGGCCTTCTTGAGTGAATATGATTTCGAAATCCAACACATAAAAGGAAAAGAAAATAAGGTGGCTGATGCTTTAAGCAGAAATGCAAAGCTGAATTTTACAACAGCAATTAGCACGTATGCTTTTGATTTAAATGAATAGCTGACAGAAGGGATAAATTAGGATGAAATTTATAAAAAAATACAAGTTACAGCTAAAGAAGAACCTACAGAAAGTTTAATAAAAGGTTATAGTCTAAATAAAGATGGATTTTTATTGTTTAAGGACAAATTGTATGTACTTGATGTGCCTAATGTTAAATTGTTGATTTTGGATGAAGTTCATAAAACACCTTACTCAGGACATCCAGGCTACCAAAAGACTGTCACCATGTTAAGAAAAGAATATTTCTGGCCTAATATGAAATCTGAAGTAGCTGAATACATAGCTAGATGTTTGGATTGGCAACAAGTGAAAACTGAACACCAACATCCAGCTGGTTTACTACAACCTTTGCCTATTCCTAGTTGGAAATGGGAAGTAATCAGCTTGGATTTCATTACTGGATTGCCTAGAAATCAGAATTAGAATGATTCAATCATGGTGGTGGTTGACAAGTTAAGTAAAGTAGCACATTTCATTCCTGTTAAGACTACTTACAAGGATGCCAATATAGCTGATATATTTTTAAAGCAGATTTTTAGGTTACATGGAGTACCTAAGGTTATTATTTCAGACAGGGATCCTAAATTCACAGGGAATTTTTAGAGGTCCTTGTTTAAAGGATTAAACACAACACTGAATTTCAGCACCTCTTTCCATCCTCAAACGGATGGACAGACTGAAAGAGTGAATCAGGTGCTGGAATATCTGCTAAGAATGTATGTTAAGGATCATCCAGGTAAGTGGGAGGACTACTTGCATTTAGTAGAATTTGCATACAATAATAACTATCAGTCATCAGCTAAGTTCAACCCATTTGAAGTTCTGTATGGGTGAAAATGAAACACTCCTATCTCCTGGAATAATCCAGTAGATAGATTGGTGTTAGGGCCTGAATTATTGAAGGAAATGGAACAGATTGTGAAACAAGTGCAGGAAAATTTGAAGGTAGCACAGGATCGGCAAAAGAGCCAAGCAGATTTGAAAAGAACTCCTAAAGAGTTCTAGGTGGGTGAGTACGTGTTTATAAAGGTAAGACCAAAGAAGAGCTCCCTAAGACTGGGGAGTTGTGCAAAACTAGCACCACGTTACTGTGGTCCGTTTGAAATTCTATCCAGAATTGGTCAAGTTGCATATCAATTAGTGTTACCACCTAACTTAAAAATGCATAATTTTTTTCATATTTCTGTTCTAATAAAATATGTTCATGATGCTACTCATGTGATTGATTGGAATGTTGTACAGGTGGAACCAGAAGGAGAAGTTATGGTGGAACCAGACTGTATCCTCAGGAGGAGGGAAATTACTCTGCGGAACCGCACAATTGGACAGTTGAAGGTGCAATGGAAGCACCTTAGTCCTGAAGAAGCTACCTGGGAACTGGAAAGTAAGATGCGGGAAGCATACACGAATCTGTTCTAGGAGGTTGCAGAGGATGAAGAATAAGTAACATCGAGGACAATGTTACATTTTAAGGGGGTGTGTATGTCACATATCCCAATTTTGTAAAATAATGGTAATTGTTTTAATTATATTCCTGAGACATTATGTTAAACTTAATGCTAAGTAGGAACTGATGACTTAGCAGAGTCAAGAGAAGTGGAATGTAATTCAGAATATTTTATTATTAATAAATAAATTGTGGAGACAACAGCATGGGAGAGCTGTTAAAAAGAGGTTACTGGTCAAACTGGTGGATGGAACTAGGTGGAGGGCAAAACACAAGTGGCAGCATCCTCAAACACTTCCTAAGTTGCAGGTGGAAACTTCCCTATATTTGGGGTCATGATCCCCCAAGAAAGTGGGATCAGAGCACACTACTACATTTTGACCAAAAATCCGACGGCCGTCATGTCGGATTTTCAACAGTTCCCTATCGCATGTACGACACTTTGGTTTTTTTTAAGCGTCAGAAACTTGTCGTCGGTTAGGCGACACTTAAGTAACCGTCGCTTAAGTGACACTTAAGTAACCGTCGCTTGAATTTAAATCGTCGGTTATCCGACACTTATTAAGCGACAATGAAGAAATTTTTTAAAAACTTTTGCACCCCCAGGTGTCGCTTAAACGACGAAGAGAAAGGAAAACTGTCGGATAAGCGACGGATAAGAAGCATAATTGTCAGATCAGCGACATAAATAACTGTCTCTTAAGCGACGGCACTAAAATAAACTGTCGGATAAGCGACGGAGTTTTTGAAGAACTATCGGATAAGCGACGGTTACTAAGCGTCGCTTAAGCGACGCCTGCTGAAATTTTTTTTTTTTTAAATATGGTGCACTATCCCAAAGTATGACCGAACTTCCTCCATTCACGCTGGCTGTCCGCCTCGATCGAATGACGACCAATGATCGGTTACATTACTTAGTAATTTGATTACTGTGAAGGGTTTCCAACTATACCAAGGATTTTAAATTAGAGCATCCAACAATTCCTTGTTGAAATATTCTAACTGTATCTCTTTTTCCAAGTCTTGAGATATTGTTGTTTAGAAACAATAAGTTTCCTTCTTTTTCAAAATTTGAGGCTTTGTTATTTGCTTCCATAGAACCAACTACCATAATTCATCTAACCCAGAATTGACAGCATGGTTTCATTTCTAATCTAGTCCTGCAATATCTCATCATGAACATATCATAGATGCAACCTCAAGAAGACCTAATTCCTGTCATCCTCTGCTTGAGGCACGAGAAGAAGATCAACTACTCCACAAGTAAACCCATGCATCTGAAATGAAAAATTGTTTCAATCAATAATATTCACGATACTAACAAAATTGGGTGGGCATAAAAACTAAAAGCAAGTTCCCATTTTTAAATTTGGGCCAACCTGCAAGTATCCAGTGAATAGACGACTGAAAACTGATAGTAAATTCCCTGCGGCATCAGCACCATAAAGTTCTTGGACAATGTGAACCAGCCCATATTTTCCAAACTGTGCCTTGTCAATTACGCCGCAAATAAGTTCATTATTTTGAATCAACACCTCCAACTCTCCACTACTTTTACCCCAATAATCTCCTGGAACCTTCCCAGAATTTTTTACAGTAAAAGATGGTCTTCCTTTTGTGATATAGTGTAGCACTGTTGTTATGACCTGCCAAGAGAAAACATGGAATACTGATTGAACAACAAAATCACCCTGAAAACTCTTCCATTCTGAAAAGCATTAAAATATATATTTCTGGAACCTTAATGCTCAAGAAATACGTCCAAAAGCACTATACAGAACCACATACCTGCTTTCCAGTCCATAAAGGTTATGGTTTCAATATTGTTGGAGGAAGTGAAAAAAATGTTTGCTCATCTTTAACAACACCAACTTTTGGACATGATTTTCCACGTTGAAAAACAGGAGCAGCATTTGAGACACAAGTAGTGTAGACCAGATTTTGATACTCTTCCTTGGTCAAAAACGTATCCCTCTTAGTAAGAAGTGTAGCACTTACAATGTGATCCTGCAGCACCATGAAATGACTCAAACCTTCTAACATTGAAACAAGTGAACTTTTGCCTATACAAAACACAAGAACTGCATCACATGCGGAAATATTGTGCCTAAAAGATTCTAAAAGTATTTGCATTTTCAATATGAAAACACCAAGTTTTGAACATGTTTGGTGCAATGCAGCCAAAACCTGTGTAATCAACTTTTAACTAGCTGATTGAGCAGAGTGACGAAATAAATGCATAAGTTCCGGTATAAATTGAAAAGCAGAGGATAGATCTGCACTGAAGCTGGACAAGTGAGGCACAATTTTGTTCTTGTGTTATATTTCTCTGAGTTAATTGATGATCACACTCAATATATAATTGGGAGAGGCCATGCCATGGGTTCTTGGTTTCTTCACCCTACATGTATATGCTTCTCAAGGCTTGACTGTTCGCATAGGAGGTCATTCGTGGCCTAAGAAATATGTCACTTTTCTTAATATCACTGGTACATATGCATACTCAACTCCATCACCAAGGAAGATGAATCTCCTTCACTATAATGATGATTCTTCTATGCTCCCATGAACTGCTTAGAAGAAAAAATATTATAATTTACAAGGAATATACATGTTAGTGTTTCCCCTTTCAACTTTTATAATATGTTTTTAGATTATTGGGAATGCCAATTTAATTAAGTATGCATCTATTATTTGTTTACTAGATATAACAAAGAAATCATTAATAATCACGTGCATGTTTAATATGCACCATCGTTGAATTGACCTTCTCATGTAGAGGAGGATCGACCTATAATTTTGATTCTCAACCATTCATTTTGTGTATTCTTCCATTTACTGCATATGTTGTTTACTTGGATAAAATTTCTCTCCATTTTTTTTGTGAGTGCAGGTTGACTCCCTTAAATGGTGTTATGTCTACGCTGAGTTGAAAATCATTAACAGAATCCCTCTACCCAATTCAGGACTCCATGGAAAAGCACACACTTCTCCATGAATAGGTCAATTGAATACCAGTGTACTGTGCTGTACCTTTGCTTGAGTAGATTTAGCTTATGGACCAACTCCTTGAATATCATGTACGTAGACTGAAGTCAAACTGAAATGATGTGAACTCAACTAAAGTGCATTGAAGTGAACTAAAGGAAAAGTCAATTGAATTGAACTCTACTAGACTAGAGTGAGTTGAGGTGGAAGTCAAATAAAATCCTTTTGGGTAGACCGTAGGGCACACTTCTCCATGGACTGAAGATAGAGGTCATAGATGAAATAGATGACTAGAATTGATATAATCTAAGAGTTGGATAAGGAAAAGTTATACTCCATTCAATAGCTGATTGAATAAACAGTTTGCAAGACTATTTCGGACAGTTATAAAGAAGTTTGGGCTGATCTGACTTTTGTCAATGATACACAGTCTATTGATTAAATGACCTGATCTTTGTCAAAGACATCCAAAGTGAAGTGACAGTCCATAAAAGGACGTTCAAAATTGCACTGGTTTCGCACCTATTGAAGCATTTGAAGTTCAAACTTCTGTCTCCTGAGGCAGACTTAGGCCTGTTTATATATCAATCTTTGTCAAATTCAGGCACATCAGCCTGTTGGAAAGAGTAGAGATCAAGATTTACTTATGAAAGTTAAATTCCTATCTTGACAAATATATCAGAGGTAAAGTGATGCAAACTGCTGATTGAATTGATACTATCCAAATTCTGGACAGACCACAACTTGTTTGAAGTTCACAAATGATTGAAAGGTAGACTAGCTTGCATGTGGCAATGAAAAACTTGGTTTGACAAGTGAAGTCTGATTTTGCTGGACAGTTTCTCAATTAAACAATGAGCTCTTGGATAAAGGAATCAAGTTACCCTTGCTATTTAAAGTGATGAACAAAATTTGGAAAAGCAAAGAATGACAGCCATAAGATTGAATGATAAGATCAAGCACTTAAGCTGTGTGCATGTTACTAATACACTGTGAGCCTATTCATCCTATAAGGAGCACCAATCATAGTGTCTTAAAAGGGGGGACACATTATTAATTTGGAAAATTATGTGACCATAACAGCACATCTAAAGACATGGCAGCAGGCACATGAACTGACTCCTATGTTAGTAATCATATGACCTAGAGAAGGCATTCATCAAAGTCACAAAATTCAGACAATTGAAATTGTTGGTACAAGGTTCATTAAAGTGTTGAGAAGCTACAAAAGTCCTGATTCAATGACAAGTGAGCTGTGACATATTGATTTGACAAGACATTTGGCTGAGCGCTAATTGACTGGGTATTGGAACATGAGGGAACTTGGCCTCTTAGGAAGATATTTTGGCGTGAACATAGTCTTAGACTGACTTAAGGCTGCCAAAGTATTGAAGACATAAAGGAGGCATCCTTCAAAGCTCTGAACTTGGGGTATGCATATGATCAAGTCTTCAAAATAGAAGATCAAGACTTGATCAAGTCACTAACCTGGTGGTCCAGTCAAAAGAATTCGAGAACAAACAGTAACCAAATTTGACACATATTTGATATACTCTGGCCTCTTGAGAAATAGTACTCACTCTGATAATGTGATGTCTTACGGCCTGAATTGGAAGAGTGAGAAAATCTAAGGAGATGTACTTTTGTAATTTGGTAATATAAGCCTCAATATATTCCAATAAAACAATAAAAAATTAAATCGTTTGTCAGGACTGAATCGTTATGACTCTGGTTCATTTTGCCAGTACTTAGAAGTAAACTTGAATGACTTTTTTAAACTTTTCATGACTAATTAAACTGATATCATTCATAGAATACTTACAGTCAAACAGCCTGAATCTGTATTTGCAAACTCAATCAACCGCTTTGTGAACGTCCCTTCACAAATATGCACAATACTCACCTGCAGACAATATTCTTCAGTAAGAGATAAACCTATCATGCAGGA